>JANAVB010031416.1:7546936-7733055 GCA_029216955.1 Iris pallida | reverse complement strand
ATACCTCTTTGATTAGTACAAGTACTCTTGTTATAAAGGAAAGAAGAATCCTTGTTTGCCAGAGTTCTTGAATTGATTGGGAGCCGAGACACATTGAGATGGATCTTCTTCAGTAAAGACTGAAGAAGACTGAGAAAAGACTAAAGGGCCTTTTCCTTTGTTTTGAGATGAAGGGTTAGCTAAAGAGCGTTTCCCTCTGTTATTTTCCAAGTCATGAGACAAGGAAGTTTGAGAAAAGACCAATGGACCTTTTCCTTTGCTTTGAAGAGAAGGAGGAATAGTCAAAGGACTACCTTCAATGGATTGCGCAGGGGCAATAGGGTGTTTGGGAAGAGGAGTAGAATCTCTTCTTTTCGTGAGAAGCCGAAAATTTAGCCAAAAGGCTGTTTTTCTTGGATTGCGCAGACTTGGTTTGCGCATGGGTGGAAGGTGCACTAGTCATTTGTGCATTAGAAGCTTTGGTAGGAAGTGCATCAGGAGTTCTTGTCTTAGAGTGCTTGGGATGCACTTTAGTTACTGGAGTGCTATTTTGCGCAGGGAAAGCCACTGCCAATTGCGCCAGAGTCATAGGAGTCTTCTGTTTTGACAAGGCAGCATATGAAGTAGCTTGCACAACAGTTGCAACAGATTGCGCAGTCTTGACTGCAACAGATTGTGCAGCAGTTGCTGAGACAGACTGTGCAACAGTTGGCACAGCAGTTTGTGCAGCAGTCTGACTAGCAGATTGTGCAACAGTTGCTGAGACAGACTGTGCAACAGTTGGCACAGCAGTTTGTGCAGCAGTCTGACTAGCAGATTGTGCAACAGTTGGTATAGCATCCTTGGTGGCAAAAATGCCAGATTGTGCAGACTTGGAGACCCAAACTGAGCGCACTTTGCTCTCAGCAGAAGTGGCTACAGTACGGGGAGTGGTCTTGGAGTTGAGCATCGCCTCGTAGGCTGTCTGATTGACCTTAACAACCAGCGTCTTCTGTCTTCGTCTTCCCGATAGACGCTACGTCACATTGAGTTGCTACTTCCTCGTCGGAGGAGAAAGTTGTCCCCAGCAGAGTCGTCATTTTGTTTGCAAAAATAAAAGTATAGAACTTTATTGATACAAACTGTAATAAAGATTACAAGAATTCTGGGAAAATTACAACTATAGGAATCCAATCTTGATGACGATTGCTTTATCCCTTGGACGATGTGAACTGTGAAGACGAAGCCTTTGAAAATGAAAACAACTCTGGAAACTGAAGGCAAAAGCCTCTGAAGTTGAAGACAAAAGTCTCGGAAGAATGCAGCAGCACTTTGGCAAGAACTCCTGAACTCTCTGATTTCTGATCTCTGATCTTGATCCCCTTAAAATGAAGACTTGAAACTCTATTTATAGAGTTCTGAAAATAACTAACTTTCAGTTATTTTGGACTGCGCAGGATGATTTGCGCAGCATTGGTTTGCGCAGCATTGATTTGCGCAGACAGTTACTGGATCGTGGGCCAACTATCATGGACACATGGCATCATTTGATAGAAATGCGCATGATCGTGCATAAACAGTTGCCACATAATGAGCAATCGATGGCATGAATGCCATGTGTAAGTTATCCATTATATTGATGGAGTGTGCAGAGTTGAATTATGCATACATGGTTTGCGCAGACTCAAACTGTGCAGGATTGGTTTGCGCTGCCAGCTGTCAGCCGCCCTCGAGCACTGTGCGACGCAGGAAACGAACAGATTCCTTGTTATTCGTGCTGTCAGTTGTCAGAAAAGATTTGATTTGATTTGGTAATGATGACTTCTGCCACGTCAGTCTGCGCAGTTGGAAGTGTGTGCAAAGCAGTATGCGCAATCGGATGCTGCGCAATCTATTGTCTGCGCAATTCATCCAAATGATGGGTTTCTTGATTTCTTGACTTTGTTGATTGATGTAACTTGATTTTTTAGGACCTACAGACCGTCCTGGCAGAGCCGCATATAGGTAGTCCTCTCAGCCGTATGAAGCAAACAGCCACATGAGGATGGGCAGCCGCATGGGGATGGACAGCCGCATGGGAATAGGCAGCTGCATGGGGATGGACAACCGCATGAGGATAAGCAGCCGCATGATGATAAGCAACCGCATGGGGATAGGCAGCCGCATGAAGTGGACGGACGCATAAATGCAGCAGCCGCATGGGGTGGCCTCGGGACTTGTTGGATTTTGCCAGCTGTAAATAGATTTTCTCCTCTTTCCAAGGAACACGCCATCATGTCAGAGTCATTATTACGTTCTTATGTCAGAGCTGTCGTAGCTGTCATTTGTCAGAGCAGCCGTCAAGGCATTAAATGCAGCCGAATGTAGAGAAGAGCTGTTGAAGGCCACGTGGCATCTTTCTGGGCCGCATGGAACTATCCGAGCCGCATGGACCCTTGAGCCGTATGGACTCCTACGTCGCATGGACTTCTGAGCCGCATGGACTTCTGAGCCGCATTGGGATCCGGAGCCGCATGGGGATCCTGAGTCGTATGGGGATCTTTCTATCGGAGCCGCATAGGCCTTTCTTTATTCTTTTCCATGCTTCTACAAGCGGGGACATGGACGACAGGCAAGTACACCTTGCTGAATTGTATAGTATTTGTAAGTTTCCTTTTTCTCCTGTTATTTACTTTGTCATATGGTTATATGTTTCTTTGATTCATTCTAGGTTGTTATCTGTTGTTTTACCTTGTTTTTTGACGTATATCATTTCTGTTATATTCTTCGTTACCTGTTATATTTGTATTCGTGTTCACATGTGTCCTGTGATAGAATTGCCTAGCCTTACACCACTATTCCCTTGACATGACTTGACTTGAGTATGACTTGACTTGGGATATTTTATAGAATGGGAGCGCTTGTCTTGGCTACAGTCTATAGGATTGACTTGATCTTGTAATCCTTTAGGAGATGAGATTAATGCTAGGATTGGCTACCTTGACCATTCTTGACCGAGAGTCATTTGCCTTGGACTACAATTGAGATATATTATAGATTGGGAGTGGTTGCCTTGACTATAGTCTACAGAATAGACTTGACTTATTTGTTAGCCATGTCTAGTATTACATTTCTCTATGACATGTCACTTATGAGATGCTTGTCTTGTACTGTTTTATATCTTTTCATGCATATTATTTACTGCTACATTTGGCATGTATATTATGTATCCTACTATGTCCCCTAGGGATCTGGTGATCTCTTCAAGTTTTACTGAGCTACTATTGTAGATAGATGGATGGTTGGTTACGATCGCGTCTGCAGAATTCAGGTATTATTAATGATAGTACTTTACATTCCCTCATGCTTTCTATTTCTTATCGTGATATATTATGCATATTAGCCTAGTATTTATAGAATCATGTTATTCTTTCGAGTCTATTCGGACAATTGTAGCATGGGGTGCACACCATGATATACACTGTTCATTCCTATATCTTATATCACTGTGGATCATAAGAATGGGCAGTGCAGCTTATATGTATTCGAGCTGGACTGAAGTCCACTTGATACATAGCTGGCATGTCGACATATCATGGTCTTACATATTTTGGGACTGGGGCGTTACAAATATTGACCGATCAAGAAGAAGATGAGGAAGGAGTAAGTGATGCAGACCTCTTAGTCTTAATGATGTATGTAAGGTATTGAGTCTGTCGCATGTGTACTGTCGATCATAGGTTAAATGGCATGCTCTGGCCAGTGTTTATCTAAGTGTTTTTTTATTGGAGATAAAATTAAGGTGAACTCAAATCCTGCATACAATGTTAATCGATCGAGAAAGTATAAGTTCAACCCTGAGTATGATAATGGAATCAGAAATTAATTATAAGATAACAATTAGAGTAGGGATCTCAAGTTTGTAAAAATTGTAAACACAAATACAAATCGCCATAGTTTATAAAGAGTTTTATATTTTGCACATAAATTGTCATATGCCATGACGATATATGTGATTTGTACAAAACTCATGATAGCCTATGACGAGTTTTGTGCATGCTTCAATCTCGTCATAATTAGTTATGACTAGTTGTGTGCAAATTTAGACCCTGCTCGAACGACCTTATTTGTTCTATAAAATAGGGAAAGAGAGAGAGAGGGAGAGAAAAGTAAAAAAGAGAGCACATGACTTACCATAACTTATAACACGTTTGGAGCATGCACAAAACTCGTCATATGCTATGGCGATTTCTATCTATGTTTACAATTTTTGCAAACTTGGTATCCTTCCTCTAGTATTATAAATGTTTGGTATGATCATGTAATTTTTGTATTGGAATTGGCCCATATGACTTGTAGTTGTTATCCATGGTTTCAAAACGGCTCAAAAATGAGTAGTCTAAGCCATATGTATTCGTCAATTAATTAAGAAAAAATACGAAAGAAAAGAATTTCAAAACTAAATTTTAATCATAATTAAAAATTAGTCAAATGAACCATCATAGTTAAAAACTAAAAAAATCTAACTAATAGCTTAAGTGACTGATATTATCATGTAGAAGCATAAAATTTCAGGCCACAGTCCCTATGCGCCATAAATTCTCATGCGCCCCACACTGATTAAATTCTCATGCACCCCACACTGATATGCGCTAGAACAGACAAGAGTATTCGGCACAGCATAACACAAACAAAAAGTATAAGACATCAAGAAACTAGGCTTTTATTTCATATGAAAGTCTATTACATGTCTAAACTCTTTACAAAGGATAATTCTTTACAAAAGAGAAAGAAAATCCTAAAAGCTACAGCCAGGCGCATCATTAAAGTGCTACAGCCAGGCACATCATTCCAGCATCTCAGCGTAGGCGCATCCCCCCTTAGTCAGAGCGAATCACTTCCTTGTCAGCATGCGGGCACTCTAGCAAGAGGAGTGGCTCTTCTAGCCGAACAAAATCGGGGCACGATAGCCCTGACCTACAGCTCTTCCAGCATAACAAAAATTGGGGCACGATCGCCCCGATCTTTGGATGCAACAGGCACCTTCAGCCTGTGTCGGGACACGACGATCCCGATATTTGGATGCAGCAGGCACTTTCACAGGCTTGTACGAAAACAGGGCCGATGGAGAAAGAACTAACTCGGCACATCTTCACCCTCGGAAGGAGCTCGTCGTTAAAGCTTCTTTGAATGAGGAGTTCGACGGTTCGCCAAAGAAGGAGGCCAGCCGAGTTTATCTCCATTTTGGGAAAGACAAGTGAAGAATGGAAATAAGCTTCCCTTCATGCAGCTATTTATAGACCCGGGCAGCCTACAACCGTGCGCCAAGTGGAAGGCTCTCTGACTTCCATGTAATAAATTTGTATTTATGGAAATGAACCTGTCTCTTCATATTCTGCTAAAATCAAGGTAGCCATTAACGCCTAGAAGAACTCAACTGATCGGCCAAAGAGGATGCGACACATGGAAGATGAGCCGTCGACATCATGCGCCCCTACTGATGCGCCCAGTGGGATATAGACCCATGCGCCCAGATCAGAATTAATCGATGCGCCCCTTTCAAACTTGTCATCATCAAGCATTTAATGCTGAGCGACAAAGGCGGCAAGAGCCGTCCAATAAGCCAACCTTTGTATAAAATAAAGAGTCGCTGACATCAGCACCATTATTACACTTTTGGTCGGCTACAGCTTGAAATAACGTGTAGGCAACTCTAAAGGAGGTGAATAGAGTTTGTGTCGATAATCACCAAAAAAAATTAACTCTATATCACCTCCATAAAACAACTATCAAGATAGTAAATAAATCAGAGAGAAATATGGAAGTAAATAAAGATCAAAAGAGTATTCGCAGACACAGCAGTTTTAACCTGGTTTCCCTCGTATAGGACTAGTCCAGGCCTGAGAACTCTAGCTTAGGATTGAAATCTACTATTTGTGAAATAGCGTACAACCACGTGCCTTTACTCAGAATAGCATGCCAACTTCTAACAGATTCGCAGGTGGCGAAACTTGTGTTAGCCTAATGATTATATCATATTTTTGAATATGGCTAATTAATTAAGTTTAACTAGTGATGTCACTAATATTCATGTAATCACTATCATGTTACTGCTTAAACTTAGCATTGTCCTAAATGGTCTATATCAAATTGCCATGCTTGTATCATACTGCATCATACAGTTTTGTTCGTCTAACATATACTTGCAGACAAGCAGTAAGCATGATCAAACCAGGACATATGCAACGAAGAATTATTGATGGGCTAAAGACGGCATAATACAAGAAGATTTCTCTGAACCGCCTAACGACCTATCCCGGACCTTCCAGATCTGTTTATCTTTGCTGCCGTCAAGAAAAAAGGTGTCTTCAAGTCTGCTCAATTGTCTGGAGAAAGGCGTCATCAAAGGGCTATTGGTTTTCATATTTATTCTGTATTTTTCTTTTATTGAGTCTAGGAAAAATGTGAGATTGATCGGATCGATACTGGCTTAGCTATTCTCAGTCCACAAAATATAGCCTAGCTATCCATATATATCTATCCAAAAGTCCACATACCAAAATAGCCAAAACCCATCAAACTCGTCAAAACAGTTCTGGCAGAACTCTGCCCGAACTCGGTCAGAACTCGGCCCGAGTTCGATCCGAGTTCGGTCGGGGTAAATTCGAAATATAGTTCCCACAAAATCTGCCTACAACGTCGTATGCGAAATCTTAGCATCCGAACACTGTCCAAAATCGGTCCCCCAAAAACACTATAAATAGAGTTGAGATTACCATTCATTTTAATCATCTAATTTCATCTCATCTCTTCTCTATCTAAAGTGTTCTGAGCTTTTTACTTTCATATCTAAGCCTTTACGACTCTTAGCTAAGCCAGTACAGTTTCTGTTTAATCTAGAGTTTGGTGTTGAAGAGTTGTATCGGAGGCTGTATTCAAAAATGTTCTTGTTTTCCAATTGCCTTGTAGTGCCGGTCGTGCGCTCGTCACCAAGCACGGTATTGTGAAGTCGGTCATGCACTCGTCACCAAGCACGGTGTTGTAAAAGTTGCAAGCGCTTAGTTAAAGCTTGTGACATAGTGGATTAACAGCGAGCAAGAGTACTCGCGACTGGACTAGTCCTCTCAGAGAAAACCAGTATACATCGTGTTTTCACTGGGTTTGAATTCTTGACTCTTACTTTACTGTATTTTATTTACCGTCTTTTATCTGCCATAATATATAACTGCTTAATATTTTTTAATTGGTAATATTTTCCTGCTGCACACGTACACACTCTATTTACGCCCGCTCTAGAGGTGCTCAACCGGTCCGTACAACTTGGAATTGTCCTAGTGACTTTTCTTTTACTCTTGCACACAACTTCTAGCTGATATCGTACTGAGCACCTTGGGCTAAGGGAGTTGTCGCTTAGAGATATGGAAGAATGAGGCTTGGAGTAGTAGAGCTTAGAAAGCTTGAATATTTGAAGGTGAGAGATGATTTGAAATGAGAGAATTCAAGCTCTATTAATACTACTCTGGGGAGGTAGATTTCAGCCCGAATTCTGTCCCAAGAATTCAATTTTTGAACGTTGGACATCTTGTACCAAACAGGCCCTAAAATGAGGGTGCTGAAAATCAGAAGGCGGAGTTCGGCCCGAACTCTGTTGAGAACTTCTGTCCTAAGGGAGACAGTTCGGCCCGAACTCTGCCTTAGGCAATGTTCGGCCCCGAACTCTGTCTCCCTTAAGACAGAAGTTCTCAATGGGCTATGGTAGTTTGGTTCGGATCAGAAATTGGTTTGTTTGTATGGTAGAGCTTGGAGATATGTCTAGGGGTTGAGATGACACAGTGCGACTCAACGTACACATTCTCCTAGACTCAATAAATTGAAGATAAAAAACTTTGAACAAATAGAAAAACCAAGAACCCTTTGATGACGCCTTTCTTCTGATATTTGAGCAGACCTGAAGACGTCTTTTTCTTTGACAACAGTCGTCCAAAGATATACAGATCTAGAAAAGCGGAACCTCCGATGCGAGGCCCCAGATAGGTCGCTTAGCAGTTCAGAAAATATTTTTGTATGACGCCGTCTTTGGTCCATCACTAATTCTTCATTGCCTATGTCCTGGTTTGATCATGTTTAATCATGCTACTGCATGTCTACAAATACATGTTAGGCAAGCAAAAGGTTGCAGTACGATACAAGCATGGCAATATGATATAGGACAATTAGGACAATGCTAAGTTATAGTAGCAACATGATAGTGCGTATGAATATTAGTGACATCAATATGTTAAACTTAACTGATTATCCATATTCAAAAACACGATGTAATCATTGAGCTAACAATCTCCCCCTTTTTGATTATAGCAAATCGGTTAAGTTTAAGACAGATACGATAGATGCATGTATCACTAATAAACACATATTGTGTGCTAACTTTTTTTCTCCTCCCCCTGACATGATCAAAAAATAAGCTCCCCCGTAATAAGAGATAAAATGAACTCAAGCATAAGTAAAGGAGGAATGCATAGACATCATTATCCAGTTATACTAAATGAGGAACAATGGGAGAAGTGTTAAAGACTAAGTATAGAAAGTACATACCAAATGAGTGCCAAATAGAAAATAGCTTGTCAAAATAGTTGGTAAAACTAAAGAATTTGAAAATAATCAATAGATGTTTACAACACAAAATCCAGAAAGATATCCAAAATATAGTATGATATGAACTATTGCTCTAGTTTTGGAAGAGAATTATGAAATAAGGATTTCAGTCAAAAACCTTGGGGATTAGATAAGTGTAAAACATAGATATCAAAGAAGAATGATACCAATTGAAATATTAAAATATATAAACATGAAATATTGATTAATGAAACTATGATAGTTACAATTGTCCACAGATAAATGGTGGAACAAAATAAAGGAATGATCAATATAAAATAGAGCAATTGATATAAAATGATCTTATTATTTGCAAATATATTTGCTTATCCAAAATTCATGCATTTGAACTCAATTACCTTATCATGCTATATGAATACCCTTTAGATAAACATGAAGGTAAAGGAGAAAAATATTTAAGAAAGAGAAATTCAGTCGACTTGAATGCTCCCCCTCAAACTATTACGAATATAGTTAAAATCATGAATTTTGGGTCAGTCCTCAACAAGGAAAGCCAAATCAATTAAGCATACAAAGAAAGCCAAATCAAAAAAGCACAATAGTCATCAAGATAATATACAAAAGTTAATATTAACGAGAAAACTCATATAAAAGAGAGAGATAATATGATGAAAACAATTGCATATACTCTCATAAACCTTTCACAAAATAACAGTATCATAATCTCAATTACTAAAATAATGATAAAACTATGGGTCAATGATGAACTAGGTATACGACATATTAAAGGGTATAAATGAATTGAACCAATTTTTGCTTCCCCTTAAAATATGTGTATCTAGTTCCAAAGCACTTATAAGAAAAATGATAACTTCAAGATCTAGGGGTAATCAACTATTGATTTCTCCCCTTGCTCAATGCATATTAGGATGTAAAACGTCATAGAACGAATAATATCATCTTTAGTCAAGAAGATATATCCACTAATAGTTACTAAAGACAAAAATCAAAAGAATTTCAATTTAGCACATGTAGTCAAAAGATGACATACATTAGCCTATATAGAAGAATCTCATATTTAAATATATAGATCAATGTATGTTACCTTTTGAGAAAAATGCCATCATGAAAAGGAATAAAGTCCATTAAAACAATCATGATGAGAATCACAATATAGCAAAAAATAAAAATATAACTCAAAAAAATGTCCATAATTATCTAATTAGAATGAATCAACCAATTTATTACTTTGCATGAACTATGTATGTTTTACCACATATGCACCCATCAATGAAAAATAATCCAACCTTGCTAAGAGAAACCAATGAAGTTCAAATAGCAAAGAGCATATGTGATTATCCATGAGTAGTCAAAGTAGAGTAATAAATTAACTTGATAACCACATAATTAGATAATATAGGACTACTCAACCACTAGGATCATTTATCAATAACATTGAACATGATCCAATGAATCTTATCAAGAGAAAATCCAAAATCCATATTTATACTAAAATCTTACAAATCGATCAAAAATATGGAAAAAAAGTCAATCTCATTTAAATTATTACAGATTTAATCTAAAGAGATGTAATCTGATAATATGATAAAATCATGACTCAAAAGATGAGAGAAATTTAAGAGATGCTTACCAATGACTAGTATGGAAGGAAGTTAAAGTGATGAATCAAAAACCTCAATGGAAACAAGAAAAATTTGTCAAACTAATTTTAGAGACCAATATATGTATCTAAACTAGAATACAAATCTCATCTAAAAAATTCATAAATTTTGTTTTTTGTAAACTAGCATATCACATATAGATTAAAATTCAAGAAGATAGCTAGATGAGTGAAAGTGAAAAAAAATTATGTAGCTTAACAATACATCGCAAATAAGCAGCTATATAACTAATTAAGATTAATGAGGTAGTCCATTAACAAGATAAATGTGCTCATTAAATCTTAATTCACTAATACTAAAGATACCTGCTTAAGCATAGAGTTCACAATACGGGCAATACATTTTGAATGATCAAAATGATTTATATACCCTTTATTATGCAAGGATAAGCGTATAAGATAGCAAGTAAATGAATTAGACTCTCATCAAATAAAGGACAAAAGAGATGTTTTTGAAAACACAATAGAACAAATCTCTTCGCGAAGTATTGAGATTAACCCAAGATAATGAAATAATAGATTGATCTAGAGAATGCAAAATTATAGCTATTATGAAAGAGTATTCCCTAGAAATGGAAAATCTCAACGCAAAAGCTCAAACCATAGTAGCTAAAGACATGAAAAGTATGATATATCAATTATAGTATTTTTATGTGCTACAAAAATATATTGGGCAATAATAATAAAAAAAATTTAGCTCAAATATAGGGCTAGATATGATGATGTATTCTGGAACTTAGGGGACAGGGTACAATACATTTGATCCAGAACTAGATATGGTTGCAAGTAGACCTTAATAAATTTTAAGTCTATAAAGTATTGATCACTTTGGGTTAGTTGTAGGGGCCGGTTCCTTGCTAGCGGCAGTCCGAAGACTAGTACACCGTGTCGCTTTAGGCTATTTACACCTGTATGACAGAAGGGCCCTTTCGGCTTGTTCCCAAAATGTTCTTTACTTTTAAAAATTTAGAGTTAAAAGAATATATGCAGTATCAAGAAACAACATCAAAATCCAAAATCCCTAAGTATAAGAAAGGTAAATACCCAAATAATAATGAAAGAATATTCATCAAAATTTGATAAGAATATTTTCAAAACAAACATTTTCATAATGCACTTACGGAGATAAATATATAGAAGATATACTCAAAATGTGCACTAATAAGTACGATGATTTTAACAAGTAAGGTAAAGCACAAAACCATGCAATCCTTAAAAGAACTTCCATAAAAGTTAACAAACAAGACACTGATAAACATTTTCTCTCAACATTCCAACTTAAAGGTATTGAATAAATAATATCAACAGTTGGAATCGCACAGATAAAACTATATATTATATATATATATATATATATATATATATATATATAATATAAATATATATATATATTATATAATGATTTTTTCCCTGGAATGGGCGCTCCCTCCCCCGTTCCATCCCCCTCCCTCTTCCCCTCCGGATTTCCCCCGCCGCCAGTGGCCTCCGCCCGCCCGCCCGCCATTTCACCGGAGATGATGCGCGCGCCCCTCTGTTCTCCGTCGTCGTAGGGGTCGATACCGTCACGGTTCCCCCTACCTCGTCGATTCCGTTCTAGAGGCAGGCGTCCCGGCTCGTCCGACGGTGGGGCCCCGACCCGGCCGCGCTCGTTTCAGGCAGCGGCGACGGCCTCCGAGATCCTATTTGCCCTCGATCCTGGGTCCGCTCCCTTCTCGGGATTCCCCCGCGCTCCCCGCTTCCGTGTCCGAAGTTGCCGGAGGGAGCCTCTTGTTCCCAGCCTCTCCTTGCAGGGATACCCAGGCCGAGTCGCGCCCAGCCTATCGGAGGAAGTCCTCGTGGTCGGAGGGGGAGTCTCTCTAACCCCCGTCGGGCGTCGGTCCACCGCCCCTCTCCCCTCCCAGGTCTCCCTGCTCCCTCCTCGAGCTCGTTGGCCAGCGGACCTCCTAGCCCTGGTCGACCGCTCCGCTTCGCTGCTCCGGCAGTCCCGCCCCGCGGTGGCGACTCCGCTGAGCTGGCCGCCCCCCTCCGATCCTGGCTCGGATCGCTCTTTCTCCCCCACCGTCTGTGGCCCCGGGAGCTCTCGCGCAACATCTGCGATGGCCGCTGATATCCCTCTCCGGCGGTCGGCGTGCCGTCGCCGCCCCTCGGCGGATGCGGATCCTCCCTCCTCGCTGGCGTGGTCTGGACAACTGTTGTCCAATCCGTCACGTCTGCCCACGTGGGCCTGCACTTTGGGGAGCGTGATCCTCGGGCAGCATGCGTTGACGGGCGACAGAGAGTCCTCGGTTGCCGCGCTTGTCCCTTCTCCTGCTATCAGTTTTTCCCCTTCCTTTTGCGCAGGGGAAGCCAGCCTTGCTGTTGTGGGCCCCGAGGACGTGGCCCCATCTCTTGCGCGCTTTACTTGGCACACGTAACTCAGTCAATCTCTTTGGGCATCACGTGGGCCCCCCCACGTGGAGGATCCTTCTCCCCACATTGCGCAGGCTGTAGAGCCCCCCTTGCGCACAGGAATGTGGATATGTTTGTCTCTCCCCCCTTTGCGCAGGCTGGTGCCCCCTCTTGCGCATCTGGTGCGCCCCCACTTGCGCAGTCTGGTGCGGCCCCCTTTGCGCAGTCCGGTCCCCCGGGTGCTGCCTCCGGCCGAGGGCGTTCTTCCTCTCTCCTCCCCGGCCCTCGACCTCGGCACAGCGGGTTCGACCCTGGCCGCTCCCTCTTGGCCCAACTCCGTCCATTCCAGGCTGGGGCAGTCTACTACTTCGGCGCCCCCTTCCGGTGCGCCTCGTTTCGCCCCCTCGGACAGCCCCTCGCTGGGTCAGACCCAGATCCCCCAGGTCGACGGAGGTGTTCTTCTCCCCCATCAGGCCTTTGCCTGTTCGGGATCTCCATTGGCGCAAGCCTCCTCCCCCGGCAGTTGCTGCAGTGGGCTCCGGAGATTTTCTATCGAACTCTTCGAGACCCCATCGCCCCTCGGCCCGCCCGACGCGCCCCCCCTTCGGCAGCCAGTCCCCGCCCCAACTCCCTCTCCTTTGCGGACGTACTTCGACCTGACCGGATTAGGGCTGATCCCGTCCGGTAGCTGAAGTGATCTTGCCTGAAGTCAACCTGGCGCCTCCGCCGGACGGTTACCCTTTCCGGGTCCCCTTCTCCTGCGAAGAGGTCCGCTCCCTCTCTTCCCCCTTCATCAGAACTTTGGTCCTCAAGTTCGGTTCCGGATGCCCTAAGATTTCTGCTGTTCGGGAAGCCATCTCTAGATGGGGTCTCTCGCGTCCTACAGGATCGCTCCTCTCGATCCCAAGCACTTGCTGCTCCATCTTTCCTCCGACCTGGACTTCAGCAAAGTGTGGATGAAAGGCACGACCAAAATTAACAATCAGCTTGCCAAAATTGTCAAATGGTCGCCAAACTTTAACCCCAAGATCGATTCGACCGTTGTCACCTCCTGGATAACCCTCCCCAATCTCCCCCTAGTTTGTTTTCCTGCTGCAGCCCTCAAGAGGATCGCCAGCGCTTTCGGTACTCTTGTAGCCGTCGCAGAGGAAACAAAAAATCTCTCTAAATGTAACTACGCCAAGATCTGCGTAGAGCTGGACCTCACCACAGAGCCACCCAAAGTGATAGAATTAGAACTTGGTGATCAAACACTCAGTCAAACGCTGGTTTACGACAACAACATTATTTTCTGTCAACACTGCCAGATGTGTGGTCACTCTTTACAACACTGCTTTCCGCTCATCCAGAACTCAAGAAACCTGCCCCCAGGAAAGCGCGTGAGTCCGGAGCTGCCCTCCCTTCCCGCCCCACAACGCGGATCCCTCACACCCCCCCCCCAGCTCGGAGCTCCACATATCTCGTCGAGCCTGGATCAGCTCCCTCCCCTTCTCGCGCCATCACTCTCCACCAGCCCAGCGGAGCGATAGTTGCAGTTCACGCTGACGGCGCCAGCGCTGCCGGTGCCCGATTGCCTCCCATCCCCTCACCTCCCTCTCTCTCTTTACTCTGCATAATTCCTTCGTAGCCCTTGATCCGGATGACTGCTCCCCTGAGACGCCGATTTCCGGTGGCCTCCCCTCCCCCCTCCCACTCCCCTCCTCCGTCCTCGACATTGTCCCCCTCCCAACCCCCTACCCCCCTACCGCCCTCCCTCCCTCGTCGCCCACCCCCCCCACCACTCTCCACCGCCGGTCTCAAACCTCCCTCCAACGGCGAGGTGGTCGGGGCTCAATGCTCCGCCACTCCCACCCCCACCACCTTAGAGCGGCCTTCGCCCCCCTCGCCCGCCCGTCCCGCTCACCGGCAGATTTTGGCAGGCGCAGCACGCGGGTTTCCTTGATCGAGACAATCCTCTATGCGCCTTGTCGGAATGTGAAGACTCTGACATTTCCCTCTCCGCAACCGCAGCCGCCGAATCGAGTTCTGATCGGACTCTAGCACCGGGCAGCAAAAGTCCCAAGAAAAAGAAGAAATCCAAGAAACAAAGGCAGCGCACGGCGATGACCACGAGATCCGCCGCAAAGCTGCAGAACCCCTCTACCTCCTCATTAAATGCCTAACATTCTTTCTTGGAATGTTCGAGGCATTGGTAATAAGCAGACTATGAATCGGGTCATCAGTCTGACCAAATCTCATCGGATCGATCTCCTTGTCATAATCGAACCCAAAATTCCTCATAGAAGAATGAAAGAAATTCAACTCAAGCTGGGATTCCATTCCGCTATTACCGGTTGTCACGACATTTGGATCTTATTCGCAGCCGACTTTCGCTTTGGTATTATCAACGACTCCCCTCAAGCCCTCTCCTGTTGGGTTGAACATCCCACCTTCAAGACTCGCTTCATCCTGTCGGCCATACACGGTAGCTGTAGCATCCCGAAGCGCAAAGTTCTTTGGGAGACTCTGTCAGGTCCCTCTATCCCGCACGAGGACATGCCTTGGCTCTGCATTGGTGATTTCAACACGGTCTCCTGCAGAGAGGAGAAATCTGGTGGTCGTGACCCCCCCCCCCATTCCGCCATGGAGGACTTCAACAACTTCGCCCTATCCGCCCATCTGTCCAACATCCCTTCCACGGCAACCAGTTCACTTGGTGCAACATGCAAGATGGTTCGCGTAGACAGTACTCCCGCCTGGATCGTGCCATGGTCAATGACTGTTGGACGGATTTGGGTCTGATCAGCAATCTGTCGCATTTGAACTCCACAGAATCTGACCATTCTCCCCTCTTTCTTGAGATCAACATCTCTCATAATCGCATCAAAAAATCATTCCGCTTCCTTGACTTCTGGCGCCACCACCCTCAGTTCATGAGCATCGTGGAAGAGGCATGGGGTTCTGTCACGCATCTGGACCCTATGGTCAGATTTGCTGCAAAACTTAAAGCTACTAGAAAAGCCCTCACGACCTGGAGCAAAATTGCGTTCGGGGACAATTTTTAGGCTATTAAGGATGCGGAAGACGATGTCACCCGTGCGGAGATCGATTTCGCCCTCTGCAACTCCCCGGAGAATCGTGTCGCTCTCAACCTCTCCAAGGCCATCCTCAAGTCCAGAATCAGGGTTGAATCGGAATTTTGGAGACAGAAGGCCAGATTATCCTGGGACCTGGAGGGGGACAAGAACTCTGGCTACTTTCACAAATGCGTCAAAGGACGCAGAAGCTCTCTCAAGATACACCGCATCCGTGATGAGAATGGTCAGATGCTTGTCGAACAGGAGAATATTCAAACGGCAGCCACGAACTACTTCTCCAACATGTTCGCCAAAGAGGCTGTGATTAAAGATGACGGATTCCTGTCCGAGATCCCATCGATGATCAGTGACAGAGATAACGAGGGTCTCCGCGTTCCCTCCTCCGTTGAGGAGATTAAGATGGCAGTGTGGTCCATTAATGCCAACAGCGCTCCGGGTCCGGACGGATTCAACGGGGTTTTTTTCCGCTCTTGCTGGGATATTATTCGGTCCGACCTCGGGGAGGTCGCTAGTGCCACCTATCCGAAATCTATATCATCCGCTCACATCATCCTCATTCCCAAGAAAGGCAATTCGGACTCTTTCAAGGACTTCAGACCGATCAGCCTATGCACTTTCACCAACAAAATTATCTCCAAAATCATTGCCTCCAGAATGTCGGACATTCTTCCCAAAATTATATCCGAAGAACAAAGCGGCTTCGTCAAGGGTCGTAATATCTCCGATAATATCCTACTGGCGCAAGAGATGATCACGTGTATGAAATTTTCGTCCAGGGGGGGAACGTTGCTATCAAACTGGACATGGAAAAAGCTTATGACCGCCTCGATTGGCAGTTCATGATCTGGGTGCTCAGAGGCTTCGGTTTTTCGGAACCTGTCATAGACATCATCTTCAGATCCATCAACAACTCCTGGTTCTCCATTATAATAAACGGCCAATCTCAGGGTTTCTTCAAAGCTTCCCGCGGAGTTAGACAGGGAGACCCCCTCTCCTCCACCATTTTCATCATCACCGCCGAAGCCCTGAGCAGAAATCTCAAAATCATGCCGCAATCTCCCGGCTTCCAACACTTTCACACTACGACCGGTTGCCCTCTCATTACTCACCTGGCGTACGCGGACGACATCCTCATTTTCTCTACTGGCACGATTGGAGCCATCGAAGTGGTTATCAGAACCCTTGCCAATTACACCCGCTGCTCTGGGCAGAAAATCAACAACAGCAAGAGTGTGATATACACCCATCATAAAGCCGATAGAACTCACTCAGCTGTACTGTCTTCCATGACTTCCTTCTCCATAGCTTACCCCCCTTTCCTGTACTTAGGCTGCCCGCTGGTTTACGGCAGAGCGAACTCTGGGATTTTTGAACACATGATTTGCAAGATTCGCCAAAAAATAGCGGGCTGGCACAACGCCACCCTGTCCCCCGGGGGGAAGCTCATCCTCATTAAGCATGTCCTATCGTCCATCCCCATTTACACCCTAGCGGTGTGCTCGCCCCCAACCAAAGTGCTTCACTCTATTGAATCCATCCTTGCCAATTTCTTCTGGGGCCATCTTGAAGGAAAGAACAAGTATCACTGGGCCAGTTGGGCTACCATGGCCAAATCTACTGAAGAGGGTGGTTTGGGCTTCTGCCGGCTAGCCCACATGGTCGACGCCTTTTCAGCAAAATTATGGTGGAAAATCCGCTCTGAAAACTCGATCTGGACCAGGTTCATGCGTGCGAGATACTCCAGATTCTGTTACTTAACCGAGGCGTCTGCTAACAACAGATCTTCCGCGTCGTGGCGGCGTATCATCCGTGGTCGTACCCTCGCCGAACCACACCTCCGTCTGACCCTGGGCAACGGTCATTCGCAGGCCTGCAAGGAACGCTGGCTGGGGGCGGACATCCTCAGGCCCAACGCGATTGCTCCGCCTCTGTGCGAGATCCGAGATTTTTGGGATGATGACGCGTCTGAGTGGGATTGGGGTCGGGTGCGGGATTGGTTAGGCCCGGCTGCCGAGGCGAGCTTGGGCGCTTCGAATCTGTCGATCATGGACACTCAGGACGTGCTCAGATGGTCCCCCAACCAGAGTGGAGTCTTCACCCTAGCTTTGGCCAGAGCCATCGTCAGAGACATCCAAATCTCGACTTCCCCTTCCGCCAGGTTTTGGCACTCGTGTATCCCGGCCAAATGGTCCATTCTAATCTGGCGGGTCGCGCGTCGGAAAGTCCCCACGGATGATGCTGTGAAATCCTTCGGGTATAGTCTGGCGTCCAAATGTCACTGCTGTGCTGATCCCAATTCAGAATCCGTCGAGCACGTTCTCCTTTCTGGGGAGTCTGCTTCTCTCATTTGGACTCTCCTTCACCGCAAGTGCAAGAAGGTCCCCACAACCGGGGACATCAACGATCTGCTGGCCAGCTGGAACACGTCGCACGGGCACCAGATCGTCGCTGCCGTCGTTTTTTGGGTTTTATGGAAAAACAGAAACAAATACAGATTCGAGGATTGTCAATTCCAGCCTCCGAAATTGTACAGAGAAGTGATTCGGCAAATCTACAAAAGAAAGAGGTGCTGCTCTCACACCTCTAACAAGTTTTGGGATGCTTTGGATCGATGAGTCGGGCTCGGGGGTGAGTCCCTCAGGTTCCCATCTTCACTGTTTACATTTTGTGCTTTCTGCCTAGTTTTCTGTTTTTCCTTTTTGCTTACCAAGGCATTTTATTTTTTCGCCTTTGGTATCAGCTGTAGTGCTCGGTTTTGAGCCCTTCTTAATTCTCAATAAAATTTGCTTTCTTAAAAAAAAAATATATATATATATATATATATATATATATATATATATATATATATATATATATATATATATATATATATTTATATTTATATGTATAGGTATAAATATTGTTGTTGTATATTTATATATGTATTTCAAATTTTACCTTGTACAAAATATTATTATGTAAAATTTTATAAGTTATTTTATTGTATATTTTGTGACTTGCAATTTTACCACTTTAAAATATATTATTTATATTTAAATTCCTGTAATTTTATTGATTATGACCAATTGATGTCTAAGCCTAGCATGAGTTTTTGGGCCCAATTGTGTCTAATACATTCAGAGTCTGTACAAGTCATATTGGACTTGATTCATGGCTCTGGGTCCTGTATCTGGACTTCGGTTCAATTTCGAATACATGGACAAAATAGTAATTAATTATTTAATTAATTTTCAGAAATGGTTACTTGTTGTTTTTGAATTTCTATATATATTTTAAGTGCTGTAAAAAACTGAAAAAATTGTATTTAAATACTATGTGTTTGAAGGGATACTAGATATCGTAGAATAGTATTTTTTTCACTCCATTCATCATATGGCAAGGGCCATATATATAGGGATAAGGGGCAACCCAAGGGTCATGAGTTACATAACCCAAGAGTCATGAGTTACATGATCCCAAGGGTCATGTGTAACTCATGACATAATGGTGAATAGTAAGGGTTTCACAACACTCCCCCTTATTCATCCATTTCCTTGGATCCACTTATGAAATACTTCAGGATTCAATAAGCTAATGGGGTGGATACTGCTGGATCCAGAGTAAACTTGGTTTGCCTCATTAAAACCTTGGCTGTGGAAAACCCAGTAGGAAAAACCATCAGTCCTAAGAAAAAAGAGTACAACCCTATAGTTTTACTCCCCCTGATCTATACAAGCTTCAGGCATACAGGTCTTTTAGTTGCCTCATCCCTATTCCTCTTACAAGTTTTACAAAAGTACATCGTGGCAGTGTTTTGGTAAACAAATCTGCTAAGTTATTACAAGATTGAATTTGTTGTATTTTGACTTGTTCCTTCTCTTGAAGGTCGTGCGTCCAGAAGAATTTGGGGGATATGTGCTTCGTCTTATCATTCTTTATGTATCCTTTCTGAAGTTGAGCTACGCATGCTGCATTATCTTCAAAAAGGGTAGTAGGCTCAAGTTCACAAGTCTTCAGCCCAGTAGATGCCAAAATGTGCTGAATGACGGAGCGAAGCCAAACACCCTCCTTGCTTGTTTCATGGATTTCCAGGAGTTCAGAATGGTTGGATGAGATAGCCACACTGGTCTGTTTGACGGACCTCCAGAAGATAGCCGTACCACCGAAAGTAAACACAAATCCAGTTTGTGATTTCTCTGTGTGGGGATCTGATCTATAACCTGCATCTGAATAACCAAGTAAAGTGGAAGACCCACTATTCGGGTAATATAGTCCTAGGTCTATAGACCCTTGGAGGTAGCGCAGAAGATATTTCACTCCATTCCAGTGGCGCTTTGTGGGTGCTACACTGTATCTGGCTAATAAGTTAACTGAAAATGCTATATCAGGACGCGTACAGTTAGCTATATAGAGTAGTGCCCCAATGGCACTTAGGTAAGGTACTTCAGGACCTAATAATTCCTCTCCCTCTTCCAGTGGACGGAAAGGGTCCTTCTTTACGTCCAATGATCGAACGACCATTGGTGTACTAAGGGGATGGCATTTATCCATGTGGAATTGTTTAAGTAATCTTCGTGTATATGTAGATTGGTGTAACAGGATACCACCCTTTAGGTGTTCGATCTGTAAGCCAAGACAATACTTTGTTTTCCCTAGGTCTTTCATTTCAAAAGTTGTTTTAAGGCTTTCAGATATCTCAGTGATCTCTGCAGGAGATCCAATGAGATTTAAATCGTCGACATAAACGGCGACTATAACAAATCCTGTTCCCGATCTTTTTATAAAGATACACGGGCAGACTTTATCATTAGTAAATCCTTGCGTAGCAAGAAACTCACTTAGTCTGTTATACCATATTTTTCCTGATTGTTTAAGACCGTACAATGATCTTTGTAACCTTACAGAATAGGTGTCTCGAGGTCTATATGTTTTCTCTGGTGAAATTTTATATCCTTCAGGGAGTTTTATATAGATATCTTTATCTATATTGCCATAAAGATATGCAGTCACAACGTCCATGAGCTGCATTTCTAGGCTTTTCAGAGAAGAGAGGCTGATCAGGAATCTGAAGGTATTCACATCCATGACTGGAGAATATGTTTCTTCATAATCTATTCCCGATTTCTGGGAGAAACCTTGTGCTACAAGGCGTGCTTTGTAGCGCACAACTATGTTATGTTCATTTCTTTTTCTTGTGAAGATCCATTTATATCCCACAGGTTTTACACCTTCAAGTGTTTGGACTACTGGTCCAAAGACTTCGCGTTTCAAGAGTGAGTCCAGCTCTACTCCTATTGCCTCGTTCCACTTTGGCCAATCGCCTCTGCGTTTACATTCCGCTAGAGACCGTGGATCGATGTTATCGTCATTTTCAGTGACGTGAACGGCAATATTGAACGAAAAATCGTCGTCGACGACTGTGCTTTTTCTGTTCAGTACCTCTCCAGTACGTATATAATTTAATAATATTTCTCCTGTTTGTTCCTCTTCAGGGGAAACTAGGAGGGGAGAGGTAGCTGATCTGAGCTCAGCATCCTGTGTTGGGATCTTCTTAATTTCTCCAGGGTTTTTTCTTTTACGAGGGACTTTGTCTCTCGAACCTGGTGGGCGTCCTCTTTTTAATTGAGGTATTGCCATTTCTGCTGCCGGTGGATTGCATCCATCTTTGGGGATGTCAATCCTAGCTGGCCTGTTAGCAGCAGGGACGTGTGATCTGACAATCTTCTGGTTGTCAGTAAATGTATCCGGAAGTAGATGTACAGTGTTCTGAAGATGTAATATCTTCAGGATCTCATCTTCACATTGACTTGTACGCACATTGACTTGTACGCGGATCAAAATGAGACAAAGTTTTTGTGTCCCAAAAAATTATCTTAGAAGCTTCTGGCTTCTTAGACTGTGTGCCCAGTTTAGGAAATAATCCTTCATCAAACTCACAGTCATCAAGACGTGCCTTAAATACGTCACCCGTCAGGGGTTCTAGGTATCTAATTATAGAGGGTGAGTCAAACCCAACATAGATACCTAATCGACGTTGTGGACCCATTTTGGTCCTCTGTGGGGGAGCAATGGAGACGTAAACAGCACAACCAAAAACTCTCAAATGAGAGATATTTGGAGGTGAACCATAAGCGAGCTGCATCGGAGATAGAATATGACCTCCAGAAGGCCGTATTCTAATAAGTGATGCGGCATGCAATATAGCATGACCCCAAGCTTCCACAGTCAACTGTGACTGCATCAACAATGGATGAGCAATCCATTTTAATCTCTTAATAAGAGATTCTGCTAACCCGTTCTGGGTGTGAACATGAGCTACAGGATGTTCAACTTCGATGCCAGTTGCTTGGCAATAGTCTTGAAAGACCTGTGAAGTAAATTCACCCGCATTATCAAGTCTTAATTTTTTGATATGGTTATCGGGGAAATGAGCCCGCAAATTAATTATTTGTGCCAATAGCTTAGAAAAAGCTAAGTTGCGGGTGGACAAAAGGCACACATAAGACCATTTAGTAGATGCATCGATAAGTACCATAAAGTACCTAAATGGACCACTTGCGGGGTGTATAGGTCCGCAAATGTCTCCATGAATTCTCTCTAAGAAGCTAGGAGACTCTAGTCCCACTTTCAAAAGGGATGGTCTCGTTATAATTTTGCCTTGAAAACAAGGTAGACACGAGTAATCATACTTCTGAAGAATCTTCAGGTTCTGCAGGTTGTGTCCAGTGGATTGGCTTATGATTCGTTTCATCATAGCTGATCCTGGGTGACCCAGTCTATTATGCCAAAGTTTAAATTTTGGCGATGAATGACACTTCTGGTGCACAATCATGTTAGCTTCTGTTGATTGAATATGAGTATGATAGAGACCCGACGGGAGTCCCTTGAATCGTTCTAAGATAGTTTTTGAACCATCTTTTAGACGAGTAACATACAGATATTCTGCCTCATTTATTTCATTTGTTTCTAAGTGATATCCGTTTAAACGAATGTCCTTGAAACTTATGAGGTTCCTATTTGATTTAGGAGAGAATAGTGCATCTTTTATTATTAGTCTTGTTTTATTTGGGAGCAATATAATTTCTTCACCAGATCCTTCTATTATGTTTGATAGTCCTGATATCGTAATAACGGGACCGTCATAATCATATAAGCTATAAAAATAGCTTTTTTCTCGAAGGATTGTGTGCGTCGAGGCGCTGTCCACAAGGCATTCACACTTCATCTATAGATCAATGAAAAAAAATTATCGATCGACGGGCCGATATAGAGAGGTCAATAAGTTGCTTGCAAAAATGCATAATTTATAAGGTGGTAAGCCAAAATTTCATCTGGCTCTGCCACCTCTTGAAATATGTGCTATTGAATTTTGCAGGCTTTGCAGAGAAAGTCTCTACCTTGGAAGTCATATTTCTAAGGTCTGAAAAATTATATTTACTCAATAAGATGGTTTTAAGCTAAAATTAACAATTAAAATAATTTTAGTAATAAACCTTTAAATTTTTAGTTTTTCAAGTTTTGATAAGGTTGGGTTAGCTATAGGGGCCGGATCCCAGCAAGCGGAGGTTCACTAGGAACTCTTAAGTACCGGTCGCTTAGACGATATTTCGCCTTGTTGACAGAAGGGCCCTTTCGACTTGTTCCCAAACAAATCTTAACTTTAGAACTTAAAAACTAAAGGAATTTTTATTAAATTAATTAATTGTTTGATTTAGCCTAAATTAAAATATTGAATAAAAGAAGCTAGAATTGATAGAAAAAGAAAATTGCTACGGTGTCAATTCTAACAAGATTAGTTGAACAATAATTTACTTAAGTGATGACAATTATATAAGATCAATTGTCCAAAGAGTAATATATATGACAATGATCAACCAATGTGAATATTCAAAAAATTGTTAAGAATGAAGCAAATTTACTTAATGTATAACCAAGTAACTACAATGGATTATACAAAGATCAACCAGATACAATTGCTTAATGAATAATAATTGATAATATAGTAAGTTTGATAATGTAGTTTTGTAGCAGAGACTTTATGCTACTTTTCTAACAGAGACACATAAAGGTTTAGCTATGTAGCAAGTTTTAGGTAGTTTTTCTAATTTGATCCGAACAAAGACTTTATGCTGGTTTTTCTAAATTCTAACAGCAAGGAAAATTGGTTTACAAAGATCAAACAGTAATTTTTTTTTTCAGCAGCATCTAGTACTTCGAAATCGACACTCGCTATTTTGGCAATTTTATCTATCATGTGAAAAACATGCATAAATTAAAATTAAATATTTATGCATAATCATAAATATTACAGAGCTCATAATAAAAATACCATGGTGCTTAATAAAATAGTTCAGTCCAAAAGCTAATATGCAATCTGTCAATATTACGGTAAGTAAATTTTTTTTTCAATCATTCTTTCTGAATTTATAATCAAGTAACCAAAAAGGGAAAAGTCTACATAAAAGAAATTTGAAAAGTCAACCATCGGTAGGTGGACCCTTGTTTTCTGGAGAAAAGAAGTTCTGGTTTATGTTTCTTCTATTCCAATGACTATTCTCATATTTTACTCAAACCGATCTGCTACTCTTTTTTTCGAAGACCAAAACTGTTCTGTCATGAACCTTAAAATAAGTTACAAGTGTTTGAATAATATTTGTTTTTTTTTAATAAGAAGCAAATTTGTTTTGAACGTTAGCAATATAAAGAATATCACACTTAGATTGTTAGATATATATATTGCTAATTTTTATTCAAACAATTAATTTGTAAAAAAAAATTAAGAAGTGTTACCAGCCTCTGGTCGGATCGACTAGGGAAAAAGGAAGGATGACGTCAAGATCTGGACGTCGATTCTCCTTGCTTCAGCAATCGTGCTGATAACGTGTTTGAAGGGATACTAGATATCGTAGAATAGTATTTTTCTTCACTCCATTCATCATATGGCAAGGGCCATATATATAGGGATAAGGGGCAACCCAAGGGTCATGAGTTACATAACCCAAGAGTCATGAGTTACATGATCCCAAGGGTCATGTGTAATTCATGACATAATGGTGAATAGTAAGGGTTTCACAACACTATGTTAATTTAGCTAATTTATTATAATTTTTCCATCATTTAATAAGTAATTTTTGTATTTTATAAAAATAGGAAAACAGAACTCATTTTCAGGATACATATGTTTGCTGATTTTTAATAAATATTTATGAGGGTTTATAAATTCCAAAAAAATTAGTATAAATTTCTATAATTAACAAGGATCATTTTGGTACTTTATTTTATGTAAAACTGAGCTTTTTGTCTATCTCAAAAATTGTTGGAACACAGTGTACAGTTTGAATTATTTAATAATTACGACTTTCAATGTTTTGTGTTGTTTTGAGTTATAGACGTATTGGACCTCACCCCGCACTAGTGTAAAGGCCCTAGAAAGTTAGTTAGGGTATTGTGTCACCCCACATTAGTCTCCTATGCTAAATTCATCATTTAGCTAGGTGTCCAGTCAGAAAGTCGTAGCACACAACTAGTGACTTAGTGTTTAACTTAGTATAAAAACTAAGTTTATGTGTTATTTCTACAGTGACGAGTCACCAGGCATCTCTAGCATTTTTATCGCTGCTTTACTTTGCTAAAGACAAGTACTTCTACAAACTTTACATACTGCTATAACCATAAACTGTGATTTTCAACCATGTTAAACGCTGATCCTTGGGGTAGCAAGTTATAACTTCACATGTTGTATTACTTTCAGTCTCTACCATGTTTAGGACAGTTTTTCATATCTCTCACATGTTTAACAACGGGTTAAGGGAAAACTGTTAGTAGTGTACGTGATCATGCCCCCCTTCTCCGTATGTATTTACCGAGCACTGTTACATTCTATATGTAACTTTGTCGTATGTCTGATCCCACATTTGTGTATGGACATACACCGATACCGTTAAGGGTACGTATGTACACTTCAAAAAATTGATATGTACCACTGTACATCCTGATTACCTATTGACTGATCACTCACCTACTACAGTTTTAAACTTTAAAACGAATAATTATTACCATGATAAAATATATCTAAAAACTGGATAAACATGATATGTCATTTCTTTCCATCACATGATCAGTATTATATGTTTGTTAGATTTAGTACTTGCTCCCGTCCTGACAGGATAACGTTGTAGGTATTCTTACTGAGGAGGAGTTGCTTTGTGATTCATATTATGGAGTTACTGCCGAAGACCAGTCTTTATCTTACGAGGATGTACCTGCGGAAAAATTCGTCTAGTTGTTTATTTACTTTGGACTTTTGAGAGTAGTCATGTATTAGACTATATATTTTGTGACTGGACCTGTATCCAGCTTTACATTTTGGACTTGTACTTGGACTTACTATTATATGAGATGACTTTTGTGTTTGGAATATTTACGACTCTTTATTACATATAGAACTGTTAGCACATTTTAGTCTTACCTTGTTATCTTTAGAACAGCTTATTACGCTTTATCTCAAGCATAGGCTGGACATGACTCGGCCCGGTCCAACAATTTGGGTAGCGGATCGTGACATGTTTTTAGTGGTGGCCCATGCAGGTCGTGACTAAATTGTTTGGTTACGTTATTGTACCAAGCTTGCCTGCAATTAGGAACTTAAGGTAATTAGACAACACTAGGAATGACGCTTAGAACATCTAAAGGATTACTAGGATTACAACATAGGAAACGCATCACATGTTCGTTGTTACAAATTGGATTTTTTTGTTATTTATGATTGTTTACTTTAAAGAGTCCTTATAAAGTCTTTTTTATTTTAGATGGTGCTCACCCGCTCATCCCATTATGTCACACCTGAGAATGGCGCACTCCCTATCCAGTCGGTTGACCAGTTAACCGATACACCTCCACCTCCACCTACCATATTCCCCTACCCTACAAATCCACAAACCCAGATGCCTCCACCACCTTCCTGTAGGCCTAAAAAATGAAAGTCACGCTGAGTTGATCAGGACAAAGTCTAAAAGTCACGCTGAGTTGATCTAGACAATGTTTAAAAGTTACGTTGGGTTCTACCAGACTATT
Source organism: Iris pallida (assembly GCA_029216955.1). NCBI lineage: Eukaryota > Viridiplantae > Streptophyta > Magnoliopsida > Asparagales > Iridaceae > Iris > Iris pallida. The sequence continues at coordinate 7,706,307 of JANAVB010031416.1, read as the reverse complement.
TTCTCAAATATACGCAGAGACAGCTCATCATTTGTCAGAGTGTCATTATGACTGACAGCACGACAGTCAAAGAATGTCTTCTCGTATGCCACGTATGCACGGAACTCGAGAGATCACAGCCGACTATTGCGTGACTTTCGAAATCTTCTTCAACAAGACTCAGCCTTCATCAAGTGGGCGTACCAAAAGAGCTTATTGTCATTTAATGCGACTGACAAGGCAATCAATGTCAGAGATTTTGGGTCAGTCGAGGCACGTCGAATCAAGACAGCTGGCAGTTCTGACTCATGTCTGCGTGTATTTTGAACTTCTATGTTCCTTCCTCAAGCTTGTGTGAATTCTGAGCTTTCTGCTTCCAGTTAGCGTGTATTCTGAAGCCTTCTATCGAAAGTCTGCGTGGATTTCGTCCTCAACAAGGCTGCATGGATTTCGTCCTCAACAAGCCTGTGTGGATTTCATCAAATTGGAGTACGTGGCAGCCATGCCACCAATCTCTCACCTGCGTGTCCTGTAACTTGCACACGACTCATGCACGATTGCCATGTGTCCAATAGTTACAGGCCACGTCCAGTAACTGCTCATAACCTTGCGTATGTTAAATCCTGCGTGATTTTCAACTATGCACAGGTTGTGAAGACAGTTATCTTTTCAGTTATTTTTGACTCTATAAATAGAGTTCTTTTCTCATTCATTGTACAGATACATAGCTATCTAAATTGCTGTCGAATTCTTGAGAGCTTTTCTTCTTCGCATCGTCTAAGGGATAAAGCGATCGTCTTCTAGATCGGATTCCTACAGTTGTATTTTCCCAGAAACACAATAAATAAAGTGAATTTATTTATGGAAAACAAATTGGCGACTCTGCTGGGGAAAACGATCTCCTCTTCTGAGATGGCAACAACTCAATGCGATACTTCGTCAGTCGGCTCGACGAAGAAGATGATATCGATCCAATTCGATCAACTCGCCTACGAAGAAATGCAGCGGGCTAAGGGTGGCAAGCCCACTTCAGCCTCCATCACCACTGCCAAGTCGAAGAGACGATCTGTCTACGTCCCTAAGAATCTGTTGGCAACCAATGGTGAAGTTTCTGCCACAATGTCTACTCATAACACTAGCAAGGACTCTACTGCAAGCACGCACGCTCTTGTGTGCTTGAAGACGACAGCAGTTAAAAGTCACGCTGACAGCACTGGCTCCTTAGCCAAGCCTGTTCCAGCGTGCAATCTCAAAGTTAAAAGTCACGCTGACAGCACTGGCTCCTTAGCCAAGCCTGTTCCAGCGTTTAATCTCAAAGTTAAAAGTCACGCTGACAGCACTGGCTCCTTAGCCAAGCCTGTTCCAGCGTGTATTTCTAAATTCAAAAGTTACGCTAACAGTACTGGTTCTTTAACCAAGCCTGTTTCAGCATGTATTCCGTATACATCATCTAAGAAGAATAGCTCTTTAGCTATCTCTTCTTCCTTGCCAACTTCTACTAGAACTGGGGGTGGTCTTGCTAAAGCTCCTTCACAAATGGCACACAAAGTCCCTTCGAAAAGAAACAACTCTTTAGTTGTTTCTTCTGCTCCTGTAGTGTTTACTTCAGGAACAGCTTTGACTGACAGTTTTGTTAGTCAAAGAAAAGGAGATGGTCTTTTGACTACTCTTCCTTCTGGACATTCTATGTCTCAAAACTTGAATAAGTCTAAGAAGAAACATTTCTTAATGTCTTCTTCTACGACTTCTTCGAATAGGGCACAGAATTTGTCTATAAAAGAAGGTCTGTTACCAACTCCTAATCAAGGGGATGGTTCAACTCTTCCTTCTCTGCAAATATCCAGATCAATGGAAGGAAAACTCCAAGTTTCAAAAACCAATGTTTTACCTCCAATTAATCTAAGAACAAAACTTAATCAAACCCGTTTGGGAAGCACTTCTGGTGTCAAAAAACCATACCAAACGGGAACAAAAGCAAAAGATCCAGATGCAGAGTATGCTAAAAATTATGTGGCTCAGATTAATCACTCTCTATATAATCAAGAGCCATCAAGACCCAAGAACTGGAAATATATTCCTAAAAATACACAAAGAATGTCCTCTGATGTACCTCAATATTCACAGACAGATTTACGAGAACATCTTCAACAGAAGAGAAAGAATAATTCTGTGTCAATGGATCATGACCATGCTGAATGTGACTTCCAGCCAAAAGTCATAATTCAATGCAGATGTCAATCAATCGATCATGACCATGCTGATCATGAATGTGACTTCCAGCCAAGAGTCATGATGCAATGCAGATGTCAAACTAAACGACAATCTGCCTTCAACCGGATTCAGTGTGAACCTATGCCTGATGAAGATGAACCTCTGTTTGCTTCTGTTAATATGACCTCTCGGGATACTGGGGGTAGAACTGATAGTCCAGATGGAGTATATAGAGGCACCAGATCAAGAGTCATGGCTTCTAATCAAAGGACTTTGATTTCTGAAGATGATTCTGAATTTCTTGGAGAATCTAACTTCCCACCTCTGTCTGCTGGGGGTAATTCTCCTACAAATGACTTTGATACACAAAGTAATGATTCAGAACAAACAACATCCACCAGTTCATCAATAATCCCTCGTACAGTCACGACTTATATGGTCGATGGGAATACTGATGAACCTTCTTCTTCCATGACTCCTCAAGAACAAAGAATTGCTTCTTTGGAACAGCAAATGAAATCTATGGCTGATACTATGAAGTCGATGTATGAACTCGTGGCAACCCAGCTGCAAAATCGACAGATTGTACCTGAAGCCATACCAATTGACACTGGTGTAAGTCCAGTACATGTTCCTCCAGCAGTACAATCTAATACTCCTGGGCAAGCTCAACCAGTTCCTAGTCACTCCGGAGCTGGGGGTAGTGCTTATAATGCTGTTCCTCCTCCCAACTATTCTTTACAAGCTACAACTCCACAATCTTCCGGAGTTGTTACTGAAGAATTGCGGAATCTCCGAACTCAATTTGAGGCATTCAAACAGAAGGATGGTTTGCAAAGGTTAGGCATCAAGCAACCTTATCCAATAGAATGGAAGCAAGTATCATATCCTCCTAAATACAAGCCTCCTACTATCTCATTCTATGATGGAACCACTTCTCCGAGTCAATTTATTAATCACTTTGAAGTAATGACTGACCAGCTACAACCAAGTGACGTCCTCCTTACCCGGGTGTTTGCCGGATGTCTCAAAGGAACGGCTTATGAATGGTATAGAAGTCTCCCGGATGGGTGTATTACCTCATTTGCCGGTTTCAAACAAATATTTCTTGAACGGTTCTATGAAGGGCTCAATGACATGACTATGTCTGCTCTTATAAGAATCAAGCAGAAAAATAATGAAACTACAGAGGATTTCATTGAACGGTTTCGAAGAGAAGCTCTGAAGATGCCTCTTGGAACTCCTGATGCTGTTACCATCGACACATGCAAATCAAATTTGTTGCCAATCATCAGCATGTGGACAGGATCTACTCAATTTCAAGATTGGCCTTCCTTCATAGTTAGTGCCAAGGCCGCAGAAATTAGTGCTGAAACCTTCAAAGGTTTAGGAGTGCAGATGACTCCCAAAGAAACAGGTCAAAGTATTAACAATAATGCTAAATCCAATACTCGCAAGGGAAAAGAAACCCTTGAAGTTAATCTTCAGAGTAAAGATGCATCGACTGTTCAAACTCCTCCTGCCTCTACGACCCAACAACCAAAAACACCTCGTCCCAAAGAAGAATACTCTTTTGATGACGATGATGTCCTTGGTATCTTTGAATGTCTGCTGAAAGGTAATAAAATACAATTACCTGAAATCAAAAAACCTGATGAAGCTGGTAAAACAGATTATCCTAAATACTGTCCGTACCATAGAATGTTGGGTCACACAGTTCGTACATGTTATGTACTGAAAGGAAAGATCCAGGAAATGATTAAATCTGGAGCTATCACTCTTACTCCGAAAGAGAAGACCGTCACCTCCAACATCGCCTCTATGCAATTCGGAGATTTCCCTCCTCAACTCCTTGAAAGCGGGATCGTTCCTATTCCCAAGGCAACTCTTGAAATAGTGAATATTCCTCCTCCACAGTCTGAAGGATTAGTACCAATCACTATGGAAACAGGAGAAATAATATGGATTCATCATGATCTAGTGGCAGATTTTGAATCTCCTCCTCTTCAAAAGACTACTTCCCGAAAATCTAAGAAGGCTGGGAAAACTAAGTCATGTCATATGACTTCTTTCGGATCTACTCCCGACACAGAATCAAAAGATAAATCAGAAGCACTTGCTGGTGCTACTAGAACAGGGAAACCTTATCTAAAGGATTATTCCAAGAGTCCTGGGGATACTCCTGATATCCCTCCTGCTGACAAAGATGCTCCTAATGTTCCTCTTGAAGAAGAATCATCCACAGCACCTGTTCCTTCAACTGCACCGGTTGTACCTACTCCTTCCAAGCCCACAGCTCTTGAGAAAGGCAAACAACAGGCTCGATTTGATAAACCAATCAAGAAGTCCCCTCCTCTTGGGCTTCAGAAACCTTATAACTTCGACATTCTAGCTCAACTTGCTAATACTCCAGCTAGAATGTCCCTCTTTGAACTTCTACGTCTTTCTAAAGAGACTCGGGAGACGTTAAGTGAGGCACTTCTTCAGGCTGACTCTTGTCTTGCACAATTAAAGAAGCCAGATGAAGAACCTGCCACTTGCTTACATTGCAACAGTGTATTGGAGATTATCCCAAATATCACCTTTACACAAAATGACATGCTACTGGAGGATAATCGACATGATCGGCCTCTCTACTACACCGGTTATATCGATACGATGAAGATAGATCGTATCCTCATTGATCCAGGGTCTGCTATAAGTATAATGCCAAAGAGTCTGTTGGATGAACTAAAAATCCCTCTTCACAAGCTTTCCAAGACGGTTACTACTATCTTGGGATTTAATCAAAGCCGAAGCGAACCTTTGGAAAAGATTCATCTGAAACTTCAGATAGGCGATTTCAGATCCAAAGTCACTTTCTATGTGATTGAGATCGTGGGATCTTATAATCTTCTTCTGGGAAGACCCTTTCTTCATGAAAATAATGTGGTGCCTTCTACTCTTCAACAGTGTTTTAAATACATTGACAGCAATGGAAAAGTACAAAAGGAAGTTGCTGATATAAATCCTTTCCATGGGGTTGAAGCTTATTTCAATGATTCCCGGATGTACAAAGAAGAGTATACAAGGGTGATACAAGCTATGGAGAAAGAGGATCCGCAAAGTGAGACCTTCATAATTCCTATTAAAGGTCGAACTACTCAGCAACAATCTCCTAAACCCTCTGGAGAAGGCTCTTTCATTATTCCACTGAGCGGACGGATCTCTCCATTACTTCAGTCGTCTATTCAAGATACACTGATCATTCCTGTCAGTGGGCGTACTACAGTTCCTGTATCTTCACATATAAAACAGGATACTCTGGTAATCCCTGTTGGAGGGCGGACTACTCTTCCATCTCAGGCTTCAAGGGAGCTCACCTCTTCTGAGCCATTTGTTATCGATCTTAATCGAAACAAAACTTCCTCTCGTTCTTCTTCTCCCCTTTTAGTCATTGATTTGGCTAAGATTTCTAAGGCTCAGCCTTCTCCCAATGTAAATACTACTGCTTTTAAATTTAATGAAAAGTCCCCATCTTTGCAGTATATTGATGTGTGTAATCATGTTCATAGTTATTTGCATTTGTTAGATGACTTGAGAACAATAACCATAGGAGTTGTACAGACTTTTCATACAGACGTATCCCTAGAATCAGTACAAACTTCATACTTTCTGGTTCCTAGTAGAAAGCTAGGAGACATTCCAATATTCTTCTACAAAGGGCCCCAGAATCCTTCTGATTTAGAAGATGGTGACAAAAACGATGATACTGGAAGATTACAACTACGTCGTTATAGTCACCAATCTAAAGACATCATTAAAAATATGGGCTATGACTTCAGAACTGGCCTCAATAATGGAAAAGGAAGAAAAATGCCTGTTCGGATTCCTCCTCTGAAATATGGGAGGACAAAATGCGGATTAGGTTATATTGCTCCTACTCCTTTTATCAATATTGTCCATGAAGATCCTGAATCTAACGAAGATAAGAGATCTGATTCTTCTAGTACTACCTCTTGAGATTCTGATACAAGTATTGGTGACTTCCACTACAACATTCTGTCTTCCAACATGGTCTCCATTGACAGTTCTGAAGAAGATGATGAAAACGAAGACGAGTTTGAAATCTCACCTGAATCAGAACAATGGGTCCAAAGGTTAGATAATCAATGGGAGTTCCGATTCGAGCAAAAAGAACCTCCGACTGAAGACAAACTTGTTCAAATAGATGTTGGTGAAGAGGGATCCCCCAAACCAATATTCATTAGTGAAAGTCTTTCAGAAACTGATAAGCAAGACATGATCAAACTTATTCGTGAATACATCGATGTCTTCGCTTGGAGTTATGAAGATATGCCAGGACTTGATCCACAAATCGCAACTCACAAACTCAATATCATTCCGAATGCTAAACCGGTCAAACAACAACAGCGACAATTTCGTCCAGACATTATGGATGCAATCGAAGCTGAAGTCAATAAACTCATGGCCTCTGGGTTTATTAGAGAGGAACAACATCCCGATTGGGTAGCTAATACAGTTCATGTCCTTAAAAAGACTGGCAAGATCAGAGTATGCATAGACTACCGCGATCTCAATGCGGCATGTCCTAAAGATGAATTTCCTCTACCAATTACTGATGTTATGATCGATAATACCTGTGGGTTTGAACGGATGTCATTCATGGACGGGTATTCTGGGTACAATCAGATTAAAATGTTTCCAGATGACGAGAAACACACTTCTTTCAGAACGTCGATCGGTACATACTGTTATACAGTTATGCCATTCGGTCTCAAGAATGCAGGAGCAACTTATCAACGAGCCATGAGCACTATATTCCGTGAAAATTTGCGGAAAACAGTCGAATGCTACGTTGATGACATCGCAGTCAAAAGTCGACAAAAAGAGGATCACATCCAAGATTTGAAAACTATTTTTGATCTAATGCGTAAGCATCAATTAAAGATGAACCCTACTAAGTCCTTCTTAGGCGTCTCTAGTGGCAAATTTCTCGGCTTCGTCATTACCTCGAAAGGTATACACGTGGATCCCGAGAAGATCAAAGCCATCCAAGAGATGCGTCCTCCACGCACCTTAAAAGAGCTACAAGGATTTCAAGGAAGGATCGCTTATATCAGGAGATTCATCTCTAATCTTTCAGGACGCTGCAGACCATTCAATAAACTTATGAAGAAAGGTGTTTCTTTTGTCTGGAATGATGAATGTCAGAAAGCATTCGATGATATAAAACAATATCTGATGAGCCCTCCAGTATTGGTACCTCATGTCTCAGGAATACCGTTCCTCCTATATATCCGAGCAATGAGTCATTCATTGGGTGCATTGCTCTCTCAAAAGAATAAAAATGGTCATGAACAAACCATTTACTATCTCAGTCGTACTATGACCGGAGCTGAACCTCGATATTCACCAGTCGAAAAAGAATGTCTAGCCCTTATGTTCGCTGTCCAAAAGACACGACATTATATCATTGGCCAGACCATTCATGTCATTTCCAGAATCAATCCTATACGAGTCATGATGAAAAAACCAAGTGTTTTAAATTCTCGATTGGCTAACTGGGGAATTTTACTTGCTCAGTATGATATGCATTATATTCCTCAGAAATCAGTCAAAGGACAAGCTTTAGCTGATTTTCTGGCTGCTCATTCAATTCCAGAAAATTCAAAACTCTACGATGAAATCCCAGATGAAGTCCTAGACTCAAATCAAATTGATGAAGAAGATTCTACTTGGCGTCTATTCTTTGACAGAGCTTCAAGAATAGGTCCTAATGGTGACATTGTTGCTGGAGTTGGAATTGTTCTTGTATCACCAGAAGGTCTTGCTATCCAAAGAGCTTATTCTCTCGATCAGCCATGTTCAAACAACGTTGCTGAGTACAATACATTATTCATTGGTCTTCAGCTCGCTAAACATCTGAATATTCAACATTTGGAGGCGTATGGAGACTCTAAACTCATTGTCAATCAGATAAGGGGCACTTATGAAGTTCGCCATCAAGATCTGATTCCTTATTATAGATCGGCTATATCTATGGCTTCTTCATTTGAAGAATTCTTCATCGAGCATGTTAGGCGAGCATGTAACACAGAAGCTGATGCTCTTGCTAATCTCGCGGCAGTATTGGCTATTCCGATTAGACGGCAACAAATGATTGTTGTTTACAATCGAGAATTATTTCATCTTGAAAACAACCTAACTCTAGGACTTCCAGTTGACATTGAAGAATCAACATCTCATGATGTCAATACAACAAGAGGATTTGGATTAAGTCGTAAATCATTATCATCTTCATCTGATTCTAGTATGGAATTCATCTTCAGTAATTCAGCTGAGACTCAGAATACGGATAAAGATTGGAGACTTCCTTTCTTAGATTTCGTATTGTATGATATTCTTCCAGATAATCCGAGTGAGGCAGCATCTATCAGACGACGATCACTCAGATTCTATTACAATCATACTACAAAAACCTTATATCGTCGAGCTTATGATGGTTTACTTCTTCGATGTATTACCGGTGATGAGGCTCAACAAATTATTCGCGAAGTACATGATGGAATTTGTGGAGCACATCAGCCTGGACCAAAACTTCAAGACCGTATTCGACGTATGGGTTATTATTGGCCCACTATGATATCAGATACCATCGAATATGCAAGGAAGTGTAAAGCTTGTCAAATTTATGCGGATTTTATTCATCAATCCTCAGAATTTCTACATCCAACGACAGCATCATGGCCCTTTGAAGCTTGGGGTATGGACATTATTGGTCCGATCAATCCGCCGTCAACAAAAGGTCATCGGTTTATTCTCGCAATAACCGATTATTTCTCCAAATGGGCCGAAGCTATTCCTTTATCTGAAGTCAAAACTTCTAATGTCATCAACTTTATCAAGCATCATGTCATCTACAGATTTGGTGTTCCTCGACGCATTATTCATGATAATGGACCACAGTTCGTCAGCCAGAAGTTTACTCGATTCTGCGACGATCATCGGATCAACAATATGGCTTCTACCGCATATAATCCGGCAGCTAACGGATTAGCAGAAGCTTTCAACAAAACCATCATCAAACTCTTAAAGAAGTTTGTTTCTACCAACAAACGTAATTGGAGTGAGAAACTTGGTGGATGTTTGTGGGCTTACCGCACTACAGTTCGTAATGCTACTAAATGTACACCTTTCTCTCTGGTGTACGGATGCGAAGCTGTTCTTCCATTAGAGATTCAAATTCCTTCTTTAAGGATAGCAATCGCTAATGAACTTACCACCGAGAATAATGATCGTCTTCGACTTCAGGAATTAGAAGCTCTGGATGAAAAACGATTATCTGCTCAACAGAATATCGAATTCTATCAAGCTAGAATCTCAAGAGCTTTTAATAAGAAAGTCAGAGTTCGAGCATATCAAAAAGGAGAACTTGTTCTTGCAGTCAGACGTCCGATGACTATGACACACATGAGTAAAGGCAAATTCGATACAAAATGGGATGGTCCATTCATTGTGAATAAAGTATTTTCTAATGGGGCATATCAGCTTACCACTATGGATGGTAAAGTCACTATGATGCCCATTAATGGTAAATTCTTGAAAAAATATTATGTATAATATTTTCATCTGTCAAGATTGTTCTCCTATCATTCCTCAGCTAGTAAAAATACCAAAGTCATTGTTCTTTACAAGAATCGTTTCGATATCTTTTATCCCTAGTGGAAATAGATATTCTATTTTGTATCATTTTTTTAGCAAATTTGATATCTAGAAAATCACGTCCATATTACCTCTGAATTTTCTATCTCAGTATCATATTTCTGAAAATGATATCTAGTCTTTTGATTCTCAAGTCCAAAGATCATGAAAAATTGAGTTCAAAGATGTTTTTATGTCTGAATTCTATTTTTTTTAATCAGTATTAAACTAAGATCATCTCTAGTTTAATATCATCTGATAGAATTACAAAGTTCATTTGTATATTCTATTCTATAGAAATGTGTCATGTATTATTTACCTCTGAACATATTTTCTATAAATATATCATTATCAAAACAACAAAGTCAAAAATCAGATCAAAAGTTCTCATTCGTCTTCATTCAAAATCAAAATATTGATTACAAGTGAAAATGTAAGAGATCTATTTATTAGGAGTTATTAGCTCCTTAATACGATCAAGTACAGTACTTATTTTCTCATCATGAGCTTTGCGAACTCTTTCTGCTGCTTCGACTGCAACATTTTGTTCATCAAAAGTGATAATAGCAGATTGGCGACGGTTAACTTCTTCAATTTGCTCTGCCTGCATCTGCTCTCGCTCTTGTTGAAGAAGTTGACAGCGTTCAGTTTCAGATATACGAACAGTAATGACCTCAGCTTGCTCCTTTTCTATGAGGGCAATTTGCTCCTGAAGACGAGCCAGTTCCTCTTTCAACTTCTTGAGCTCTTCAGCTTTTGACATTTCATCCTTCTCCAGAAGTTCTACTCTCGGACGAGTAGCTAATATTTCTGCACCCTTTTCTATTAATTTCTCAGATGAAGAAGCGAGAAATTCTTCTAATGCAACTTGCTGGGCCTGGGCTTCATGCTCCAATTGACTGATCTCAGCCACAGTTAAAGATTGAATATCTTCCTTCTTAGTTTCCCAGTATTTTTGGAAGGTTATCTCTAGTTCATCCAGGAGATGTTCGAAGAAGATACATTGAGATTCGCAGCCAGCATGTCGCAGTGCTTGGAGCGGGAAATTGACCACCGTTCGGAGCTCAGAGAAGGGCATAGCTTCGTCTTTCAAGAAACGCTTGGAGTACGTATCCAGATATGAATAGATGATATCTGAATACATCACCAGAGTCCTTGCCAGTCCTGTCTCGAACCCAGGAGTTGCTGTCATCATTGAAGAAGAAGCTTGTATGTTTTCTATCCTGGAAACGGAGGTATGTGCCGCTGGAGAAGTTGGCAAGTGCGAGCTCCCTTCATCAGCATCAGTCTGGACAAGTGGAGCATGAGTTGAACTCATTGCTGCAGCAGTTCCTACTAGTCAAAGAAAAAATAATCAGCATCTAAAAAAAAGAAACAGTAAAAACAGAATTTGGAATAAAATTCTACCAGGCTGAGGTTCATATTCTATATATTGAGGGAGTCTTGCGTCTTCTCGTAGCCGGTCCATGATGGTGTTCGACACCTGCTTCATGTGACTGCTTCCAGCTCCAGATTTACTGGGCGCTGGAGCGTTGTCCGGAGATTGAGCAGGTTCGGAGCTGAGTTCCATTCTGTTCCCTCTGATTTTATCTTCATCATAATGAGTGGAAGTCTCAGGATGCCAATCTTCTTCCTCTTCAGCTTCTTCCTCGTTCTCAGAGTGTTCTTCTTCAAACTCTTTTTCATCCCCAGCTTCAGGATGAGTCTCTGATCCGGAGTCCATGATGTTCACATCTTCATCTATTCCTTGAGATGGATGAATTTCAGGAACAGTAATAATAGCAAGCTCAGTATTGACTGCCGATTCAGTCTTTTCTGGAATATCAGTTCGAAGAATGATGTCTTTACAAACATTCTTCAACAAGTCATCAGCAGCTGATAGCTCGGATGCTGGCACGTCTTCATCGCCTCTGGCCAAAAAAAATGTTTTCTTCAACCTGAGTTTCTAGAACTTCCGGTTGTTCCATAACTTCTGCCGGGGCTGGTTCTTCTTCAGAATATTCAATCTGGTCATCCAATGCCTGGATGACGCCCTCAGTCCCATGTTCAAAAGGGATCATCCTCATCTCTGAGGGTTCAGTAGCTACTCCACTTGCTGTCGGAGCAGTCGTTTCCTGAGCTCGGGTGGACTCTACCTCAGTCCGTTCAGCTGAAGTTGCTGGAAAATAAACATAATCAGATTCTATTTTCTTAGTGGAAGCCGCTTCATTGATCTCTGGCAAGACCCCTTCACTCATAATCGTTTCCAGGAGTTCATTGCCCTTCATTTTGCCGACGGTCTTCTTGACGTACCTGCCTCTCGACCTCCTTGTTATCAAAGGAGCATCGTCTTCATCTGTATCTTCGTCTTTATCGGCGGCGTCATCTTCGTCAACTGAGATGCCACCCAAAGATGAAGTGGCAGTTACTGAGACCCCTTTCTTCTTCTTCTTAGATGTCTGAGACTTAGTACTCTTTTTGGAGTGTCTCAGATTCATCACTTCGCTTCCTCTTAGAAAGGGATACAAATATGGGAGGAAGAACTTCGTCAGGAATTCGCTCTTGAAATAATTCATATAGGGGCTCAACCTCCGCTGTCTCATCTTCAGGTTCCGGAGAAAATCGTTGAATAACAATCTTCTTCTTCGACCTCTTTGATGGGGCTGGGTCGTCTTCCGCAACAAAAGTCTTCGGATGGAAACTCGGCATGAAGGTGCTCGATGAAACATAGAAGCGAGCATATGTGTAAAGCATCTTCGTCCCCGTGCTGGATAAAGGATTAGGCATAGAGAATATAGCTTTTGTATCTCTAGCCGCGAAGTATCTCCAGGCCCGAGCTCCGTCAATAAGCCCTCCACGAGCAGAAAGGCAGGTGGTTGCATTCCCAACATGGAGTTGGTCATATCCGAATTGCCTAGCAAATCGGCTCGGTAGATACGGCTCCAGATACGTCATTTCTTCATGACGGTATACCAGATGAGAGGGCCGGATTCTCTGCAACCACTGAAAGGCTACATCATCTAGCCTGTTCCCTTTATCTCCGTCTATCATATTCAAGGGCATGCTCTCATAACCCAGTGGTGGAGGGACACATTGAATGGACCAATGTGACGCTCGATTCAGAATATTTCTGCATTCTGGAAGAGTGTGAACCTTCCAGAAAGTTTTTCTGGAGTACTTCTCCAAAAAGAGACTGCCACTCCCTCCTGCTCCCGGAGGTATCAGACCGTCGTGATGGAGAAGAAGCCAACCATATAGATATGTGAAGGGCATCTCTATTCTTGGGAATTCATCGGTCATCCTCCTCTGATTAGATAGCATATTGGTTACAAAATTCCGAAGACCTGCGTTCAGCCTACAGGTCATCGCTGATAATAAGTCTATCTTATAACCATACATAAGGCGCACTGCTGCAAAAATAACGCCTCTATGTATTCTGTCCAGAGAGCTGGAGCTAGGAACGACGAATCTTCTTAGCCAAAGAGATAGGAATCCGGCTAAATGACCGTTTCTTGACAGAGTCTTTCCACTCTGTCTCACATACGAGCTGAAGGTAGTTCCAGCTTTAAACTCATACCAGTCTTCATTGATCGTGAAATCCTTACAGTCATACTTCTCTAGTAGATAAATGATTTCACTCTCAGAGAGAGGCTTGAAGGAGTTAATTTGGTACCATCTCTTCTCGTTTATCTTTTTTTCATCTTTTTCACGATTCATGAAAAGATAAGACATCCACTTCTGGATGTGGCAGCCGGCTTCATCTTTAGAACTCTTGTAATACAGAGTACATGTGCCAAAATGGCACATCATCTCTTCAAACAGGTGCACCATCTCCGGATTCTTCTCCGACAGAAAGTTCAGCTCTTCTGTCGTAGGCACATACTCTTCATACGGTAGTGTGCCTGAAGGCAGATGCGAGATGTATTCCATCTCATGAAGGGCAAAGCCCATCTCCCCTTTGGGAGTCATAAATGTCCCCGTCCTGTGGTTATACCTCTCAACCAAGGCCAGGAACAGAAAGGGGTTGGGTCTGAAGCCGTAGGAGGAATTGAGGATCGCGTCATAAAGATTTATCTTCTTCAGCTCACTCTCAAACTTCTCCAGAGCCCAATGGACCAAAGTCCTCCACCTCATGTTTTCTTGATTCATTAAGCCGTTCATCCTCGGCGTCGAATCAGTGGGGTAGAATGCCTTCTCGTTTGCCATGAATTCATTTATGAAAACAGGCATCCTGAATGGCATCAATATTGATGAGTCTTCGGGTGGTACATATCCCGGCTTCAAACCTCGAAACACGGAAACATGATTCTCTAGGGAACTGAAGAATCCCTCCTTCCTGTAAATGATATGGCTCGCCTTTGCCTGCTGATATTCTGTTAAGTGCCAGGACATCTTTCTGGGATAACTGGCATGCATGAATCTCATGATAGATAAGCCCCTAGAAACCTTCGGCCAGTACATGGGCTGTCTTGCATCACCTTCGAAATAGAAGCAGACCTTCTCTCTGATGCCCTTTGGTTGTGACTTCTGTGCTATGGCATCCCCGAACAGAAATGCTGGTTTCTTGTGGGACACCAAATCAAGACTCAGAAAGGGTTGACCATTCATCAGACAGAGTAGAGTTGTATGGTCTTGATTTGTCAACAACGATAGTCTGGCTTCTGGAAGGTCAAACTGAGGAAATTGCACATGAGATAAATCATGTTTAAATGAAAAACTCAGGTGCCCTTCATAATCTGCCTCTTCACTTCGGATGTTCACTACAGAAAATAAAAGAAGACAAGGTCAGATGTGTTTCAGTAAAATCTATGTCTACGAGTCTTATGTGTGTATAGCAGTGCTCGAAGGAAATTTCATAAGTCACGCAGACTTCAGACAGATATACTATCAAGACACGCTGAATGATTTATTCACGCAGGTGATTAATTCACACAAAGTCCAGATAGATTAGAATGAAAGTCACGCATCATTGCCAGAATCATATTTAAGTGAAAATGACAAAAATACGCTGACGGATCAAGACTAATCTATCCAGAGGATGACTCTCAGAAGCTGCGTGAATAATTCAAACATTGACATCCCTGCCAATATATGAAAAAATCACACAGAGTCATGAAAGCTGCGTGAATAATTCAAACATTGACATCCCTGCCAATACATGAAAAATCACGCAGAGTCATGAGAGCCATGCTCATTTGCGTGAAACACAGAGCTTCGTAAACACGAAGATGTGAAGTATGGCCGACCCTAAAGAGGGGGCATACTTTATTAATATCCTTTGCCCTAAGAAGGGGAGATATATTTCTGAAGTTCATTATTTGTCTTAAGATCCTAAGATTTCTATGTGGAGTTCATCTTCATCAAAGTCATCTTCATTAAGTCATCTTCAACAGTTCGTATCCCCATCCATCACTTACGCTGCATAGGAGGATGCGTGACTTCGCGTCGAGGAAGTCTGTCGGTGGTGGCACGCGAGAAAGTCGCAGGAGCTTTCCCCTTGGCCTGAGCGTCAGTTTTCTTAGGAGCCATTGCTGCTGAGAAGGGGAAGAAGAAGTCGGGGAAGATGAAGTTCATCGGGGAAGATGAAGTTTCTCTTCTGTGGATTTTCTCTCTCTAAAGCAAGTAAAGAAAGAAAGAAGTGATTTATGGCTTATTTATAGGCTCATGAAGAATTCCAAACGGCAACATCATTATTTGCCTCGATTTAGGAGCTTTGCACGGGATCCTAACTGCACAGAATCCCAACAGTCCAAATCATTTCGGAGTAAATCTCTCTTTAAAGTCATCTCAGCGTGACTAAATTCATTTTATCATCTCGATTTCAAAGTATTTCGAAATAATTTATCATTTTTCGAAAACTTTGAAGGGGGTTTTGTAGGCCTAAAAAATGAAAGTCACGCTGAGTTGATCAGGACAAAGTCTAAAAGTCACGCTGAGTTGATCTAGACAATGTTTAAAAGTTACGCTGGGTTCTACCAGACTATTTCCTCAAATATACGCAGAGACAGCTCATCATTTGTCAGAGTGTCATTATGACTGACAGCACGACAGTCAAAGAATGTCTCCTCGTATGCCATGTATGCACGGAACTCGAGAGATCACAGCCGACTATTGCGTGACTTTCGAAATCTTCTTCAACAAGACTCAGCCTTCATCAAGTTGGCGTACCAAAAGAGCTTATTGTCATTTAATGCGACTGATAAGGCAATCAATGTCAGAGATTTTGTGTCAGTCGAGGCACGTCGAATCAAGACAGCTGGCAGTTTTGACTCAAGTCTGCATGTATTTTGAACTTCTATGTTCCTTCCTCAAGCTTGCGTGAATTCTGAGCTTTCTGCTTCCAGTTAGCGTGTATTTTGAAGCCTTCTATCCAAAGTCTGCGTGGATTTCGTCCTCAACAAGGCTGCGTGGATTTCGTCCTCAACAAACCTGCGTGGATTTCATCAAATTGGAGTACGTGGCAGCCATGCCACCAATCTCTCACCTGCGTGTCCTGTAACTTGCATACGACTCATGCACGATTGCCATGTGTCCAACAGTTACAGGCCACGTCCAGTAACAGCTCATAACCTTGCGTATGTTAAATCCTGCGTGATTTTCAACTATGCACAGGTTGTGAAGACAGTTATCTTTTCAGTTATTTTTGACTCTATAAATAGAGTTCTTTTCTCATTCATTGTACAGATACATAGCTATCTAAATTGCTGTCGAATTCTTGAGAGCTTTTCTTCTTCGCATCGTCTAAGGGATAAAGCGATCGTCTTCTAGATCGGATTCCTACAGTTGTATTTTCCCAGAAACACAATAAATAAAGTGAATTTATTTATGGAAAACACTTCCATATTACAGTCCCAGCAGGACCCGATACTCCCACCACCACCTATTACTATACCTACCCAGGCTTCCGTCACACTCGACGGAAACCAACTGCTCACTCTGATTCAGGGGTTCCTAACGACCCATCAGGAGCAGACCACCCTACTCCGTCAGAGCATGGAGCGTTCTGAGGAACGTACCGTGGTCCCACCACCTGTAGAGCCACTGCAAAGAGCAGGGACAATCAAGGACTTCATTGGTCTGAACCCCAAGGAGTTCTTAGGGACTGAGGGCATAGTAGTAGCAGATGACTGGCTAGACTCGGTAGAGAGAAAGCTCCTTGGAGCTAGGTTGCCGAATGACCTCCAGGTCGAGGCAGCGGGATTTCTGCTGATAGACTTGGCAGGAGTTTGGTTCAGGAATGAGCCGCTATTCGCGAGAGGGAAGGCCACTTGGGATCAGTTCAAGACCCAGTTCAAGAAGAAATTCTTCTCGACCACCGCTAAGGTAGCCATGGGGCTACGATTCCAGAACATCTACCAGGAGAACCGTTATGTTGACGAGTATACGGCAGAGTTTAGTCGCCTGAGCCGTTTTGCTCCTAGTCTAGTTGCAGACCCTGGGGAGATGACGCGTAGGTTTTGCCATGGTCTAGTTCCAGACATTGGCATTCTTATAGTGGCGAACGGTACGACTGACTATTACCAGAGCCTAGAGTTGGCCCGGAGCATAGAGGAGCCTCTTCTGTCTTGCAAGAGGCCGGCTTCTGTACACCTCGAGGGACCGTCCAAGCGTCAGGCTTTCCAGCCGAGAGTACCGACGTCGCACCAGCAGACATACCGTCCTCCCGAACTACATCATCCGACCCCGCCAATTAGAGCCCCGGGACCCCGGCAGCAGCAGAAGGGAGCTTTGTGTGTTTTCTGTAAGAGGCCATCCCATGACGCTATCGTCTGTAGGAAGAGGTTAGGGCAGTTTTTAGCTTGTGGGTCTGCCACCCATCAGCTTCGGGACTGCCCAGTAGCCAGGGTACCAGGTGCCGGACCACAGTCTAGAGGACCGCCGCTTCCGACTCAGTAGCAGAGGTTTGGGCAACATTTGCAGCAGCATAAGGGACCCCAGGGGAAGACTTATAGTCTGGCTCTTGAGCCGGAGCCGGAGCAGGTTTCGGAGCCCGATTATTTGGCTGACGTCATCACAGGTCATGTTTATTTGCATACTTTTCTAGCTCTATGCTTGTTTGATTCCGGTGTATCTCATAGCTTCCTGTCATTAGAGTTTATGCATAAACACCACTTAATAGCTACACCTACCGAGGAGATAAGTAGAGTAATGACGGGAGGCGGACCAGTGCCCATTAGAGCTATCTATAGATGCTCTATTACTATAGCTGGGAGAGAGTTTAGGGGACGATTCTTTGTGATGCCACTCCCCGAGTATGATATCATATTGGGGATGGACTGGCTTAGCTATGCCCATGCAGCTATAGACTGTCATGAGGGTAGTATTCTGTTCAGTCCCCCAGGCACGGCACCATTCAGTGTCAGGAGGACAGGGCTGGAGATCAGCCTAGAGCCGAACTGTTGCGCGATAGTTGGGGAGATAGCACCGCGACACCCTATCATTAGGGAGTTTATGGATGTATTCCCATAGGATCTTCCAGGACTTCCGCCTGACAGAGATGTGGAGTTCACTTAGATTTAGTACCGGGTTCATCACCAGTATCCTGGGCTTTCTATAGAGTGAACCCCAAGGAGGCCGTAGAGATGAAGGAGCAGATTGATGACCTGTTGAAAAAGGATTTCATGCGATCTAGTACTTCTCCATGGGGAGCGCCAGTGCTCTTTGTGCCGAAGAAGGATGTACAGTCCAGTTGTGTATTGACTACCGGGCCTTGAATACCATCACCATTAAGAACAAACATCCTCTGCCCAGGATAGATGATTTGTTCGACCATTTGAGTGGGACGAAGGTGTTTTCCAGGATAGATTTGAGATCCGGGTACCACCAGGTGAAAGTCAGGGCTGCAGACATCCAGAAGACGACGTTCAACACGAAGTACGGGCAGTACGAATTTCTGGTGATGCCATTTGGTCTCACAAATACGCCAGCTGTCTTTATGAACTTTATGAATAAAACATTTCACCAGTATTTGGATAAGTTCGTCGTAGTATTCATCGACGACATCCTGATATACTCGAAGATGCCGGAGGAGCACGCAGAGCACTTGCGGACAGTTTTGGAGATTCTGAGGCATGAGAGGTTGTTTGCCAAATTGTTGAAGTGCGAGTTCTTTTTGGACCGAATGGAGTTTCTCGGTCATATAGTTACTGGAGAGGGGATCTCGGTGGATCCCAGGAAGATTGCTGCCGTTGAGACATGGAAGGCTCCGACGTCAGTTTCAGAGATCATGAGCTTTCTGGGTTTAGCCGGCTATTATAGAAAGTTCGTCTAGTACTTTGCTAGGATAGCTGAACCCATGACGAAACTGACACGGAAGGACGCAGAGTACATCTAGTCAGAGGACTGCCAGGCAGCATTTGAGGAGCTGAAGAGGAGGCTGACGACCGCTCCAGTTCTGACATTACCTTCAGGATCTGGAGGTTTCATCATATACAGCGATGCTTCGGGAAAGGGGCTAGGATGTGTCCTACAGCAGCATGGGAAAGTGATTGCTTATGCATCTAGGCAATTACGGACTCATGAGCGGAACTATCCTACCCATGACCTAGAGTTAGCTGTGGTGATCTTTGCACTCAAGTTGTGGAAACATTACTTATACGGAGAGCGTGTGGAAATTTTTACTGAACACAAGAGCTTGAAGTATGTGTTCACGCAGAAAGAGCTGAACATGAGGCAAAGAAGATGGTTGGAGTTGATGAAGGACTTTGACATCGATTTACAGTATCACCCCTGGAAGGAAAATGTGGTGGCGGATGCGCTGAGCAGGCATCCGATGGCATGGTATCGGATGATAGATCGGCATTTGCAGAAAGATCTGGAGAAGCTCGGTATCGAGATAGTTCGGCCAGGTTCAGTGATACAGATGATGGCGCTTGACATTCAGTCAGGGTTAATGGAGCAGATCAAGGAGGCAAAGTCTACTGATGAGAGCCTTCGCAGACTTCGAGCCCAGGCTTTAGCTGGATTGCTGGATGACTTCACCGTAGCAGAGGATGGATCCTTGAGGCATGGCAGCCGGTTGTGCGTGCCGAAGGGAGAGCTGATAGAGGCAGTCTTGCAGGAGGCGCATAGATCTCGATATTCTATTCACCCTGGTGCCAACAAGATGTACCGAGACTTGCGGGAACAACTTTGGTGGCACGGGATGAAGAGAGATGTATCACGTTTTATTTCGAGATTTCTAGTTTGCCAGCAGGTCAAGGCGGAGCGCCAGAGGCCAGCAGGTCTATTGCAGCCATTACCCATTCCCGAGTGGAAGTGGGAACACATTACGATGGACTTCGTCTCGGGGCTTCCTCGTTCCCAAGGAGGGAAGGATGCCATTTGGGTCATCGTGGACAGGCTGACGAAGTGTGCGCACTTCATACCCTTCAAGGTGGGGCTTTCCACCGAAAAGTTGGCAGAGCTATACATGCAGCAGATAGTTCACTTGCACGGAGTACCAGTGAGCATCGTGTCGGACCGAGACAGCAGATTCACGTCCCACTACTGGAGGAGCTTGCAGGAGGAGTTGGGCAGTCGGCTCAAGTTCAGTATGGCGTACCACCCGCAGACAGATGGACAGTCCGAGAGGACGATACAGACGCTAGAGAACATGCTGAGGACTTGTGTGCTGGACTTTGGCGGATCATGAGAGAGCCATCTGCACTTGGTAGAGTTTTCATACAACAACAGCTACCAGGCCAGTATCGGTATGTCTCCTTTCGAGGTACTATATGGACGACGATGCCGTACACCGCTCTTTTGGGATGATGTTGGGGATAGAGTTATGCTTGGACCAGAGATGATCACGGATGCAGCAGAGAAGATCGGGATGATCAGAGACAGGCTCAGAGTCGCTCAGGACAGGCAGAAACACTGGGCCGATGCTAGTCGCAGACCGATGGAGTTCACCGACAGAGATATGGTGCTAGTGAAGATATCACCTACGAGAGGGACAATCCGGTTCGGACGAGGAGGCAAGTTGAGCCCCAGATACATCGGGCCGTTCGAGATACTTGGCAGGATCGGAGAGGTAGCTTACAGGGTTGCACTTCCACCCAACCTAGCAGGAGTTGACGATATCTTTCATGTGTCTCAGCTGAGGAGATATGTTCCGGACCCCAGCCATGTGATAGATCATTCAGAGTTGGAGATCGGACCGAGCCTTGCAGTCACTGAGCAGCCAGTGGAGATATTGGACAGGAGGGAGAAGAGGCTGAGGAACAAAGTCATACCCTTAGTACGAGTAGCTTGGAGCCGTCACTCCCCGGTGAATCTACTTGGGAGAGGGAGTCGGACATGAGGGAGAGATATCCTTACTTGTTCGACCCAACAGCTGCGAGGGAACCACCCGTTCCCGCTTGATACCTTAGAGGTTAGTTTTGATCATAGCCTTAGTCATTTGTTGCATTGTTTGTTATATTAGAATGATTGTAGAGTCTTCTATCCTTGTGAATTTCGAGGACAAAATTTTTCGAGGAAGAAAGATTTGTAAGCCCCTAAATTTCAAAATAATATTTTAATAATGTTAAATAGCATTTATGTATTTAAAATAAATTAATATAATTATTAGGAATTTTTCTAGAATTTTTAAATAATTTTTAAATGATTTCTAAAATCAAATATATTATTTTGTAATTAATTTAAATGTTTTAATATCATTTTATAATATTTAAATTTGTTTTAATATCAAATTGTAATTATTTGAATTGTTTTTATTGTGGGTTGCAAATAATAATTTGCAAACCAATGAGAGCGGGGTTATTTTGCAAAACCCCAAAATTGGGAGACTTTTCTGTAATTCATCATCCCCCCCACGTTCTCACCTGCCCCCGACGACCGTCGACGAACGGCGACTGCAACCGCACCACCGACCTAGCCCATTTCAACAGCCCTACCCCCTCTATAAATACTCCCCGACCCCGAAACCCTAACCCTAGTTTAAATTTCGACCCTAACAGCCCCTTCTTCTCCGACGAAACCCTAACCCTAACTCCGGCGACCCCTAGCGCCACCCCCACAGCCGCCTACACCACCATCGACCCCCACCGATGAGTTCGCCATGCCAAGGCGAGTGCAGCGCCACCCCAGCGCCGCGACGTCGACGCTTCCTCCGTCTTGTCGTCGCATCAACAGCCCGCTCGACTTGGACACGTACCTGTCACTTTGTTTCTCCTTCTCCGACACGACTCGTCTTCACATATACGACTCGCCGCGTCCTAACGAACCTAGTGGTAAGTCTGGACACGTCCAACTCGATTCGTGCGTGTCGTGCACGACCCGGACACTGGGACTCAGCCGTTCTTCGTGTCCCTAACTATCAGGACACGAAATTTGGGCTATCGGGTTAAAACCCATTAACCTAAAATCTAACATAAAACTAACCCGAACCCTTCCCTAAACAACTGACTCAGGCTGAACCCCTGGCCAGCCCGAGCGCGCTAAAACCTGCCCCCCCCCCCCCCGGACCGAGTTCGAGCCCCCTCTTTCCTCTTCTTTTCCTTTGTTTTGTTTTGGTTTTTGTATTTTATTATATATGTATATATGTATTTATATATATATATGTATATATGTATATGTTTTTTTTTATATGTATATATGTATATGTATTTATGTATATATATATTATTTATATATACTGTTATATATATATATATATATAAAAAAAAAAAAAATATATATATATATATATATATATATATATATATATATATATATATATATATATATATATATATATATATATATAAATAATATATATATATATATATATATATATATATATATATATATATATATATATATATATATATATATATATTTTATATATATATATGTATAAATATTGTTGTTGTATATTTATATATGTATTTCAAATTTTACCTTGTACAAAATATTATTATGTAAAATTTCACAAGTTTTTTTATTGTATATTTTGTGACTTGCAATTTTACCACTTTAAAATATATTATTTATATTTAAATTCCTGTAATTTTATTGATTATGACCAATTGATGTCCAAGCCTAGCATGAATTTTTGGTCCCAATTGTGTCTAATATATTCAGAGTCTGTACAAGTCATATTGGACTTGATTCATGGCTCTGGGTCATGTATCTGGACTTCGGTTCAATTTCGAATACATGGACAAAATAGTAAATAATTAATTAATTAATTTTTAGAAATGGTTACTTGTTGTTTTTGAATTTCTATATATATTGTAAGTGCTGTAAAAAACTGGAAAAAAATTGTATTTAAATACTATGTTAATTTAGCTAATTTATTATAATTTTTCCAGCATTTAATAAGTAATTTTGGTATTTTATAAAAATAGGAAAACAGAACTCATTTTCAGGATATATGTTTGCTGATTTTTAATAAATATTTATGAGGGTTTATAAATTCCAAAAAAATTAGTATAAATTTCTATAATTAACAAGGATCATTTTGGTACTTTATTTTATGTAAAATTGAGCTTTTTGTCTATCTCAAAAATTGTTGGAACACAGTGTACAGTTTGAATTATTTATTGAATAATTACGACTTTCAATGTTTTGTGTTATTTTGAGTTATAGACGTATTGGACCTCACCCCGCACTAGTGTAAAGGCCCTAGAAAGTTAGTTAGGGTATTGTGTCACCCCACATTAGTCTCCTATGCTAAAGTCATCATTTGGCTATGTGTCCAGTTAGAAAGTCGTAGCACACAACTAGTGACTTAGTGTTTAACTTAGTATAAAAACTAAGTTTATGTTATTTCTAATGTGACGAGTCACCAGGCATCTATAGCATTTTTATCGCTGCTTTGCTTTGCTAAAGGCAAGTACTTCTACAAACTTTACATACTGCTATAACCATAAACTGTGATTTCCAACCATGTTAAACACTGATCCTTGGGGTAGCAAGTTAAAACTTCACATGTTGTATTACTTTCAGTCTCTACCATGTTTAGGACAGTTTTTCATATCTCTCACATGTTTAACAACGGGTTAAGGAGAAACTGCTAGTAGTGTACGTGATCATGCCCCCCTTCTCCGTATGTATTTACCAAGCACTGTTACATTCTATATGTAACTTTGTCGTATGTCTGATCCCGCATTTGTGTATGGACATACACCGATGCCGTTAAGGGTACGTATGTACACTTCAGAAAATTGATATGTACCACTATACATCCTGATTACCTATTGACTGATCACTCACCTACTACAGTTTTAAACTTTAAAATGAATAATTATTATCATGATAAAATGTATCTAAAAACTGGATAAACATGATATGTCATTTCTTTCCATCACATGATCAGTATTATATGTTTGTTAGATTCAGTACTTGCTCCCGTCCTGACAGGATAACGTTGTAGGTATTCTTACTGAGGAGGAGTTGCTCTGTGATTCATATTATGGAGTTACTGCCGAGGACCAGACTTTATCTTACGAGGATGTACCTGCGGGAAAACTCGTCTAGTTGTCTATTTACTTTGGACTTTTGAGAGTAGTCATGTATTAGACTATATATTTTGTGACTGGACCTGTATCCAGCTTTACATTTTAGACTTGTACTTGGACTTACTAATATATGAGATGACTTTTGTGTTTGGAATATTTATGACTCTTTATTACATATAAAACTGTTAGCACATTTTAGTCTTACCTTGTTATCTTTAGAACAGCTTACTACGCTTTATCTCAAGCGTAGGCTGGACATGACTCGGCCCGGCCCAACAATTTGGGTAGCGGATCGTGACAACCGAACGATGTCTTCGAGTCGTCATTGCAAGGCTAAGTCCGAACGCCTTCGGCGTTTCGATTCCTCCGATTGACTGAACGGGACGGGGCACTACATCATACACCACTCAGAAAAAGTTTCGTCCTCGAAACTAACTGAGTACGTGTCACGACCCGTACCCTAGACTAAGGGCACGAGAAGTGGGTACGTCCAACCTACGCCGCAGTGTCGGCGGCAGAACACTGTCCTAGGTCAATTATCTAACAATATAAGATACATGTACAGTATATACACTCCGAATGGAGGTGACATAACAGAATACAGTCTCAATCACATCTAAGGTGAAATACGATAAGATAGATAGATATGAGATGAAATCCATAGAGATACAAATAGATAGAAGTCTAAGTGTCTAAGATAACACAAATCCAGAAACATCCCAAATCTCAAATACAGTAATCCAGAGAATAAATACAACAGAAAACTACTAATCTAAACTAATGGTGTGTCATCCACTGCTAAGGGATCCTGCTGGAGATCTAGGTCACAAAAATCCCCTAGGGTAGTCCCATGGTAAGTGGTACTGGGTTCCTCATCATCCTCTGTAAAATTTTCAACAGGTCCAGTCAGGACAGGAGCGAGCACAATACATCTCATGCAAATCATAACAGGTTAGAAAATATAAACATGCTAGAGAGTAAGATACATGAAACTGAAAGAACAACATGATAAGAAAGAGAGAGACTGTAAGTAAATATCTACAATATAATAGAGAACTAATCAGTGACTAGTGATTCAGAGTACAAGATAAACATGTGAACAGCTGGAGGGTGATTCATGACTATACTAAAGAGGTGATTCATGACAATACTACTTTAGAATTATTCCCATGTTCATTTCTACTCCCACATCCCCAATCAATACACAAGGATCCAATTAAGTTACGTTAAGATTCATGACTATACTACTGGCCCATAAAGGGTGATTCAAGAGTGATTCATGAATAGATTCGTGAAGGCTCTGTGATTCATGAGAGTACAGGAATCACAAGCTGATACATGAAAATTCATGATAATAGAAGCATGAGATACATGATGTAAGTGAAACACACGAGACATGAGTATCTGATGCTCCCGAGGGGGATAACGTCTCATGAAGGGATCCATATAGTACTAATCCGTGATACCAACGTGTCAACATCAAGTAAAGTAATCTAAAACAGGAATATAATCCTAAACAAGATATGAAATGATCAGAGAATGTACTCGCCTGATAACCTGAACAGCTGATAGGAAAAGATGGCCAACTAGAGTCACAGAATCCTAGTTAGAGCAACACAGGTCAAGATGTATACGGGGGATGATAAATGAAATGTACAATGCATCTGCATGCTGTCTAGGTCAAACTAGGTCAAGTTCTAGCCCAAACAAGTCTAACAAGTCTCACTAGGCCTAACCAAGCCTAGGCTAGCACTCACACAATCACAAGGCAATGTGAACCACAACAATACATAATATAAAATAGATACTATACATAAATACATACCTTCATACATACATGCATATCCACATTACATACATATTTATATATATAGGCATATGTTACATCATGCATATTTACATAGTTACATAGATATATACATTCATGCACATTTACATACATACTTTTATACATTATATATGTTAACATCCATTACAATGCATTATATTTTACTTATACCTTTGATTCATTCATTCATTCATGCATTTATTCACATTCATTCATTCATGTTATCACTATATACATATTTGATTCATGTATCCACACATACATACATGGATACACAACATACATGTATACATTCATACATGCTTATATTGCATACATGCATACATACACATCATGTATACATACATACATTGCATACATGCCTAAATACATATCATATATGCATACTTGCATTCATTCATGCACCTATACATACATAAATAGATGCATACATACATATTTGAATACATTATATACTTGCATACATTATATTCATATATGCATACTCTACATTATATTATATTCATTTCTGCATACATGCATACATATAATATATGCATACAAACTCATATATTTAACTCAAAATATATGTGAATACATACATTACATTACCTTAACACCTATATATCATTCATTCATATTCCATATGCATGCATACTTCAGTTCAGGCATTATATCCATTCAGATATCATTAAGTTGCATACATATACTTATTTTTATTACATACATGTCATTCATGCATAATACATACTTACATGCATCTATACAATATATACATTGTATACAACATGTAAAAATAGAAGAGGAAAAAAAGGGAGAAAATTGAAATGGAAAGGGAAGGGAAGGAAAAATGTAAGAAAAAGGGAAAACAGTAGACATATACATGCTTGCATCATATATTCTACATTACCATACATGCTGTCATTATATATTGCATTACATTATGTATACATTATGAATTTATATCTATCGTTACATGTATACCTTGCATTCATATCTAGCATTCATTATATACTTTCATGCATACATTGTATATCATTCTTTCATTCATGCATTTATGCATTGCTTACATACATTACATTGATTGCATTCCTACATGCTTGCATTCAACCATATATATACATTAATGTAAAGAGGATACATATCATATATATCATTTCATTCATCTAACATATCATGCATTACATACTATACATTCATTTAATATCCATACTACATAGGCTCATAGGTTACACAAAATGTCTATGTCGTATAGTCACTCTTCTACTTAAAACCAATACTGTACCAATTGGGAATTCACTAAATTCTAGGATTAAAGTATGTCGTAGTCCTTCGTGTTAGATTTTCGAAACTTCAAACGGATCGTATTTTCGTATCTGAAAGCTCCCGAAATCGCAAAAACACCGAAACGCGTTTGTCTTTCGGACAGCTGACACTCAAATAATTTTACAAAAAGTTCCAAAACGATTTTGGCTTATTAAAATATATATTTGGAAAGCTAACTTCGATACGGTTCTTTTAAAAAAAAAAGGGAGATTAAACGGAGTTCTAAGCTAAAAGTTATGACATTTCTAAGTTGCTTTGGTTAATAAAAACGTGGATGAATATTATGACGAATTTGAGTTGTTTTGGACAAAAGAAACACATGTAGGCCAAGATACTTGGATACCAACATAGGTATCCAAATAAAACTTATTCTAATCATCCTAACTAAGATCAATCCACTCTCTAACCATTCTAAAACTGAATTTAAATATCTATTTAAACTATTATCATACATACATACACATGGGGTGTCCTAATTTGGGATCTATCAAGTAGGATACAAGACACATATCTAAAATCCTCAAGAGAGCTCCAAATGGCCTCAAATTTGAATCTAAAGGGGACACATGCATGAGGATGGATCCTACGGATTCAAAACTAATTTATACGCAAAGAAAATCGATTTAGAGGATGGATTTTACCTATTGGGAGTGGAATCCCAATGAAATCCTTTAGGATACGGCTCCGATACGAAGATCCCTCAAAGTGGACACTCCTTCTTGTACTTCTCTTCCAATCCTTGGTAGCACCATTCCCTTGGAGAATGGGAATGATTGAGGGAAGATTTGGTGAAGGAATGATTTGATTTGGAGATCAAATCAAAGGGAAGGCTCTCTAAAATTAGGGAAGAACAAAAGAAAAATAAAAGAGGCAAGATTGTAATGAATGAAATGAATCATTCTCCCCTAAAGGTGGATGCCATAAATAGTCCATTAGGGCTAATGGGAAATGTCCTAATTGCCCCTCTCCACTCTCATATGGTTAAGTCTAGACTAGGTTCAAGTTTGGGGTCAAAAGGATCTAGTTTTGAGTCTCTAACTTAACCATTCTAACATGATAAAAATTAGTCTAACTAACCAACTTAAAGGTTGGGTTTTGTGGGCCATACTTAACTTAATATTGGGTCCCATCTAGAGTTTAAGCTACCCGGGTCACAATATAAGTCGGAACGAGACGAAACTCAAATCCGACTAAACAAATCCAATAAAAACAATATTAAAAATATAAAATTTTCCCAAAATATTAAAATATGAAAATTGACCAAAATTATAATATATCAATTTAAATATTATTAAAATAATCTAAAATTTACCAATTAATTAAAATACTAAATAATTTAAAAGTCACAAAATGACCAAAATACCCTCAGCCTAAGAAGTTGTAAATAGCCATTCTAATCACATGGTTAGGTCCTGTAATGCCCCGCTCCGCACGGCGCATTACGCTGAAACGTTGACTCAACGAGTCGCGTTGACCGAATGAAATGTATCGATGCGAATCGATACGAGAGTTACGTTGTCCCGAGCAACGCATCGAACTAAGTCGATGCGAAGAGTTGCCTTGTCCGAAAGAATGCATCGAGTGAATCGATGCGAAGCGCCGCGTTGCCCTGAAGGATGAGTGCGTTGAATCGGCTCGAAGATTCTAAGAAATCGAATCGACCAAGGCGCAAGTCCGAATCGATGCAAGTATTGATTTTAGTTGGTTTCGTGTACAGGTGATACGTTGACGTGAAAATATTAGAGGTCGATCTTTTGCCATATTTAGTAAGGGGTCCGCGAAATCAAATCGTCGCCTTACGACGGGCTGAGACTTGGGCACGCTAAGGCAAATTGGACGTATGATTCAACGAAGCACGAAGTGCTCGAATGGCTAAGTCAGGAGAGTGGCCGTGCAACAAAGTTATGAAATCGAGCCGCATCGGCTCGGCAAAACGACGAAGGCGTATCGACTCAAGGTGGGAGGATTGACTTCTTTTTACTCCTTCATGTGATAAGTCAAATATATCATTGTATGCTAAGTTAACCTATCGACGCCACGGACGTGGTCCGATCGGAGATAAATCATAGTGTGAGTCGAACACTAAGTTAGAAAAATTGAAATGAAACATGCATCAAATGCACGAGTCGCTATGGAACATTGGATATCGCAAAGGCGAGCGTCTCGGTGCGCAAGCTGTAAGAACATGGGATAACTGTAATCGGCGAGTGCCTTAGTGCACGAACCATACCGTGCCTTCGCGCACGAGTTAGAAAGGCTAGAACATTGAAAGATAATAGGCGAGCGCCCTAGCGCGCAAGCCCCGAACATTGAACACTAAGTTAAAGAATATGGGGATACGGTCGAAACGTGCCTACATGCACGGGATAATAAAAGATGGCTTCGTTGAGAAAGAATACAGTTGTGGCATGAATGTGGCAGAACTGTCGGATATGACATAATGCCTCGAAAGGTGTTCGAGACCTTCGGGTCGTTCGGTTGACGAGCATTGAGTTGAGGCATGATGCCATTGAAACATTGAAACGAAGTATGAAACGTAAGAACACAGAAAGTTAACGGAAGAAATATAAGATGATAAAGTCTGAGTCTCGGACTCAAGACTATGTTTGGTTGTTTGAATTTGACTGCTTGAATAATAAGGGCGTTGCATGGTCGATTGGGATGGGCTTGAGATTAATGTGATAATAACTCGTGCATGAGTGTTTCCCCAAACGGTTAAGTGCCGGAGCGCCCCGGAACCGATTGGCCGCGGAGGGATTCGAATAATCTTTGTAGGCGCACATCCTTAAACGAGTAGCGCTCGTCTTATAGAAGGGAAAAGCCGTAAAAGATGGCATGCAGCGGGAACGTTTCGGTGTAGGGACCGCAACCCACCCGTTAAACGTCGGGCAGCCCGACCAATATTGAGAAAAGAAGGAGAGAAAAGAAAGTAAGACTCCTTTAGTCCATTCCGGCGTGGATACGCCAACGGCCTTCATATAGATAAGGAACGATGGGTTGAAAGTGTAGGCGCATATGCGTCCCGCATATAGATCCTGCTTAGAGATGCACATATAACATGACAGGGAAGGAATGGGGCGTATTCACCTTGCGTCGGTGCAAGGGCGAGTGCGTCGACTTGGTAAGAAGTCGCGCCACGAATCAAACACGAGATTGCTTGTTTGCTTGCCTATTCAATTCGAGAACATGCTGCTATGATAACATGCTTTACGCTTTCAAAGATGCCATGAAATTGACCCTAAGGAGAATATAGCAAGATCATAAGCTAAGTTGCATGATTCAACATAAATATTACAATGTCGGTTTGGAAAGATGATCTTGGTATCAGTACATGCGAGGACGAACGTACTGATCCCCCACCAGATTCATGTAGGGTACAGGGAATGGATGGCTCGCGGCGAAGCGTTGCTTGAACACGTTGAGGCTTGGAATGCCGAAGCGTATCAAAGCGTGCGATCGCATTGACGCTCGGACTATGCAACAGGATTGATGCGGCCGAGATATAGAAGGCATGATGTATGGAACGGTGAAATCCTTTGTGGGCAAGAGAAAACCTGAGTGTTGTAGTCAATCTGGCATATATTGTTAGGCTATCGAAAGCCTTTGTAATCTCAGTTTCGAATATCAATAAAGAGAATTGTTTCGTATACTCTGTTTTCCTTTCGTTGTTAATATCGAATCAAAAGATAACCATTTGAGAACTTGTCATCTTGTCTTGCACGAGCGCAACTCCAGGCTCGTACGGCATCACATCCCCTGCGAGGACGATGATTCGGGTGATTTCGAGTCGGGGCGTGACAAATTGGTATCAGAGCTCCAGGCTCAATTTCCTCTGGACGCTCACTTCATTACAATTCTAAAAGTTGCCCACCACCACTTGAAATCACTCTTGACTCTACTCGATGCCGCACTGGATGTTCCATACAATAAGTCCAATACAAATCGTGTAATTTTACCGCATGTGTTTTGGAAATTACATGATGTTTGCTAAGAAAGTCGCGAAGGGTATATTGCATTGAATGCAACGAGCCGTAAAAATGTTAGTTGCTGCAAGCGCAACAAATTATGAAATACGATTTGGGATGTTGTTGTTGCAATATAACATGTTGAAAGAGAAATAAAATGATGCACAAAGTGCAACGAGTTAATGGTGAATATGCGTTAAAATGAAAGTGAGAAGTGATAAGCCAATACCGAATGTGTTAAACGGATTTGGGCATTGACTTGGAAAGTCGGGAATAAATCGCTGCACGATGTGCAATGCGTGTTGGAAGTAAAAATCATTACACGTGGTGCAACGCATATCAAATTAATTGTTGCACGGAATGCAAAGTAGATTGGAAATAAATCGTTGCACAAGGTAAAATGAAATGTCGGAAATAAATCGTAGCACGATGTGCAACGCATATTGGAAGTAAAATTTGTTGTACGGTGTGCAACGCATATCTAAATAAATTGTTGCACGAGATGCAACGGAAGGAATTGAAATCGTAAATCGATAGAACGAATCGTTCGGTTGCACACCAATCTTATGTTGGCAAACGAGAACATTGACCGAGTTGTGTTGGATTTTGATAGAATCAGAGTTACGGTGTGATCAAGCACGATCACTGCGGAAATCGTGAGTCGAAAGAGATTGTCGGTTTATACGAAGTATAGTGCGAGGGAAATGACTTGATTTTCGAGTGGTATATGCCATACCATGTAGGCGATGAATGACTCGATTCCGAGTGGTATATGGTATACCACTTGTGCGATGAATTGTATCGACGCATTGTGAGAATTGCGGAAGAATTGTCCGCAACGGACGGAAGAGTACCGAGACTCGATTGAAAATTTGTACGACAGTATGTTGATGCAAGTGTTCTTCGAAAATCGGTTGGGACGATAAGGCGAGACTCGTATCAATTAACGATACGTCGGACGAGAATTATAAGTCGGTCGGACGACCGAGACTAGCAGAATGATTATGCCTTGAAGCAATAATCGGACCGACGGGAAAGGAAAACTCGAGCTTACAAATGAGTCGCACGACTTACGATCTCGATAGAAATGTTCGGCTAGGCGAATCGAATCGCACGACTTGCGATCTCGATAGAAATGTTGGACGAGACGAATCAAATCGCACGACTTACGATTTCGATAGAAATGTTGGGCAATACGAATTGTAATCGAATCGCACGATGTGCGACTTCGGTGAAGAGTTGGTTGACGTGAGTAATCGTGCCTAAGAAATAGTTGGTTATGTTACGGCGAAACTCATTTGAGTACGACTGAAAAACACGCGAAACTTAGAGGGCGAGATCGTATGACTTGAGGGTTCGATGTTGGATAATCGGTAACTCAGTTACGCGATCAAAGTATAGCGGGATGCGACGAATTGGAAAACGAGTTGATGCGTATGGAAAAGTTCGTTGCGAACTTGGACGTATACAAGGCAAGTTGTCGACGTTGAAACGGATTCAAAGTTGACCCTTACGCTATCGAAATTGATACGACGTATCGAGATCAATACGTAAGGAAACGTAAGCACGATGTGGGAATACAAAATGGAGTGCGCCTTGTGCTATCAAAGTTTTGTAAATAACAATACGAGAATGAAACGAACTGGTTGATCATGAACTTTGTGATTAATCAAGACGAGACTATAAGTCATCGACGATTGTTCGATGCGTATAGCATCTCGTGTGTCGACCGCGAATAAGATAGACTCGAACTCGATACGAGTAGATGTTTCGTAAATTGCGAAATCATCGACGGTAGTGCATGACTTTACTCGGAGGATAGTTGCGCATCAGTTCCGCCGATAGAAATGGTTTTGTCCGAAATTGGGTAGTCACATAGAATCGTCGGAACGTGATTTGGCTCCGAAATAAGATATAGCATGGTTCGTAGTAAACTGTCCTTCGTTAATGATCCACAATTATCGAGCGTAGCTTCGGGACAGCTGACCCTAGAAGACTTGACCGCCAAATCAAATTGAATGCTGCAGACCGTAAGATGACCCATGCGATATCGCATATGGGATTGCACCGATAACAAATATAACACAGTGCATGTTGACGATAAGTCTAGGCGATCGAAAATTGTTGGAACAGCTTTCGATTGAGAATGATATAGTTAGATTTGAGTATTTGTTGGATGAATGCTTGAATGGTTATGTTGGTCGACGATCGAACAAGAAATTCACCAACAAATTTGGTGATACGAGTAGGAAATTGCGAGAAACGTGCTATTCACGAGAGGGAACGATAAGGGAATGACCTACGAGTCATGTCATTAGATTCGGATTCACCTTTCAAATTAAGCTTGCGTGAATCGAACTTAGATTCGGTGTTGCGAGACGGATAAGTTGGGAATTTGGCTAGTGAATTTCTACTCGATAGGAAATCGGATGTAAGATGCATCGTAGAGATTTCGTGGCAAAGGCGATCGTTGCCTCGAGTACCGTCGCCTTGATGTAAACTTTCGTATCAGATAGATTGTGGCCTTTGTGCAATGTCAATTTAAAGTTACGTCGGGAGAAGTTAAGCACGGTGCTAGGTAAGTCACCTAGCGGGCGTAGTCCCGAATGTTGATAAAGAAATTATATCAAGATAAGTGCATAACCAGACTTCGGAAATAGTTGGGTGACGACTTCGAACGCAAGGCGTTGCGAAGGATCGTTGAGATCGGATGCGCGACGGCTCGACGCGACGCATAGAATTGATAGTTCAGATGAAACATACGAAATGAGAAATGCGATTTTGAATCGCACCGTATGCCTTGACTTTTGTTGGATGATCGCGTGTGTATCAATATGCATATGCAATGAAATTGCGAGAACAAGCACTAGAGTCCAAGTCCGATCGAGAGTACGAGATGGCAAGCATAGGATTAAAATTTACCTGTTAGCTTTATTCCAATTTGCTATCACTGGAATTGGTCAAAATAGATATATCTTTGGGACGCCTTGAATATAGGTATGAATCCAAATCGAGTTGTATACAAAATTCAAATCGAGCTGCAGGGAAGACTTGAAATGTTAGTGAAAAGCTTGCAAGATAGTGTGAAACTGAACAACATTGGTGGGACGAGATCGTGAAACGATCTACAAAAACACTTAGTCGGAGTGTTGGTTTTGGTTTGAGGATGAACCTTGTTTTGAGTGGCATATTCTGTAATGCCCGGCTCCGTACGGCGTATTACGCTGAAACGTTGACTCAACGAGTCACGTTGACCGAATAAAATGTATCGATGCGAATCAATACGAGAGTTACGTTGTCCCGAGCAACGCATCGAACTAAGTCGATGCGAAGAGTTGCCTTGTCCGAAAGAATGCATCGAGTGAATCGATGCGAAGCGCCACGTTGCCCCGAAGGATGAGTGCGTTGAATCGGCTCGAAGATTCTAAGAAATCGAATCGACCAAGGCGCAAGTCCGAATCGATGCAAGTATTGATTTTAGTTGGTTTCGTGTGCAGGTGATACGTTGACGCGAAAATATTAGAGGTCGATCTTTTGCCATATTTAGTAAGGGGTCCATGAAATCAAATCGTCGCCTTGCGACGGGCTGAGACTTGGGCACGCTAAGGCAAATCGGACGTATGATTCAACGAAGCACGAAGTGCTCGAATGGCTAAGTCAGGAGAGTGGCCGTGCAACAAAGTTATGAAATCGAGCCGCATCGGCTCGGCGAAACGACGAAGTCGTATCGACTCAAGGTGGGAGGATTGACTTCTTTTTACTCCTTCATACGATAAGTCAAATATATCATTGTATGCTAAGTTAACCTATCGACGCCACGGGCGTGGTCCGATCGGAGGTAAATCATAGTGTGAGTCGAACACTAAGTTAGAACAATTGAAATGAAACGTGCATCAAATGCACGAGTCGCTATGGAACATTGGATATCGTAAAGGCGAACGCCTCGGTGCGCAAGCCGTAAGAACATGGAATAACTGTAATCGGCGAGTGCCTTAGTGCACGAACCATACCGTGCCTTCGCGCGCGAGTTAGAAAGGCTAGAACATTGAAAGACAATAGGCGAGCGCCCTAGCGAGCAAGCCCCGAACATTGAACACTAAGTTAAAGAACATGGGGATACGGTCGAAACATGCCTACGTGCACGGGATAATAAAAGATGGCTTCGTTGAGAAATAATACAGTTGTGGCATAAATGTGGCGGAACTGTCGGATATGACATAATGCCTCGAAAGGTGTTCGAGACCTTCGGGTCGTTCGGTTGACGAGCATTGAGTTGAGGCATGATGCCATTGAAACATTGAAACGAAGTATGAAACGTAAGAACACAGAAAGTTAACGGAAGAAATATGAGATGATAAAGTCTGAGTCTCGGACTCAAGACTATGTTTGGTTGTTTGAATTTGACTGCTTGAATAATAAGAGCGTTGCATGGTCGATTGGGATGGACTTGAGATTAATGTGATAATAACTCGTGCACGAGTGTTTCCCCCAAACGGTTAAGTGCCGGAGCGCCCCGGAACCGATTGGCCGCGGAGGGATTCGAATAATCTTTGTAGGCGCACATCCTTAAACGAGTAGCGCTCGTCTTATAGATGGGAAAAGCCGCAAAAGATGGCATGCAGCGGGAACGTTTCGGTGTAGGGACCGCAACCCACCCGTTAAACGCCGGGCAGCCCGACCAATATTGAGAAAAGAAGGAGAGAAAAGAAAGTAAGACTCCTTTAGTCCATTCCGGCGTGGATACGCCAACGGCCTTCATATAGCTAAGGAACGATGGGTTGAAAGTGTAGGCGCATATGCGTCCCGCATATAGATCCTGCTTAGAGATGCACATATAACATAACAGGGAAGGAATGGGGCGTATTCACCTTGCGTCGGTGCAAGGGCGAGTGCGTCGACTTGGTAAGAAGTCGCGCCACGAATCAAACACGAGATTGCTTGTTTGCTTGCCTATTCAATTCGATAACATGCTGCTATGATAACATGCTTTACGCTTTCAAAGATGCCATGAAATTGACCCTAAGGAGAACATAGCAAGATCATAAGCTAAGTTGCATGATTCAACATAAATATTACAATGTTGGTTTGGAAAGATGATCTTTGTATCAGTACATGCGAGGACGAACGTACTGATCCCCCACCAACTTCATGCAGGGTACAGAGAATGGATGGCTCGCGGCGAAGCGTTGCTTGAACGCGTTGTGGCTTGGAATGCCGAAGCGTATCAAAGCGTGCGATCGCATTGACGCTCGGACTATGCAACAGGATTGATGCGGCCGAGATATAGAAGGCATGATGTATGGAACGGTGAAATCCTTTGTGGGCAAGAGAGAACCTGAGTGTTGTAGCCAATCTGGCATATATTGTTAGGCTATCGAAAGCCTTTGTAATCTCAGTTTCGAATATCAATAAAGAGAATTGTTTCGTATACTCTGTTTTCCTTTCGTTGTTAATATCGAATCAAAAGATAACCATTTGAGAACTTGTCATCTTGCCTGGCACGAGCGCAACTCCAGGCTCGTGTGGCATCACGCCCCCTGCGAGGACGATGATTCGGGTGATTCCGAGTCGGGGCGTGACAGGTCCCCATGGTCATGGTTAGTCTCTAGGGTCAACAGTTCTAGGGTTCACTAGCTAACACATCAAAATTATAATTCACCAATTTTAAATAGTATTAAATTAATTAAAAATTCGCATAAATTATAAATCCTATTATAAATAATAAACTTTTACAAAAGTTCAAAATTACCCTCATTTTAGAAAAGTGGGTGTTACAAGTCTACCCTCCTTAGAAAATTATGTCCTCAAAATTAAGATGGTCGTACTTCTTCTAGAGTCTCGTCCCCAACAATCAAAGTCTCAGAACTTACCTAAATCATACAATTTAAAAGAATGGCATACAGGGTCATGGCATACGGTGGTAGTGAAAGTCTCATTTAGGTATACTAGTCACACTAGACCAAAACAATCATAGGGTATCAAACATACAAGCAATCAGGGGTGTTAAACTGGAAAAGATACAGAAATAACAAATCATCAAGGCTTTGAGGCATAATCAAGATCAAAATTTAAAGCACAAATGTCGAGCATTGAAATCCAATCACAATATATATATATATATATATATATATATATATATATATATATATATATATATATATATATATATATAGAGAGGAAAATGCTAGCATTATGTAAATGTTATGTGGTTAGTGTGTGTATGGGTGTATGTGGACATGTTCATAGGGTTAGATAGTAGACATGTGTGTGTGTGTGTGTGAAATATACATGAAAGTGTATAGGAGGATTTGGGTTTCAAAATAATAGCTATCAAGTTACACTACTCATGGCATATTGGTTAAACAATCTACAATGCACAACCTATTTACTCATAACATGCATGGCTAACCATATATATATATATATATATATATATATATATATAGGTAGTGATTTAGTTATGTATCTATATACATTATAACATGTATGCATAAACTCTATATATATCTATATAGATATATGAACATAACATAGAGAGGAAGGGTTAGGTTTACATGGCAGTTGTGAACATTAGTATAGAGTGTCAAGTGTACATGGGTTATAACTTGAAATGAATGGTTCAATCATTCAGTTCAGTTCAATATTACATATGAAATTGAACTGAACATTTGAAATCAATGTAAAAATGATAACATGTATTCAGTTTCAGAATTTTGGAGAAATTCGAACATCAAAACCAACCCAATGTTCACCACAACCACAACCTAACATGTAAGAGTATGAAACCTAACATTATATCCCTACATACAACAATATATACAGCTCAAAACATTACATTTAAAAACTGTAAATTGAACTAATCACTTAGAATCCAGTGTTAAAGGGTTAATATGCACACAGTTTCAGACTTGACAAGTTCAAACACAAAACTCAACCAATTTCTTTAAGAATTAAAACCATGTATATAACATACATGTGCAGTGATGTAAACAACAACTATTAACATGAAATTTATATTTAAATTACGAATATAAACTGGAAAAGCAGAGAACTAGTCTCTGATATTGTACTGTATCAGAAATATTAGGGTTTTGAGAATTTAAACATCAAAAACATATTAATATGCATTTAGATAGGTTGGTAATCAAAGTGTAGCATGCATACGTGTCAGACAAAGTGTCTGTGTCCACTATATATATATATATATATATATATATATATATATATATATATATATATATATATATATATATATATTTCATGTCCCAATATAAAAATCAAATTCTATATCAAGACCAACATTTAGATTCCTACCAAGATTGTCATGTGATAACAAGTTACATCCTTTCGAGCCAGATGATTTACGTCACTTTCCCGACCTTTCCAAGGTAAAGAGATATAGAGATTCAAAGGTTCAAAGTATAACTGACAGAATTGGATAAAAGATAAGTGATTGATGTAATCAGGACAGTTTTTTTTACAGGTAATACAAGAAATAATGGCAAGAAGGAAATAATGATAAAATCTGTTCTGCTTATCTGTTTAAAAGAAGGAACCATTTTGAAACCAGAGCTATAATATCAAATCCAAGATAAGGTGTAGCAAAAATTATCGATTCATTGTATTATGAAAAAATTCATAGCAAGAAGTTACACAAGGTTTATAATAACAGCTAAAGCTACTCCTAATCCTACTCCTAAGTTATTTGATGATGGAATATAATTTATAACAATAGAAGGGTACGATAGAGATGATATGTTTAAAAACCTTCTCAAGATACAATCTGATAATCATATACGTCTGTCCAAAATCATGTTACTCAGAGTCCTCACCATGCCAGTAAGCAAGGCTGCGATAAACGATAGATTCCATAACTGAGGTATGCACCTCTATAATCATGTCGTCTGAAATTCTCGTTATGCCGACTAGTATAGCTGCGAGAAATTCTAAATCTCATAACCAAGATACGTACATCCGAAGTCAGGTCTCTATGTTTCCGCCATGCCAGCTAATATGGCAGCGATAAACTACAGGTTCCATAATCAAGTAGACATTTTACCATCCCTGTATTTCCGTCAACATATGTTATCAAAAAATATCGTAACTCAGGCCATAAAATTCATCTCGATAGAAAAATTAAAATCAACAACGATCCATCAAAATCAAATTCAATAATCAAGGAGTGAGAGCGAACAAAACAAGGGAAATGATTTCAAATTGAAGTTTAAATAAGATTCTCAAGGGTCGTCCCAGGAATCTCTCAAGGAGTCCTAACTGTGATTGAGTACCTTCAAAAATATATCATAATCCTACTGCAGGCTGTAGTGATACTCTAGTTCAAATACCACTATATAAACTCGACCTGCATGGACCACCACTAAAAACGTGTCACGACCCGCACCCTAGAGTAAGGACACGAGAAGTTGGTACGTCCAGCCTACGCCGCAGTGTCGACGGTAGAACGCTGT
Organism: Iris pallida; assembly: GCA_029216955.1. NCBI lineage: Eukaryota > Viridiplantae > Streptophyta > Magnoliopsida > Asparagales > Iridaceae > Iris > Iris pallida. Next base: position 7,666,442 of record JANAVB010031416.1, on the reverse strand, counting down.
CCTAGGTCAATCATCTAACAATATAAGGTACTTGTACAGTATATACACTCCGAATAGAGGTGACATAACAGAATACAGTCTCAATCACATCTAAGATAAAATACGATAAGATAGATAGATATGAGATGAAATCCACAGAGATACAAATAGATAGAAGTCTAAATGTCTAAGACAACACAAATCTAGAAATATCCCAAATCTCAAATACAGTAATCCAGAGAATAAATACAACTGAAAATCACTAATCTAAACTAATGGTGTGTCACCCACTGCTAAGGGATCCTGCTGGAGATCCAGGTCACAAAAATCTCCTAAGGTAGTCCCATGGTAAGTGGTACAGGGTTCCTTATCATCCTCTGTAAAATTTTCAACAGGTCCAGTCAGGACAGGAACGAGCACAATACATCTCATGCAAATCATAACATGTTAGAAAATATAAACATGCTAGAGAGTAAGATACATGAAACTGAAAGAACAACATGATATGAAAGAGAGAGACTGTAAGTAAATATCTACAATATAATAGAGAACTAATCAGTGACTAGTGATTCAGAGTACAAGATAAACATGTGAACAGCTGGAGGGTGATTCATGACTATACTAAAGAGGTGATTCATGACTATACTACTTTGGAATTATTCACATGTTCATTTCTACTCCCCCATCCCCAGTCAATACACAAGAATCCATTCAAGTTACGTTAAGATTCATGACTATACTACTGGCCCATAAAGGGTGATTCAAGAGTGATTCATGAATAGATTCGTGAAGGCTCTGTGATTCATGAGAGTACAGGAATCACAAGCTGATACATGAAGATTCATGATAATAGAAGCATGAGATACATGATGTAAGTGAAACACACGAGACATGAGTATCTGATGCTCCCGATGGGGATAACATCTCATGAAGGGATCCATATAGTACTAATCCGTGATACCAACGTGTCAACATCAAGTAAAATAATCTAAAACAGGAATATAATCCTAAACAAGATATGAAATGATCAGAGAATGTACTCGCCTGATAACCTGAACAGCTGATAGGAAAAGATGGCCAACTAGAGTCACAGAATCCTAGTTAGAGCAACACAGGTCAAGATGTATACGGGAGATGATAAATAAAATGTACAATAAATCGGCATGTTGTCTAGGTCAAACTAGGTCAAGTTCTAGCCCAAACAAGTCTCACTAGGCCTAACCAAGCCTAGGCTAGCACTCACACAATCACAAGACAATGTGAACCACAACAATGCATAATATAAAATAGATACTATATATAAATACATACATGCATATCCACATTACATACATATTTATATATATATATATATATAGGCATATGTTACATCATGCATATTTACATAGTTACATAGATATACATTCATGGACATTTACATACATACTTTTATACATTATATATGTTAACATTCATTACAATGCATTATATTTTACTTATACCTTTGATTCATTCATATATGACATTCATTCATGCATTTATTCATTCATTCATTCATGTTATCACTATATATATACTTGATTCATGTATCCACACATACATACATGGATACACAACATACATGTATACATTCATACATGCTTACATTGCATACATGCATACATACATATCATGTATACATATATACATTGCATACTTGCCTACATACATATCATATATGCATACTTGCATTCATTCATGCACCTATACATACATACATACATAGATGCATACATACATATTTGAATACATTATATACTTGCATACATTATATTCATATATGCATACTCTACATTATATTACATTCATTCCTGCATACATGCATACATATAATATATGCATACAAACTCATATATTTAACTCAAAATATATGTGAATACATACATTACATTACCTTAACACCTATATATATCCTTCATTCATATCCCATATGCATGCATACTTCAGTTCAGGCATTATATTCATTCACATATCATTAAGTTGCATACATATACTTATTTTTATTACATATATGTCATTCATGCATATTACATACATGCATCTATACATTATATACATTGTATACAACATGTAAAAATAAAAGAGGAAAAAAAGGAGAAAAAACTGAAATGGAAAGGAAAGGGAAGGAAAAATGTAAAAAAAAAAAAAACAGTGGACATATACATGCTTGCATCATATATTCTACATTACCATACATGCTATCATTATATATTGCATTACATTATGAATTCATATCTATCGTTACATGTATACCTTGCATTCATATCTAGCATTCATTATATACTTTCATGCATAAATTGTATATCATTCTTTCATTCATGCATTTATGCATTGCTTACATACATTACATTGATTGCATTCCTACATGCTTGCATTCAACCATATATACATTAATGTAAAGAGGATACATATCATATATATATCATTTCATTCATCTAACATATCATGCATTATATATTCTACATTCATTTAATATCCATACTACATAGGCTCATAGGTTACACAAAATGTCTATGTTGTATAGTCACTCTTCTACTTAAAACCAATACTGTACCAATTGGGAATTCACTAAATTCTAGGATTAAAGTATGTCGTAGACCTTCGTGTTCGCTTTTCGAAACTTCAAACGGATCGCATTTTCGTGTCCGAAAGCTCCTAAAATCGCAAAAATACCGAAACGCGTTTGTCTTTCGGACAGCTGACACTCAAATAATTTTACAAAAAAATTCAGAACGATTTTGGCTTATTAAAATATATATTTGGAAAGCTAACTTCGATACGGTTCTTTTAAAAAAACGAGAGATTAAACGGAGTTCTAAGCTAAAAGTTATGACATTTCTAAGTTGCTTTGGTTAATAAAAACGTGGATGAATATTATGACGAATTTGAGTTGTTTTGGACAAAAGAAACACATATAGGCCAAGATACTTGGATACCAATATAGGTATCCAAATGAAACTCATTCTAACCATCCTAACTAAGATCAATCCACTCTCTAACCATTCTAAAACTGAATTTAAATATCTATTTAAACTATTATCATACATACATACACATGGGGTATCCTAATTTGGGATCTATCAAGTAGGACATAAGACACATATCTAAAATCCTCAAGAGAGCTCCAAATGGCCTCAAATTTGAATCTAAAGGAGACACATGCATGAGGATGGATCCTACGGATTCAAAACTAATTTATATGCAAAGAAAATCGATTTAGAGGATGGGTTTTACCTATTGGGAGTGGAATCCCAATGAAATCCTTTAGGACAAGACTCCGATACGAAGATCCCTCAAAGTGGACACTCCTCCTTGCACTTCTCTTCCAATCCTTGGTAGCACCCATCCCTTGGAGAATGGGAATGATTGAGGAAAGATTTGGTGAAGGAATGATTTGATTTGGAGATCAAATCAAAGGGAAGGCTCTCTAAAATTAGGAAAGAACAAAAGAAAAATAAAAGAGGCAAGATTGTAATGAATGAAATGAATCATTCTCCCCTAAAGGTGGCTGCCATAAAGAGTCCATTAGGGCAAATGGAAAATGTCCTAATTGCCTCTCTCTAGTCTCATATGGTTAAGTCTAGACTAGGTTCAAGTTTGGGGTCAAAAGGATCTAGTTTTGAGTCTCTAACTTAACCATTCTAACATGATAAAAATTAGTCTAACTAACTAACTTAAATGTTGGGTTTTGTAAGCCATGCTTAACTTAATATTGGGTCTCATCTAGAGTTTAAGCTACCCGGGTCATAATACAAGTCGGAATGAGACGAAACTCAAACCCGACTAAACAAATCTAATAAAAATAATATTAAAAATATAAAATTTTCCCAAAATATTAAAATATAAAAAATGACCAAAATTATAATACATCAATTTAAATATTATTAAAATAATCTAAAATTCACCAATTAATGAAAATCCTAAATAATTCAAAAGTCACAAAATGACCAAAATATCCTCAGCCTAAAAAGTTGTAAATAGTCATTCTAATCACATGGTTAGGTTCCCATGGTCATGGTTAGTCTCTAGGCTCAACAGTTCTAGGGTTCACTAGTTAACACATCAAAATTATAATTCACCAATTTTAAATAGTATTAAATTAATTAAAAATTCCCATAAATCATAAATTCTATTATTAAATAATAAACTTTTAAAAAAGTTCAAAATTACCCTCATTTTAGAAAAGTGGGTGTTACAGTACTAACTTATTGACTTATCACTTTACTCAACATTCAAGAACTCTCGCACACACTACTCCTATGCATTCCCTCAATCTGAGCCATGCTCGTGCTATGGTTATCATTCACCTCGAACAACTATATCTCAACTTAGGTAACTTACTCTCGTCGCGCACACGGACAACTCAGTTCTAGGCAAGCCATCCGATCAACCAACATTCAAGTTCGTCTCAATCTAATGATCGCACTACCACCAATCTTTTCCTTGAAACACGAGTTCAAAATCTTCGACACTTTTACATTCCTCAAGTCTTACTTGAATTCAACGTATCACTTGGTTGGATCGTGCACATATTCCAGGCGTCCCCATAATACATGCATTTCAGCCAAGCCTCGTGATAGAGAATTCCGCCATCACCGTCCGAGTCGGATCGTGCACATATTCAAACGTCCCTGATATACATGCATGTTAACCGAGCCTCGTGAGCGGTGCCTTCACAATTCCTATCTCTTCGCGTCGGGACGTCTGCCTAACCGCTAAGCTATGTCTTTAGGCTAAGGCCATCCGTCAGTATTGGAATCATAGTTTCCAAACAACAATATCAACATTGACCCCATCCTAAGGTCAAACCAAATTGATAGTACGGGATTTTCTACCCAAGCTCGCATCACTCCGATTTCTAAACTTCGAGCATAGATTTCCTACACACATCCCAACATTCGTCGCACGGGATTCGAGTCATTCAGCAAAGCCATCCTATTGTAAGTTCACTCAACCAAATCTTTGACTCATCAATATCGCTCGTCCAACAAGCCATTCGCATAGCCTATCTCTCTGAACACGTTCGACATAATGTACCTATCAATCTCTTCTAAGTTAAGCACGCTACGGCACGACTTGTCGCTAAACCGTAATTCTCATTCCGTATTTCCTAAGTCGTTCGTCACAATTCACGTAATCGATCGCAAGATCGTCTTGACTTAACAATATGCCACGCTCCGATCTCACGCGAGTCTGATTATCCACGGTGGGCATGAAATCACCATGCAACGCTCCCACGGAATAATCATCCTCATCGGGATGTAACACTTGTTTTGTGTCTCGACTAATTTGTTCTCGATACGCGGATTGGACATACTCAATCCTCAAGTTTTTATTCAATCGTCAATCACAAGTCCAACTAATCCTCGAATTTACCTTCGCATCAAGCCAACAAGTCGAGACAATTAAAGTTGCTGCATCCTGATTTTCCGAGTTCGATCATTCCCGCGACATGAATCACCATGTCAGCGCTCACGCAGAACGATCGCCCCAAATTCGATGCGACGCATGTGCGAGGCTAGAGTTGCGCTCGTGCAAGACAAGAATGTCGCCGCTGTGGTTATCCGCGTAACCATCAAAATACTTCTGTTTTCATCCACATTTATTTCAATCAAAATCCTAAGTATAGCATCCGTCAGGACAATAACACTTGCACGATTATCATTCCTCGAATTAGAGTGCCCCCGAGTTATCGCATATCGATCTTTGATACGCCTCAATACCATCGATGATATGTGTAACCTGACGATCTTCCTTTGCAACGAGTTTCGAGTCGTGCGAATGATGCTATCGTCCGACAGGATAATCTCCTCGACATTCAAATTCAAGTTCGATCATTATCCCTCGAATCATTCACAACATCAATTTCCTCAAATCCAAATTCACCTATTATTCATCTGTCTATCTTAAGTCATCGAGCAACATTTTTCTTCAATTCACAACATTTCTTGCTAACTCAAATCATCGAGCAACATCCATTCCAATCCTCAGAGTCATTTTCAAACATTCGAATCAAACTTTTTATGCACGCTATCTCTCCGTCATGCTAACTTTGCGTATACGATCCACATCAATTTTCTCGATCAAGTCATCCATTCGTACACCCTAACTTTTCTTTGATTCAGTTTCACCTACTCAATCCTTTTCGCGTTTCATACTCACGCCATCCTCAATCCCGTGCACATTCCATGCGCGTCAATTTCTAGGTTGTTCGAATCAACTCATCCAAATCTTCAAGACTACAACTTGTTCAACGACACTCAATCTAAGGCTTTGCATAACGCGACGCTTGCTGATAGACTCATCGACACCCCGCATCCTCAATCGATCGATCGACATCCCTGAAGCTATCGCATACACCACTCAGGGATGAAGTCATTCGACAAATCCTCAAAACTATCATTCGAGTCAATTGACTTCTTCAAATTTTTCGTTCAAACCATTCCTCGAATTTCAAGCACGCTCATCTATATCGCACCGACGTTATCGTCACTCGATAGTACCTCTATCGATAGTCATCTCATTTACTCAATCGATTCCAACTCATTGTCATCCGAGACGGATCGAATCTCGCACTCGACTCTTCTAAGGTCGACGCAACTTTGGTGTATATGCCCAGTCCGACTTAGCCAACCGTGCTTACGCAAACCATCTTTTTGTTTTGTCAAAAACTGTTCTCCTATGTTTTGCAAAATAGATAGACTTATTGTATGGACATCCCGTGGAACATTTGAGAGAGAGCGCACCAACGATAACAACTTGCGGAAGCAACAGAGTTTGCGGAAACAACGAAGTTAAATAATTCAATCGATAGTCCAAGGACGTAAAGCCGTGCTCTGATACCATTATGTCACGCCCCGCTCCCGTAGGAGCGATCGTCCTCGCTAAGGCGTGATGCCGCACGAGCCTAGATTGCGCTCGTGCAAGGCGGGTTCCATAACGGCCGATTACAGCGGCTGTGACGGGATCGTCGCACAGAAGTCCCAAGCAGAGACATTGAATAATAGCAGCAAAAATTTAGATCAAAACACAAGTCATTCAACAAATGCATTTTATTGATATTGAAACAAGGATTACAATGGGATGCAAGGCCAAGATTACAAGTCGCTCAAGCTCACTCTTCTCACATTACAAGTCACTCAGCTCTCTCTCATCTATCAATACATTTCTTGAACCAGCGGATGCTTTGGAAGGCGATGTCCATACATTGTCCCGTATAAGTCCTGACTCCACGCGGTCGCATGCCTCGAATTGCCAAGAAACTCCGTGCTTCGACGCATCCAAACGAGCTCCGCACCACGAGCTTCTACCTGTGCCTGCACATGAAAACTATGTGGGTGTCAGTACTCAACTGTACTGGTGGAATGAGCTCATCGCCCACCCATACAAAACCAACACGTTCATTTACTTTGTGTAACATAGTCCTTTTGTATTGTCTTTCTAGTCTTGCCCTAGAATCAGTTTTAGGACAGACGCCTTGGCCTATTTCGTATCTCTAGACCATCTCGTGCTTGCAACAACAACGTTAACCTATCAAGTCGTGTTTGCCTTACGGCCCAAAATCAGATATACGACTACGCGATAGTACCCAACTTCCTTGTGACTGTGCTACAAATCCATCGTGTCGTGCCTCGCAACTCAGTGTGACTTAACCATATCGCCGCCTTGCGGTCCTTACTACTTGATCACCAACTGACCCAATCAAGACTTGTGGGCTAAGCACTCGACTGACTTTGCCTTGCGACGTTTCCTGACTTAAACTCAAGATGACTCAAATCCAACTTATGCAACTTATATGCCGACAACTTAAGACTTGACGCTACATCTCGTGCCAAAGTACGTCGCCTACGTTGCAACCAAATCTTAGGCCCAACATTGTGTTCTAACTGTACACACACATTCAACTCAACTCAATCCAAAGACACACATGCGGGTTGCCGCCATGCCGACTCATCTATATGAATTGGTCACTGACTCCCAGAGCCATCTTGGACTCCCTTTAGCTTATTAGGCGGTCGCCCTTGCCAGCGCGAGTAGCGAGCTCCGCTGCAAGACTCTGCGCTAACCTGTGCGGTCATCCAGCACGGCTAATCATGTTTCTCAAGAACCGGTCCCGTTAGCCGCCTGGGTCACCGTTCGAGGAAACTCTACCTTGTCGACAAGTTGTCCATGACCATGCAAGACTCGACTCAAACTGACGTCTCACACAGTCATTCTACCTCTAGTGTTACCATCTCTTTCAGGGCCAAGTTCAATACTTCTCACATCTGAGACCGCCTCGACGACCCGTGGTCGCGAGCATTCCTCTTTCTTGCCCTATCTTTTCCTTCAACTCAGGAACAACTATTTGAAGCCCTTTTTCCAAACTTAATGAATCAACCGTGGCCCGTGCCTTAAACACTAAGTCCGTGCATCGTGCATTAAGCCAATTGTGCTCTATGCAACACTCCCGTCCAAGTCGACGGGCCTTGAGATCGTGGTACTACTTAACTTGACAACCGTAGAAAGAACGGGATAGTACTTGGAATGTCTTAGGTCGACCGGCATAACTTTGCCTAACTTAATCAAGCCTACAACTTAATCCAAGGGACGAGCAAAGGCTATACCAAGCCTTGCATGGTGGAAGCGTGTATGCTTTATCGAGCATTTACGCGGGCGACACCTATGACTTAGGCTAACTCTTAGCTTTGCGACGAATACCAATTTTCCTTCTCCCAAGCCACAGGACGAAGGATCGAGTGTCATTTTCAAAGCACGCCGTGCACCAACTCTAAGCCGACCGTTGGACCTTTCCATATTCTAACTCAATTCGACCCGTCGGGATTATTCCCTTATCTATGTGGATTCGTCTCTTTTATTATCAAGCCTACTTGTGCAAGTTGAAAATATGTGATTTATTATGTGAAGGCTAAGATGAGACAAGTTCACCGAAACTACCCCACCTGAGCGAGGAGTCGCCTCGACCGAGCGATGTCTTCGAGTCGCCGTTGCAAGGCTAAGTCCGAACGCCGTCGGCGTTTCGATTCCTCCGATTGACTGAGCAGGACGGGGCACTACAACTTGTCCTTTTATTTATGTGGTAGAAACAAAAACAGTGGGTTATCTATAATCTAAAAGCAAAAATGAGTTTTAGAGAGGGGCAATTTAGTCCTTTCATCATCGTTGAACCAAAGCACATGGGTCAGACCAAAAACCCACTGTGTTTTATATTATAGATAAGCTTTAAAACTTTGAAATATTCAACAACAAGAAAGATTTTATTTACATACATACTGAATTTTTTTTTTCATTTTTCTTTTTGAGATAATGTCAGTCAATTAATTCCTTTCCCGGACTACTTGTACCAAGAAACCCTCCCATTTTTAATTATGTCATGGTTGTGATTCGAACCAATGGCCACTTCTCCCATCCCTTACTAGTTACTACTGGACCACGCGTTGGTGGTCTTTTTTTTCTTTTTCTTTTTTTGAGGGTGTCCACTTCTTAATGGTGCTTGGAGGCATGCCTCCAAGGGGGCTCGAACCCGTGCCACTGCGCCGGGGTGCTCCACCGTTCCCAACGGGCTACGGCCACTGGGACCATTGGTGGTCATACATATCGAAGTTTGTTCAGTTACTTCAGTATGATCAGTTGACCCTAAGAAAGGTATTGTAAGTTTTTCACGAGAAAGAACTCAAAACATATCCATTTCGCTTGAGCCTGCCTAACCAGAGTTATATATTTTTATATATGCGAGGATAAAGTTGTTCTCCAATCAGAAAATTTAAAGTTGTTAGGTCAATGTCTACTGGATACTAGAATATCTAATCTGCAATTCTTACTTGTTTTGTAGTATGTATTCTAAAACTATATTTAGTGGATATGGGTATTGTTGTGGTGCCTGACATGTTTGCAAGAATCTATATGCATGAAACAAACATACAATATCTGTGCATAATGAAAACAAAAGAAAGAAGCTAAAATGGGCAAATATCAAAATCGTATGACAGTAATCTTCTCCTTATCAGCATTTTCATGTACCTGGGCATGTATCGAACACAGATGTAAATGAGAAATTTTAGCGAGCACGAGCGATCCACGTGTAATAATTCCTGCTTGACTATAAACCGATAATCCTTCGGAAGAGAGTTAACAATAGAATATAATAACTGTGAGCTCTAGATTTTCTATTAGGCTAACTTATTCAACTGCATGAAAGATTTGTGTGTCACAAGGCTCCCCTACTAATGCAAGGTTTGGCGATGGTCAAGATGTATGGAGTCTTATTCCCAAACGTTGTCTGGATGCAAATTCCGAGGCTTACCAATTGTGCCAAGTGTTAGTCCTCTCTATTTTGGAGAAGTAATCAAAATTAACTTGGTGTTCTCAAACTGAACACAGTTGTTAATAAGCAAAACAAAGAAGAGGAACTATGTCGTCATCTGTCTCGAACCAATTAGAGCCGCCAAACCAGCCCCCGTAACCATGGGCTTTGATACCACGTGTTAAAAATGCGGTGTGACCCGAACCGAATTGGATTGGGTCCATATGCCTTAAAAGGGAGTTCCCATGTAAGGCCTGAACAAATCCCTATTATCTACACCTCATGATCCCACCTCCTACCCGACGTGGGATTAAATTACCAACTCCATTGTCACCCCCTTTTGAGGGCTCAACCAGAAATGAGATACAATCCAACAACTAAGGGCTAGTAGAACCAGACGGCTCGGCTGTCAATTGCCAAACGTGATTAATCTGCAGCAGATTATCTCAAACAAAACAAAAGAAGGAAGAGGAAACTGCAGCAGCAGCAGCCTGTCACATACTACACTTCACACAAACAAACTAAAGACTACTGATACATGCAATGTTCAAATCAACAAGAATGTGTTGTTGTACTTATGAAGAGACATTGGAGACTTTCTGGTCTCTAGAAATTGATACTCCGAAATTTCAGGCCCAGCACTTCATACTACGTTGTCTAGTGATTGATGCTAGAGACTATTCAACTTGATTTAAGTTATTGTCCATTGAATCGATCTACTTCTTGTTGATACATATAGCATGCATTTGCAGAAATGGACTCTTTTAAAATAGTTGCTGGATAGAAGGAAAGAAACAATAGGAATCACCTATAGCTCAGTAAGGACGTACTTTGGTACTAAATAAGGACACAGATCCTTTTCAAAGTCCATTTTGCTGGCCTCCTATCATATTCAAACAAGGTTTCTCAATAGCTAAGGACATAATGTACTTATCTTAGGATTTGATTGCTAAACCCCAATTAGTCACATGAGGAGATAAAATTTAGCTTTGAAGGTCTGTCAATGGCTCAAGCAAATAGTGCCAATAAGTTGTTGGCCACATCTCCCGATAAACGTAAGTATATATTACTATATTAGCTAATTAACTAATATTTTGTATCCTCTCGAGTGTTCAAAATGATCTTTGTTTTAACAGAAAAATGAGGACAACATATATTAGACAATTCATATTCTCTCATTCATGTATGGATAAGAGCAACGACTCTTAGGGGGGACAATGGAGACCCAACAAACTGTCAAGACTTTGAGGCTTCTTCGCTCGCTGAGTAGGCCTAAGCTACAGGGATAGGCTTATTATTGATCCATCATTTTTATTATTACATATATTTAATTTTTATATTTCTAAATTTGTGGTGAAGATTTTGTTGTTGATCAGTCTTATAACTTATATCTCTATCTTGATATTTCAAGCTATATTCCACTTCATTATTTAGGTGGTGGATTGTGGATGTATGTTTTCCAGGACCCATCCAAAGATGGGCTAGATGTGGCATGACACATGACCCATCCTGAACATTTGAGTTTTATTTTTCTAAGGGTCTGCTTGGTAACTGTGTTTTTACCGGTTTTGAGGTGTTTTTGAACAGACCGTTTATGAAAACCCCTACTTGTTAATTTTTTTGAGGCACCGGTTTTGGTCGGCTCAAAAACCCTCCAAAATCGGTGTAATGTATTTCTGGGTGGCTTTATAAACACCCCAAATCGGTGGGTTTTGAGCGGCTCTATTTTTTTATTCCATTTATATCCTCACAAAAATATACTACTGATACCCTTCCCTATTTAATTTATTCATATAAAATTTTTTTAGAACCGCTCGTTAGTGAATTACCAAGCATGGATTCGACTAGTTTAAAAGCTGCTACTTAAAAAACATCCAAAACTGGACCCCTCATAACCGGTATTCTAAAAATACCTCATAACCGCTACCCCTACAATTGCCAAGCAGACCCTAAGTGTTATATGTGATTAATGTCCTAGTCCCACCTGAAAGAACATGCAATATTCTATTTTTAAGTATATCTTTTTATAAATATATGGTCCACTCTTACAGTTAAAGTAAAAAAGAGGACATCCTAGTGCCACAATACTCATGGCCTGCCATGGGATTCTGAGCCCGTCCCTGTTTAATATTTTTCTCACGTGAAGGATAACAATTTTTAACACAAAAAGAAGTATATATATCTCGTCTGTTTAGATTGTCTCGGTTACCCGTAGAATAAATTCATAATGTCTAATAGTAAAGGTTGTTTCTGAGCATGTGCAAGATGTGCTATTGCACAGGGCCCCAAAAAACGGAAGACCGCAAAATTTTTAACTTCGGTATATATGACTTTTGTGAAAACCTAATATTATCTCCTCTCTTGGGCATGTGTATGAAACATAACCTTCTGTGTGCAATGCATCTTATTTCTTCAACTACAACCCTACATAATCATCGCCCAGCTTCTGAAACTATTAGTAAAGTTATACAGATTTTGAACATAACGTATGTAAACTTATATAAGAATATACAATAAATATACATCTATATTTTAGAAAAAGGCAAATTGCAGGGAGCGAAGCTTAATGATTCTCACCTTGTATAAGAGGACTTGAATGAGTAGGTGCCGCGGAGAGTTCTTGGTTGGCAACTCGAGTCTGGTTATAGTGATACTGCTGATGTGAAAAAATATATATGATCAATATCACCAATTAGGTAAATTTTCTCAATTGTACTGGGCTAATTTGAAATCTGATGGCGTTTACTGGCAGTGTTATGGCATGTGTTCTCTTACAAGAAGCTAATAATCCGAAAGAGAGGTCATGATGTTCACACTGCACCAAGACAGTAGATGATTTTCTTTTCCACTAGCAAACTTACATCTCCAGATTAATACTGCATCCCTACATGTGTGGAGGAAAACAAAATCTCTGTGTTAGGCACACCCAGCATGTGTGAAATAAAAGACCAAAACTTCTGAGCCATGAAAAATCAGGGTAAAGGAAAACGAAAAGTGTCTTCAAAACCACAACACCTTTCTGGACAGCCTCTACGCCAGACTATCCAGTTCCAACAGAGAGTTTTTGTCCCTCTGCATGGTTACACTGGACAAGTATAAAGAGAGTTTGTAACAAGAGTTGACCAAAATATAAACACACCCAAGCTTACACATTCTGCCAACATTGATAGCAGAAAAATAAAGGATTAGATACAGGCTTAAGCAAGTAGTCGCACCATTAAACAAGGATTGAAATAACACAAGGAATTTTTTTCTGTACATCAAATGGAATAGATATCATGTATTGCGATTTAACCTTTAATATTCATGAGCATCATCGGTGCAGCTGCTACCAGCATTGACCTTCAGTAGCGATCCATTCCTGTGCACCTCCCACTGTTATACTCCTTTAAGTCCAATAAGGGGATTCTATTTGCAGCAAGAGATCTTATAAGCTGCAAGTTCCCAAACATGATGTATATTGTTTAGATCCTAGTAACTCCAAATAATCTCTCTTTTGTTGTTGATAGTGGTTCCTCTCAAGAACGTATGCTCCCTACGACTTTTCTGTACTTCGGTTATTTGTCGCATTCCAATTTCTCAAGGAAACTCTAAATGCACTAGTTTTATCTTTTATGATAACAATTTGAAAAGGTTTACAAAATCATAGTATAAAACAAGCAATTCAGAGCGTAATTTCAGCTGAAAATTGTTTTGAAACTATCAGCTATAGCAAAAGAATAATGCTTAAAAGTTGCCCATGGAAAGCCGTGGTCTCGAATTATAAAGCAACACATAACGGATGGAGAACATTAATTATGCGCTCTAAAGCTGCAGAGCAAATAAGTATGTGGGCTGATAGAAGCGCCTGCCTACGAATACAAATGCTCTAGCCTTACTATTGTATAATACAGCTATAGTTAACATCAAGTCGTCAATTTCTTCTGCTCTGAAAGAGCACGAACCATGGATCAAATTCTGCTGTGCAGATAAGCCAACAATGTACAGGTCACAGAAGTAATACTCCAAATATCCCCCAAACAAAGAGAAGCTAGAGATCACAAAGATGCTTGAATTCATAATTAGAACTTTACTAGGACGCATGGTCACTGCAAAATTGGTGTGATGCATTGCCATGTCGCTATGTATCAAGCACGACATGGACAGTACAAAATACACTTGGACACACTAAAATAAGTTGTCAGTATTTTGTAGTGTCATATTTGTGTCCATGCAAAATAGAAGTTTACGCTTAAGTAAAATTGCAGAGAAGAGTATCCCTCATCAGAGGAAATTTGAAGTATGGAAAGATATCAATACTACACAAAAAAAGTTGCAAACTGCTGGAACCTAACAAGGAAGAAAATGTTTTAACAGACATATATAGATGATACTTATTCTATGTGAAAATGCACACAAGATTACCAAGTGTATTTCAAAAATGTGCAAAGAGATCAAAACCCCACCAAGATGGCTGGCAAACAAATAATCAGAGAGAAAAGTTCCAAGCTGCAATAGGGTAGATAAACTAGATTTCTGACTTATCCAAGCAAAAACAGAGAAAAATATGATCACACAAACCTCACAAATCAACCATAAAAACAAATGTCAGACATGCCTTCAGCAAAAATGTAAAGATGGTTAAGATATCTCCCACATAGTTCCCATATTATCACGATCCTCACGTATTTTTCTTTTAACAAGAATAAATCATACGGATCACCAATCTGCAGATTTGCAGAGCCTGATAAAGGTGATGATCTATCTTACTGAGTACTATATCTCCATCTTCCCAAGCAAAATTCTCAAAAAATAGGAAGATGATTCAAAATACATTAGTCACCTAATTAGTTGTTTACGTAACCATAAAGTAATAAACAACTCAGACTTCTATTAGAGCTACTAAATGCAAACACAGGACGAGATAATCAGGAACAATTACTTGAAAAAAGATATAGTGGCAAAGGATATGTAGATCACTTTAAACTTACCGGATAAGCGTCACTTTTGATTTATATGTCACTATAGGAACAGTAATGCTGCCAAAACAAAAAAGTATGTACTTTATTCAACAGTGATATTAAGTTCAAACAAATTACTAGATATTCTGAGTGTCTCATATTGTCATATCATACAATCTGTAGGGCTGAAGTTCACACTTTAATCACCAAATACCAGAGCAATTGCAAAAATCAATAAAT
Source organism: Iris pallida (assembly GCA_029216955.1). NCBI lineage: Eukaryota > Viridiplantae > Streptophyta > Magnoliopsida > Asparagales > Iridaceae > Iris > Iris pallida. The sequence goes on along the minus strand of JANAVB010031416.1, from coordinate 7,650,962 downwards.
CTGGAAATCAATTATCTGAATTTTTCTCAGATAACCACTGGTTCGAGGAATATGTCTATCGGCATTTATTGTTGCTTTGTGGTTCACATTCACTAATATATAATTTTTATTCTTAAGGAATTTCCTCAAAGAGAATAATTTAATAGATAAATAAAGATTATGTTATAATTATATCCTCATATTACTTTATCTCATGCTATTAAATTTATCTTGGAACTACCAGAAGTTGTATAATTTTATCTACATCACCAAAGCACTCGTACAAATATCAAAACTTGAAAGCTATTCTCTGCCATTTTGTCGACTTATGAATCTCTACATCTGTGCAAAAGATTAAACCATGTCCATTCTTTGTAAAAAAAGAAAAAAAAAAAAGTATTACATCTTCCATATCCAATAAATGCCCCTAAACATTGATGATATGTCTTCTAATAACCAAGTTAAGGTCCATTAGAAAAGGTGTAGATGGGCTCTACTACTTTTCTCCACATCTTCCGCATTATAAAAATTGACAACCATGCTTATCTTGTACAACTTTACACCTAATATGTTCCTTTCTCAATCTAAGAGGTCCCCAAATTTATTGATGATATGCCACAGAAACATCCATCAAATGCTTTATAGGCTATCTTCAACCAAGAAGCCACCACTACCCAAGACAGCCTTGTTTGTCACTGCTGCTAGAAGCAGAAGCAGATTTTGAAAGCAGTCTCCTACTTTCTTTCAAAAGCTGTACCAAGATTGAACTAAGCTTTACTAATTTTTTGATAAGCTGACGTTAATAAATAGCTTTTGGGAGTGCTTTTCCAAAAATGATAAATTAAGCAGAAGCAGCCATCATAAGCAATCCCAAACCTAGCCTGAATTGGAATTTCAAGAATTTCTTACAGTTCTTTGGCTGTCTCAATAAACTCTTATGCACTAGATATATTAAAAAACAGGGGATGTCTACTGCACAAGTATAGAAATGCTATGGATCACTAGGGGTGCAACTTGGGCGGGCTAAACCCGAACCCGATCGGGTAAACCCGCCAATGGCTTGGGTTAGGATTGAAGATACTTGGGCTCGGGCTAAAATATTTGAACCCGATCAAAAATTTGATTGGGCTCGGGTTCATGTGTCGGGTTACCCAAAGAACCATATATATACATTGTTTCATACTTTTTAAATAAAAAATTTAAATCCTAAATTTATCAACCCACTCTTCAACTCCTTCTAAATCGTATGTTAGTTTGTATTTTGTAATAGTTTGTGCTTAATTGTAATTTGATTACGTGTTTAATATTAATCTTATTTTAAATTATTTTAAATATTATATTAGAGTCTGATAAACCCGATGGACCCGACCCAATCCGAGCTTCCTCCGGGCTCGGTCTTGGGATTCATATGTTGAACCCGGGGCCGGGTTGGGCTTAGGCATGGGCTAGGATTATCATTCATCGGGTTGGGCTCGGGTTGAACTCAAGCCTGACCCAACCCGCCCGAGTTGTACCCCTATGGATCACATAAAACTAAGTCAATGGCAAACAACCCATTCATCAAACATATCAACAATAGACCAAAAGATCCTGAATATATATTCATAGATCAATTAAACTAAAATGGGGTTGATCAAGGTAAGTTAAAGGCGCAAAGTGCATTTGAGACGCAAAGAATCCATATCGTCCCAGACGCAAAGCACGCGTCCGAACAAAGCGAGACATATATATATATAACACCCTCAACTTTGATAGGTATCAACTTGATACACCCTAAACTAAAATGGGGTTGATCAAGATAATCAAAGGCACAAAATGCACTCGAGACGCAAAGGCTCGATATAGCCCCAGGTACAAGGAACGTGTCCGAACAAAACGAGTATATATATATATATATATATATATATATATATATATATATATATATATATATATATATTACAACTTGATACCCTCGACTTAATACACCCTCAATATTTTCACCCAACCCCCCCCCCCCCCCACACACACACACACACTCAGCGGACCTCCCCCTCGGTTGCACCAACCCTGCACCGCGCCCCCAACCCCCCCCCCCCCCCTCCTCTCTCCGTTGTGCATTGTCGCAGCTATTGCCGCTGCGGAGAGAGGGGGACAAGGTTGGGGGTGCGGGGGTCATGAAGCCGGTGGGGGTGGGGGTGGGGGAAGAGAGGGGAGGGGCGGGGATAGTTTTGTCATTTTATTTTTAGGGTATCGAGTTGATATCTATCAAAATTGAGGGAATCAAGTTTTAATTTAGCCCCTCTCTCCCTCTGTGTGTGTGTGTGTGTGTATATATATGTATGTGTGTGTGTGTGTTTGTAAAAGGATTGTAGCCCGTTGGGAACACCTTTAGACACCCGGAGGGACGATCGAGTACACCAAACTCCATCAAAATCATCAACATTATCACCACCACCACCAATACTCCCATCACAATTATTTTTTGTCGGATTAGCCCATAGAGCCAAAATAAAAAGCAAATACATAAGACGTGCCCAGGGGAGGATCCAAGCTTAGCTTTGGGTGGGCTGGAGCCCCCCCCCCCCCCCCCCCCCCCCCCAAAAAGAAAAAAAAAAACTTCTTTTTTCCATATAATTTTTTTAAAGTTTTTTATGTGGATTAATCCACTTCCAACCCACCCAAATATTTGGTAGCCCACCTAAGCTATAGTTTTTGGATCCGCCCCTGGACGTGCCTTTTCTTGTTGGCGCCTTAGGCGCGCCAAGAGAAACGTGCCTCGCCTAGTGAGGTGGGAGGCGCGCCATTGACTACACTGGGTTGATTGGTTCCAACAAATTTATTCAGTGGATATGGTAGTCTGTATTTAGAATTGTTGACCATCTGACAGTTCCAGTCCAATTTTCGTGTTTCACAAATTCCTTCACGAGCTTTGAAATGCAAACTACCACCAACTTAAGGTAAGAGCCATGCAACTTATACAGGCCATGCAATTTATATAGGCCAAGTATCATCGCACGAAATGAAATATTATAATATATGAATCAAGGTTCGCAATATCGATATCGAACCCTTCCTATGAGTATCAGAATCAACGTAATCGACCAACTCAGGTTGGAGTATCGAATATTTTGGGTATCTAAAGACGAATAATTAGTAATAAATTATTAAAATTTTAGAAACAAATATTTTATATATTTAGACATAATTTTAAGTATTTTATGTGTTATTTCTTAATAGTTTTGAAATTGAATGAAACTATAGTTACCCTTACTGATTGGTTTACCTGCAAAATATATTTTTCTTCATTTACATACTTTTATATCCTTATTATAATTTTATACCCTTGTTGGTTGGCATTTTTTATTCAATTTTTCTACTGAATTGACTGAAAAAGAGAACCCCAACGAAATCGAATTTACTGGAAAAGAGATCACCAATGTCGGTATCGGTCAGTAGTGGTAGTGTCGATATCGGATCGGAACGTGCCAAACCATATTGGGATCGGATCGGTATCAGCCGTATCGGCAAACTATGATACGAATACAGAAGCAAAAATGGGACACTTTTTTACTGTAAAACTTCCTCATCTAGATACATAGTATTGACCTCAGGTTTTCGCAGGCTGCTAGGTCCAACCATCATTCTTTCAGTTACCTAGCAAATACAGAACAATGATCGACTGTTCACTTTCCCATCAATGATCATACTTTTGATCCCAGGTTTCCACAGGCTAGAAGGATCGTAAGACTACTATGGTGGTGATGAGGCTAAACCCAAACAATTAATGCAGGAAAAATATTCATATCGAAACCACAACTTATGGAGAAATCAACGACCATACATGTCAAAGTTTCAGATCTCTATTAACATATAATCAGATTGATAAGAACACTCAAGCACGGCTCTTTGTGGTGATTAAAGACCATAAGCCAGCATAAAGAAATAATAATTTTTTGTTCACAATTATTTATCAGCATTCATCCATTAGAATTTTATTAATTTTCATTACCATCGACCCACGTCTGCTCAATAACATGAACTATATAATAGTGAAGCACGACTCAAAACAACTTTTGTGACATGTGCAAAGTGTTGCATGGGCGTGTATATGACATGATACCAATAGAACCAAAACTCTCTCTTTTTCACGTTCAACGTTTTCATGTTTATATCTCACATTCAAACGTGTCCAACTATCCAGTACAGCAGTCACTCTAGTGTGCCTGAGTACAGCAGTCACTCTAGTGTGCCTGTTCTCCTAGTGCACAGAGTAAATTACAACACAAATTTTGTTGTGTAAGATGTGCAGCTTATAGTCCAGTATGGGCATCGAGAGTTGCAAACTTTTGTTGGCAGGATTTCCTAAGTAAAGATAGTACACAGAATGTTGCAATCAAACTCATAGCAATAACAACCAATACCCACGCACAATGAGACATTTAAAACAGCACCTATTAACAATTTGAACAACTAATCTACGTCGTCATTTAAGCAATGGAGCTTACAATACACAATAAAAATATTATAATTCATACAGCAACAAATACACGGCAGATTATTTCTTTATGCATGTATCTGCAACACCCAATATGAAAAAGATATGACAATCATCTAAAACCAAACAAGGGAAGCGATGACAAGCGCACCGACCATGATCAGCAGCGCCTTCAGGTAGACGTCTGCCTGCTGCCCCCCATGTGGCATCTGCCGTGGGAACCCATGTGCATGTCCACCATGGAATGAATGTGCATAACCGTAGGGGAAACCTGCAGACGCTCCGTAAGCTCCTGCATCCGGAAACCCGTGCACTTGAAAGTTCAACAACGGGAACAAGCCCCCAATTGCGGCAGAGAAAGTGTAGTTTCCAAATCGGGTGCTGCCCACAGGAGCCCCACCCATAAACCAGGGGTTTGCTTGGCCAAAATGGTTGTGTTCAGGAGGTGGCGGAGCGGCAGTGGCAGGTCTCTGTCCGGTGGGACGGTGGGGGATGTTAACACCTGGGACGGTTTTAGAACGGGGGTCGGTCGGATTCTTTCCACGCCCATAGAGGGGGACCAACTTCTCTTCTTCAATGATGGCTTTGCAGACAGGGCACTCTGGGGAATGGGCATGGACATGGAGCCACTGGTAGAGGCACGGCCAGCAGAACAAGTGGCCACAGAGGGTTACAATTGGGTCCTGTGCCAGCTCTAGGCAGATGTTACATTCAAAATTGCCGGCTTCACTATTGTTGTTGCTGCTGCTGCTTCCGTAGGAGTTTTGCGGTTCACTGCTAGTTGATTCCCCAAATCCCCTAGCCATAATGAACCCTAGAATTCACAGCCTGTGACAAATAGATACATGTATCAGTATCATAATTCATTTCAATCATAAGCTTACATCAAGAGTAGCATTTCTACAAAAAGTACTTACAAAAGCAAAATAATCTCATCAAGAGCAATATAGTTTCAATAAACTAAAGGAAAAAAAAAATTATGCACTAACAAACATAATTGACGCACTCTATTCTATATGATAAATGACTACAAAAAATCCAATATAGAATTGCCAATTTTATTATGAACACAAGATTTCCCTAACAATTAAAACCTTAATTTTTAACTTAATAGGTAGAACTACTTATTTCACACAATCATAATAGAAGTAAACAAAATTGCTAACGATCTCGCAAACAAACTAGAAATCATATCTTTCTACGGATCCTCTAATGCACCAACAAAGATCACCATGCCTCAATTGAGAATACTCATAGAACCCTAGTTACTGACCCCTATTAAATGCCAACTTTAGTAATTTTACTATGAACACTAGATTTTGCCAACACCTTAAAGATTGGAACTTTCACAAAGAACAACATCTTCTCATGCAATACAAGTGAAAATAAACAATTTCCGGAAACCGACACACTCTAGGACCCTAATTACTGGCTAATCAAGTAAAAGCAAACAAAAATTGCCATAGCCTCGCAGAACTAAACCAAAAATCTGAACTTTCTACGGACCAGGACCATCCATTGCATAATCAACAACAATGACAATCACAAAGGACCCACCCCCACCTATCAGGAGATCAATTTTACTACAAACACTACATTTTTACCTCAAAGATCGAAACTTTCTTAACGAACAACGCATAATCACGCAATCCAAGGAAAATAACCAATTTCCCCAACCCGACTCTCTCCAGAACCCTAATTACCGACCAACCGAAATAAAAATTACAAAAACGCCAAAATCTCACAAAAATACCCAAACATCGAAGCTTTCAGCCAATCGGAACCCTAGTTCCTAACGGAAACCCCAACTCCCCGCATGATCCAATAACGAGATCTAGAATTTCCGCGGCAATCAATATAATCGAGAATATTATTTCGAGATAATATAGAAATAAATCGATAAGCGAGGACAATATACGTACCAATTTGTTGGGGAAATGCACAAATAAACCCTAAATTAGAAAAAATATGGGGGAAAAGGGAGGGAGGAGAGACCTGAAATTTGACGAATAGAGAAAAAAAGAGGAAGAAATCAAACGGACGGGTCCAATTCTGAAGGTACGTACGTGTCTAAACTCTAAACATACATGGACCGGTCCGCTTCACAGAAGATTCTGCAACTTTCTTTCCCCCTCCTTTTTTTTCATTTTTGTTATTGCTCTCTCTTTTTTTTCCTTATTATTTTCACTTTCACTATTTATTAAATGAGAAAATAATTTATTTTTATTTCAACTCGAATCCAGACAAATTGAATGTGTCTCTCAACTCAATCACTTGAGCTATAGTTGATTGGCTCTTTTCTCTTACGATGATTGTTGCGCGTTCTCTCTCTCTCTCTCCTCTCTCTCTCTCTCTCTCTCTCTCTCTCCTCTATTGAGTACTCTTACTACTAAATGTGTGCAACTATTTTAAAACAATATTTGTTCTTGCTTGGTATATTTATGTTAGCTAAATGGTCCCCTATAAATAATCGGTTAATACAATTATATAATTGAAATTGACCAAGCATCATAGAATTAACCGATTTGGTTTTGTTATAACTGACTTAGGCTCTTGGTTGTTAATTTGATTACGACTATGTACTAAAAAGTTATTAAATTTTATAGTTAGCAAAGTTTAGATTACTCTAACATATTAGATTACATCTAAATTTTAGATTGTTTACCAAAATATTTGAAATCTCACTTTCTAAATTTATCTTTTACTTAGTACCGTATGTATAATATAAATTTTTCTATACTTCATCGTTGAAAAAAATTATCCAATAGAATATAAACTTTTTTAGACTTCACCGTTGAAAAAATATATACATAAATTTTATATTCCAAATATATCTTCTTCACGATCTCAAAAAATTTTAGACTTATCTAGGGGTGAGAATATAAAGGTTGAAAACCGAAAATCGAACCGAACCAAAATATGACAAACGATTCGTTCTTTTTTTTTTTTTTATCGATTCAGTTTTTGTTTTGGAAACTTAAAATTTTGAAGTAACAGTTCGATTTTCAGTTTTTGATCTGAATAATCGAACTGAACCGAAAACAGGTTTAGATTTAGTAATTTATCAAACTACCCTCAATCTATATATTACTAATAATGTTTAACTCCTAATTGAGCACATTCTCTTCTCATATTCTCTATCGGTGCTTTTTTTACCACACTCTCTCTACCATCAATCTATATATACTCATATTTTTCACTCTATGTAATATATAATTTTTAAATACAATTATGCCATTTTTAAAATTTGTTATTTAAATAGCCTCATTTTGCTAAAAAATTGAAGGTTCAGTACATTGGTCCATAAAACCGAACCGACAAAAAATATAACCGAGTTAATTGAATCGATTTTGTTAGATTTTTTATAAAACAATTCGATTTTAGGTTTTGAGAAATACGATTTACGGTTATTAATCGAACCGAACTATTGCTCACCCTTAGATTTATCGTTGGAAGAAAAATTCCAAGCCCATATTTAGTATACCTGCTAAAAAAGAGAGGGAAGACAGTGGGCAATCCAAAAAGCCCAGCCCATTATAATCTTCGACCCTTGTAGAATACCACCACCATCAAGATCCAGGTCTTCCTCACCACCGTGCCATTTGTGATCAAGAAGAAGAAGAAGAAGAAGAGGAGGGAGGAAGAAGAATGAAGTTTGTGATGGAGTTTGCGGAGAATTTGATACTGAGGATGATGGAGGACCCGAAGCAGAGGGACGAGGCGCAGAGGGAGCACGTGTACAGGATGAAGGAGAGGTGCAAGCGGACCAAGGAGAACTGGGCCCTCCCCATCCGCCCCTACGGCTTCTGGACCTTCGACAGGTTCAACGCCCAGCTCCAGCTCGACGCACAGATCAGCCAGGCCCCCGGCCGCCGCGACCCCTACGACGACATCCTCATCTCCTCCTCCCAGGACCCCAAACCCTAATCCCCCCCTCTTTCTCAACACTGGTAAACAAAAATAGTAATAATTATCCTCTCTTGCAATCATTTTATTTCTATACATTTATTAGATCTATATGTGCCCGTGCCCGTATTCCTGTTACGTAGGTGGTGACTACTTCTTGTGTGCCTATCTGGAAATGTTCGTATCTCGTATCTTGTCCTTATTTGTATCCGTATCTGTATTTGTGCAACATAGTCTAAAATGTTCGGGAAATAAGTTCATTAGAAAATTAACGCTTTAGCCCAGTTTGGGAACATGGTTTTACAAAAGCGGAGTTAAAGTTTAGATTTAGATTACAGGAAACTTCCCTAGAGTTTTAGGGTAAGTTAGAAGGGCAAGTCTGGTAGTTGGGATGGGGTTATCCATAGTTCTTGGCTTTACAGTTTTCCTGTATTTGGTACGTCTCATAAATACGAGAGCGGTGCAGCTCATAAATACGAGGGCGATGCAGAGACAGAAGGAAATATGGGGATATCGTGGTATGAATAATTACGGGATTCAGATGGTGTTGCGTTACTAATAGGGTAGAGTAGGTAAATAGGCAATTAATAAGTTCACAAGCCCCAAATGTTCCATTTCTATGTGAAATGGAATTATCCACCTTTTGTTTTGGAGGCGGAACATGTTTCCTGTGTTTTGTGGGAAAATTGCATTTTCGGATATCTAAAATGTCTGGGTTAAAAGTTTTGATAACATGTCATTTTCTTGATCCCCCCTTTGATTTCCCATAATTTAGAGAATTATGGGACCAAACTTATCCTAAACCCAGGCTGTCCATCTTACTGGGATACTACAAGTGTATCAAATAACCAAAATACCTCTAATTTGGATATTTGATAATAAAAAGTATTTAAAAATATGTTTGAGTTATTTTGAAATTGGGTTTACAAAAGATGAAAGTTCATTTGTTGTAACCGGAGTTATCTTAGTTTGTACCTACAGTGTTTGGGAGCTTGGAGGTGTGATTGTAGTTTCGAGAGGAAGAGAAGAATTTTGGAGTTAGAGTTGAAGTTTGATAAAAAATCTACAAGTTGGATAGAAGTTCTCTTAAATCTGTCTTGGTTGGAAATGGAGTATAGCACAATTCAAAGTATTTTCCTTCCAAACCTATTAATGAAACTTGCATGTCTTGAGCCTATCTTTTCTTCATCCGTGTACGAAGCTTGGTTAAAGGATATAGGTTTTTGTATGGTGCAAGATGCCATCTATCAAGACCTTGTATACTCTGATAATTCATACAATCTTAAAATTCTTCACTAGTCGATGAAAAGTCACTTAGGCTTATTTCAGGGTTATCCACCTTATTATTCTTTGATAAACCCAGCGGTTGTAGTTTTTAGTATGACGTGTTCACAGGCCAATCATGACTAGCATGTCAAAAGGAAATACACTCAGCTCTTCTACATATTTTGTGTTTTAGTTGTCTCTAGAGTCTAGAGTGATAACACTCTGTAACCCATGCCATGAAGGGTCTTCATCTCATATCTAGCTCAAGTTTGATGTGTTTTAGTTGTCTCTAGGTTGGACTTAAGAAGTAATACCAGAACAAATGAGTCTTCAAGAGGTCCCTTGAGCAAATATCTCAATTATTATATGGATTGCCAATTGGAGTATGTTCTTTTTTGTTATTGTCCCCGAGACGGAAAACAAGCTTGCTTTTCTACCATGTGAATCTTTTGTTTCCTTCTTCCATCCTTTTTTCCCCTTGTCTTTTTGTAGAGTTTGTTTCTGCTATCAATAGTTGGTCGACTGTGCAGCTCTTCTACTTTTACATTATTTTTTCATCTCTTGGTGTGCTCTAGTTAGAGATAAGAGCGTACATAATTGCACATATACAATACCTTGTGGTTTTTTTACTTGTAAAAATTATAAGTTGCTTTGACATACTAACAAGTTAAGCTATTTTGAAACTCGGACAATTTTCTCTAGAATATAGGAAAAATTAGCCAATCTAGTTAATGCTATTATCTTTCAGATTTTACTCTTTTATCAAATTTGAATTATGTGCTAAAATCATTTAAGGTTTTAAACTATCTATCCATGGTATCAAATTATCAAATTGTGGCTGCATAGTTAATTGTTGGGTTGCTATGTGTCTTTAGGAGAATGAGGTCTTTGTTTATAATTTATTTTGTGTTGAATTCAGTTCCTACTAGAAGCTCCTAATCCTTTTATAAATAGTATAAGCATAGAATGTTCTCACTAATAATGAATATATCAAGTTAATTAGGTATTTGGGGCCAGGTTTTCATTGATTTGGGTCTAACATTCATTTAGTTCATTGAGCTTGAAATGTATCCATGTGTTAGGTTAGTGTGTGAATCATGACACCACTATCTGGGTTTGTCTTTCAAAATGGAAGTCTGGTGTCAGGGCTTAGTTTAACCATCAGATCTTTTGACCTTTCTCCAATTTTATGTACTAGAAAGAGGCTGATAGATGCCAAGTTAGAGGAAGGAGTAGTAGGCGTGGGCCTGTACTCCAGTGGCATATCAATGCAAGAGCTTTGTTGACTTTCTTTAGCAAGAGCAAAGGGCAGCACTCTCTGACCATCATCTGTTGATATTAGGAGCTTCAAAGATAGAGCTCAGAGCCTGAAAAGTTCTGATTTACCTGAATATTACCCATCGACAGCACAATCAACTATTGCAACTGCGCATATCATTGCTTTGTCCTCAAACTTGAGTGGAAAATGGGAATTGCGGTGCATCCATAAGTAATTATCCACACCAAACACTTTTGCCACCTTGAGTGGGATATTCTAGTAACTAAATAAGGAAATTTTATTCAAGTATTTTTCTATATACTCCCTACCTTAGGAACATTTTTTTTTATCTACTTTGCACCTAAAATTGCTGCCATTTATGTCCAACGTTCTGTGGGTAACATAAATATAGTTCATCATATGTGCACAGAAGACCGCCAACACCTAAACTACTAAGCTCTTGAGTTAGAAAGTGTCATTCCTTCTTTCTTGTTGGCTTAATGTGTGCTAGACTCATATAAACCAATGCAATTTCCTGCAATAGATCATATCATTTTAGCTCTTTGGTTGGACTCTTTTCTAGTATAGGTAAGGTTCCAAACGGCGGTAGGGGGTGTGCGGCGGAGAGAGCCCGTCTACCGCCTAGGTCGCCTAGGCACCGCCTAGGCGGTCGATACATTTTGAACATCTTTTACTATTTTACCACCGTTTTTTTGCATAATTTGCATATTTAAGAGTGTTCCATACATAACTAAGTTGTAGAACAAAGATTTATGAAGTTTTAGTTTTGTAAAAGTTAACCGTAGGCCCACAATGCTTAAATTTTTTTTTGGCCAAAATATCTTGTTAGGCATTGCTCCGCCTACGCCCCCTCACCTCCACCTATGCAGTCAACCTCCATTGGCCGCATATTCCACCGCCTACCGAAAAACGGTGCGGAGAGAGACCGCCTAGGCGGCCGCCATGTAGAACACTGAGTCTAGGAGGTAACTTAAGAGGGTTCTCCTTGGTAGCATGAGTTTAAAATGCATGACCCCGTCAAATGGCAAGGTCCTTCTGTTTCAGCTACTATGTTCAGGAGTTTGGCCCTAAGTAAGACCCTTAGAGTGTTGACGTCAAGTAGACTGCCGCTCATAAGAACTTACTAAATGCTTGTGATGTTGTCTCGTGTTGCATATATGTCTCCATTAGATGTAAAAGACCTAGATGATGATATGGTGAACTTTAATAACATTTTGCCAATTGGGATAATAGAATTTCAGTAGTTTCTATGTTGCATTAGCAATCAAATTTCAAAAGTTTTTTTGCATTTAAATACCATGAACTTTCCTTTTGTTTCCATCATTACCATGAACTTTGTAAGTTACTCCACTCTGGTACCTTCCATTAGTCCCAAGTCAGATTTAACAGTCATGTGACTAATTTAGGATCATTTTAGTGTTTACCCTTAGTGATCAAAGTATTTGCATTATACCCAAACCCTAGCATATCCCTTTCTTGTTCCCATTGCCATTGCACACCCCCTCCCCCCATCGGTGATCCTCCCCCTAGTCAACCCCCTTGATTTCTATTCACCATCAATTGTTCTTCTATACTTCATCTTTATTTTTGATATAAAAAAATTCATTTGGAAGTCAAAAACCCTTAACCATGTTAAGGGCACGCGCTTAAGAGGAGATGATGGAGGAGGAAGTTCGACTCTCTCTTCTCTACTTGATTGTCTTCATTTTGATATCAGATTTTTTGCTAAGAACTCGAAAAAGATTAATGATATTAAGGGTTCTAGAGGAGGACGTTGAAGAGGAGTTCTGTTTCCACTTCTCCACTTCATCTTCTCCATTTTGATTAGAAATTATGCAACTAAATTGAAAATTCATTATCATGGTTAAGGACTCAAGAGGGTCAACAGGAAGTTCTATTATCATGAGTGCCTCCATGTTGACCCGCCATGGGAGTCCCTGGATCCCTATCTCCGCTGTTGTCCCCACAACCCCTATTACCCCTTCCCCCTACATCTGCCTCCTACATCCGCATCCCTTCAAGTGACCCCATCACCAACAAGAAGAACAGTGGCTCACCGAAAGAATAGGACCAGGGTGGGTTCGCTGGAGGAAGGGGATGTGGAGGTTATTCCGGTGGTGGAAGAATGTTGTGGGAGGAAGAAAATGACTAGGGAAAAAAAAATGTCATTTGTCTTTTTCATTTTAAGAAGTATGGTACTAAAGTGAAAAAATAAAAAGTTCATGGTATAGATGTGAACATGAAAAATTTCGTTGTATTAAAATGATAATAGGGGAAAGTTCATGGTATTTAAATGCAAATCAGCCAATTTCAAATACTTGATACTTCATGCCCCGTGTTAGGGTTGGTGGTGCAGATGACGAGAAAGGGCCTTGCCAATAACAACCTCCAAAAAAAAAAAACTAGGATTTCTTATCTCCAAGAGAATTCAAATTATTGATCTGTTCAAATATTTTGATATGATCTTGTTATTCTAGATTGTCAAAGTAGTTATGTTGGGTCCATATGCTAGTTTCATGTTTGTAATTTTGTATTGGATGCATGTTGAAAATAATAGTTCCGAATGGGAGATCAACATTTTCTAGGACATTGTTGAAGTATCTGCATTTTACATTTCCATACTGACATATAGATGTTTAGGACCTGGAGCGTGCCTATGAACATGTTTTAGATGGTCTTGATGTGCTCAATATCTCTCTCTCTAAATGTTTTGAGTGTGCTCAAGTGACTAAATTCTGTTGTGCCCATCATGCTTATGTATCTCCTGTCAGTTCCCGCTCACCCGAGTGCGAGGAGTATGGGCCTTTTGTACATCCATTTAAATTTCAGAAACAAACAGGCACATTGCAACATTTTCAAGACAAAAAAGATAAAACAGTCTCCCTTCTTCGGCATCCCCTTCCTATCTAATAGCTTTCTTATTCGTCCCACCTGCTGGTCTGGAAGCTGAAAAAAATAAGCAGTTGTGGTGGGGAAGGGGTTGGGGGGCATGTGGCGGAGTTGATGGGGTTGGGGATAAAGATGGTATTGAAAGAGAGGAGGGAGGAAGATAATTTTTCTGAAAGAAAATAATTTTGAAAGGTTTTTTTTACATATAAGTTCCTCAAATCTACTATACCTTTAAACAAGTCCCATAAATCTCATGAATTCCTTAGAAGTCCCCAGATTACCATAAAATATAGAGTTATGACTCCTCCGCTGTTAGTGTCAGCCAAAAATTAACCAAACCCAAGAGTTAATTGTACAAAAGAACAATTGTACCTTCATCTTTCTCCTAAACTCTACCCTTCTCTCTCCAACAGGCACCAAAAATCCAACCCCTCCTTTAGTCAGAGCCCGTACCCTATGTCTCTCCAAACTTGACCCTCTTCAAGCTAATTCTAGCTAACTAAGCTAATCCCCTCCTCTAGCTATGGAAATGGAGAATAAAAAGAAATCCAAATTCCAAGGAAAAAAAAAAACAAGGTTCCATCTCATAAATTTCCAAGTGTGTATATTGAAAATCCAGTTTTCAATGATTTCTTTTGCTTACATTTTTGATTTAGAGGTTGAATGAGAAACCAATTTGATCAATCCTGTAGAATTTAATCCTTTGGAACTAAGGATTAGCTTTCATTCTTGCCCCTCCTCTTTTTTGGCAGAATTTTGAATGGTGTGGAAGAGTTGGGGATGGATTTTACCATAGCTTTTGGACTTGAATGGCTATCAGTTGATTAAAGTTGGCTACAATCATGCGAAGGTTCTTGACTCAAGAATTATTTGAGATTGGTATCGATGACAAAATTTTATTGAAAATATTGAATTTTTGTTTCTCTTTTTGCTGCACTCTGGTTCTTCTTTTAATATAGATTTGTCGAGATTGGGAAGTAGTTCTAGCTATGCGTTCTTATGGCGGTGGCTACTACTTCTGAGAAGTGGATTGTTGAGGAGTTTCGGTTCACATCCTTGTTCTACCTCCATCTGCTGCAAGGCTGCTAAGCATCAGAAGCATGGACCAGTTTCTTTTTCTTTTCTTAAAATTTTACCTTCATCTTCCTCTTAAATTTCCCCTTCCCTTTCTAATCCTTCCTAGGCCCGTCCTCGAAGTTAACCCCTTTAAATTGGATATTTTGCTCAATTTGAACTGTATTCTCCATTTTTCTAGCTAGAGGACGTTTTGGAGTGAGACATGGGAGAAAGTGATGGAGACGCGCACAAAAGAACACCTAAGTGACGATTGGAAGGAAGAGGTCCGGGTATGCCAAGCAGTACCTGGGCGACGAGTGGGAGGAAGAGGTTTGCCGAGGAGACACGTAACAACGTTGTAGCTTCGTTTTTTTGTTTGTGGTATCGACAACAATAGATCTGGAGGAGGCAAGAACAAATGGTCAAATATTTATCATTCCATTAAGGTTGACGGAATACCCCATTTTAGATAGGTTAAGATTTCCATAAGGACTCATAACTCTATATTGATTGATTTGAGGGGTTTCTAAGTAATTCACGAGATTTAGGTGACTTATTTAAAATATAGTAGATTTAAGGGACTAATCTGCAAAAGACACTTTTAAAATACTTTGAGAGTATAGGGATCAATATACTCAGTTTCCATATTATGAGGGTTGTGGTGCCAATTATGACATATGTCGTGGGTCAAAAACTAATGAATTCAATTTGGAGCCAGTGACAGAAATCTAGGTTGCTCTGACACTTTTCTAGAGAACTGTATTCATGTCTGTATCATTATCTGTTACAATACTTGACACTATTGTTGTATTTGGTTTGCCTTATGTCTTGGTTCCTAAGGTCCCTAAAACATGGTTGAAAGTGATTTGGTATGGTGGTGATTGTGCCAAACAAACATAATTGAGAATATGTGAGAACTTTTTGGAACCTACTTATTAACCAAAACAAGCTTAAATATGGATATTGTTAAGATTATATGTACAAAATATGTGTGTGTGTGTGTATATATATATATATATATATATATATATATATATATATAATATATATATATATATATATGGTATCCTATGTTTTCTAAAAGATGATGTATTTCGAATTGATAGCGTTGTCTGCATCCAGTTCCTGTGTTCTGATTATGCAACCTAGACAGGAACCTAATTATTGTAAGGACACTTTAGGTTTAAGGAGGGTTTCTTCATTGCAAGCTAAATATTTGAGGATTATGATGCAATTTACCCTTAGTGATCTTATTCACTTTTCTTTGAAAAATATAGTTCTAAGCTTTAATGTATCATATGACTTTGGACAAATATCCTATGTTTTCTCCTTAATTGACATCTTCTTATCTTTTGCTTTCTTCACCCCACCCCCACCCCCCCCCCCCCCCCCCCCCCCCCCACCCCCCCACCCCCCTCCTCTTTTTTCTTCCCCTTCCCCTGCGGCACCATAGCTTCGTGCCCTTCTTTGAGTTTATGTTTACAGCGAACTGCTTCTGACCTATTAGGCAATGGAAGTTATGTGAATCTCTCCAGTATTTTCTATGATCTTATCTTTCTTTGGACTTATTTACTTCGTACAGGTGAACCAAATCTCGTCTTTTGGGGGGTTGGAGTGGCTACTTGTAGAAGGCAAAACAATGGGGGAGGGTTAATAAACTTCATGTTTGGTTGTTATAATGTTTACATGTTATATGGTGTTGCCATGGATTTAAATGAGCTGACTTTGTCTCTATGGATTGCTGTTTTAGTCCTGGTAAATAAGGTACATTTTGGGGATATGATATGCTTGTCATTCTCCGGTACCTATTTGTCAAATATGACTCAGATGCTCTCTCCTTTCTTTTGTTAAGGAAAAAAATAATTACTGTTATATTTTTGAAGACTTACCGAAATTTGGTTTTTTTGATGTTACGAGTGGTGGTTTGGTTTCAATAAGGATATTATGCTGTTTAATGTTGACGCGGCCCTTGACAGAGCTGAGTGGAAGAGGATGAAGATGATGGTTGAAATAGTTGACACAGTTTTTTTAGGCAATTAACTCGAGTTCTTTTTAGGGTAAACTGCAAAAAATCTCTCGTTAGATTTTCGTCTTTTGCATAAAAGATTCTATGCTTTTAAAATTTCTGAAAGTATGAAATCTGTTCATTTTGTCCCCTTTTCGCAAACTGCTATTAAGTGGGCTGTGTAATAACCATTTTACCCCTCCACTCTCCCCCCCCCCCCCCCCCCTCCCCCCACCCCCCCCCCTCCCCCCCCTTCTCTGGTGGTGCGGGGAGGAGGAGGGAGAGGGCGAGGCTGGCTGGGGCGGGGAGGAGGGGGGGGGGGGGGGTGTTGTGCTCGCCGGAGTAAGGAGGGGGGCGGGGAGGGGGGGGGGGGTTGTTGCCGGGGGGGGGGGGGTGGGTGGGTGGTGCTCGCCGGGGCGGGGAGGGGGGTGCTCGCCGGGGCGGGGAGGAGGAAAGGGGGGGGGGTGTCCGGGGCGGGGAGGAGGAGGGGGGGCTGGGCTCGCCGGGGCGGGGAGGGGGGCTGAGGGGGTTGCGCTCGTCGGGGCGGGGAGTGGGGTTAGGGAAGGGGGGGGGGGGGGGGGGGGGGGTAGTTTAGGTATTATTTATTTAGTCAAATTTAGCAAATAAAGAAGGGTAGTTTAGGTATTATCCCCTATGGTTCACTGTAAAATAATGGTAATCAAATATTTTTTTATTATTTGATTACATTGCGATTACGATTAAATTACAGTGTACTAACTAAACGAGACATGACAACAATAACACCATGACAACATCAACTTCTTTATAAAAAGAAGGGTAAATTGCGAAAAAAAATTTCGTTAAATTTGCACCTTTTGCATAGAAAGATCTTTTAGTCAAATTTAGCACATTTTTTATTGTTTTTGGTCACTTTTGCATTAATTTTTTTTGTTTTTGGTCCATTTTGCACTTTTTTTTTTGCCTTTTTGTACCTTTTTATCGTTTTTGGTCGATTTTGTACGTTTTGACCTTTATATCATTTTTAGCCGCTTTTGGATTTTTTTTTTTTTTTTTGGCTTGTTTTGATCCCTTCCTGTTTTTGGTCTTATTTTTTCGCTTTTGTCGTTTTTTGTCATTTTTTATTTATCATTTTGGGTTAGTTTATTTCTCTTTTTTGTTCTTTTTTTTAATCATTTTTTATCTCTCTTTTTTTTATCGTTTTTGTCATTTTTTATCCCTTTTCATGTTTTGTGCATTTTTTTCTTTTTGGTCCTTTTTTTTTCTTTTTTTGTCGTTTTTGTTATTTTTATCATTTTTTGCCGTTTTGCTCTTTTTTTGTCGCTTTTAGTTTTTTTTTTTCGTTTGTCTTTTTTTTTTTTAAATTTTGTCTGTGTTTTGGTTATTTTTTGTTTTTCTGGTCATTTTTCGTCGCTTTTGATGGTTTTCCTATCAATTTTTGTCGTTTTTTTTTAAATTTTTTTTATCGCTTTTTAGTTTTTGGTTGTTTTTTCCGTTTTGTTCGTTTGTCATTTTTTATCATTTTTTTTTGTTGCTTGTTGTTTTTGGTCTTTTTAGCAGAAGGACAAAACAATTATTTGCCCTTTATTATTATTTTTAGTTTTTTTTTTTTTCTTTATTTTTGAAATTTTTATTGATCTGTTTTTTAATGTTGTATTTAAAAAATATTAAATTAGAAACTCAATTAAATTACATGTTAAACCAAACATATGAATGCAACTGACATTACATGATTTGATTACATGTTCCAAACATAGTAATGTAATTGTAATTCTATTATATTACAAACTTAATCACATTACGAATCCAATTTCATTATGATTACGATTACATTACAATGAACCAAACATAACCTTAATATTTATTCTATGTAGTTTCACTTTTAATGATATGTGTGTGAATCAATGAATGTGGTGTCATTTCACCATACTAGTAAATGCACGTGCTTTATACGTATTAACGTATAATAAGAACATTATTCAATTATAGTCAAATATTTCTTCTAACTCATATGGTTAAGGTGGGAGGTATTATTCTTGTTTGGTTGAGTTTGATTCTCCATGTTGAATATATATAATATTTTAAACTTTTTTTAACATTTGTTTACATAATTTTTATTTTTAATAAAACGAACCGAAATGACGGCTTAGACGGCTCACTTTTGAACCGTTTTGAAGTCTCATTATACAGTGGAAGGTGAACGAGAAAGCTTGTTCTACGGAAATGGAATATGTTGTCTTCAAATATGGGGTTTAAATATGTTCTCTCTCATATAAAAATGTGGATCTGTCTATTTTGAGTGTAATTATTTTTATAAAATCCATAAAACCCGCGTCTTTGTGTGAGACAAGAAAAGTTTATAATATTATATTTGGAAATAGCAGATCCCATCCTTGTTTTACGAGCCGATGAACAACGAACAAACTACAGAAGGCATGTGGCGTACTGAAGAGTGAAGAGTGGAAGATTGATAATGGTGACATTGCAATGTTGCACCTGCCTTTTGTACATAAAAATACCTTTTACGGAAATTTTCATGTAGAGCATAATAAATTTATAAAATTGTACGTAGAGCACAATGTTTGTAAAAAAAATTCAAACTGAGCACAATAACGACGATCCGATAGGCGTTTTCCTTATAAAAGAATTAATTTTTACTCGTTTTAATGGTCATTAGTTTACGGACAAAAAAAAAAAAAAGGGAAACGCCCATCCGAAGGACGCCCTTGCGAAGGTTGGGTGGCTTCAGCTTTCACGTGGCCGCAGCTTTCACGTGGGTCCGCAGCTGGCGGGTGCGCTTTCGTCGGTGGGAGGGCGCGCTTTCACGTGGGTGGGTGGGCTGCAACTTTCACGTGGGGCTGCTTTTGATCCATTATCACAAACATGTAGCTTACGGACGCTGAAAATGAAGGTTGAGAACAGCTTCTGAACTGAAGAATAGATTGAGAGCAACTTCTGAACTGAAGAGCTTCTGTCTACAATAAAAGATAAAGAAGAAATGGTTAGAAGAAGTGAATTGGAGCCTCTTCTTCTTTCAGGAATTATTATATAAGATAAACAAATTTTACCGTTTCAAACTATCCGTTAGCTAGTGAGTGAACGTTAGCTACCCTATATTATGGACAGTTAACGTTAGCTACCCTATTGAACCCTTTCACCCAGCACCATATATCCCATCATTATTTATCAATCCCATCCAACTGTCCACCCCATATCCCATTATCATTATCAATCCCATCACCCATCCCATCTACCAAAGCGGACGAAAAAAAATAATAAAGAAGTAAGAAAACGTTCTTCCTATGGACATTCTTCTCTTCTTTTTTTTTTGCCTAGTTCGAAAGCTAACGTCGGCTAGCGGAGTAACTAATGGCACCAAAAAAATATTTTAAAATTACTGAAAATAGCATAACGCCCATGTGTTCTTGTGCTTCCTCTACAATTTCTCCAAAGATTGTACTTTACTTGTCATTTCATAAATATTTAGTGCTTTCTATGAAAATTTTCGTACCTTTTAAGAACAAAGTGTTAACAACATGAGTGCTACCTACTTTAATTACTACCATAGTCTTTATATATTAACTTGCTTTGAGGAGGAAAGAATGACAAGGTGAATCAAAACTTGAAAAATGTCCGAGTTTCCTTTCGAGTGGAAGGACAAACATAGTGGTTGTACTCATATACTAGTGCATTAATGATATGCAGGCCATCAATAGCTAAGGGTTGCACAAAATTGGGTCATGCTACTGATGATGGGACCAAGAGTGGCCCAGCCGTAGTAGAGTTTTAACTCCAGACACCACAATGTGCTATCTGTACTGTAGAAAATAATGACAATCCTTAACAAACAAATGTAGTGTGATTGCCCTTAGTACAGCCAGAACCATGGATAAACATTCAGTTTATTCAATTTCAACTAAATCGAAATAGTTAAAACTGAATAAATCGAATTTCTAAAAATTTAAAATCGAACCTGAACCAAAATTAGCCATAACCGATAGTCGGTTCGGTTTATTCGATTGGACTAATTTTATTGTTTAGTGGCCCAACCCAAAGTTGACATTAAGTTAAGTTATTTTAAATTTTTTTTATATACATATGTTTGTTGTATTTCAAAGTTGGACTAATTATTAAATTATCAAAGTTGGACTTTAAAACACATTTATAGAATTGTTATTTTTAAAACATACACAAACATATACACATTTTTAATTATTAAATATGCATAAAATTGAAGGTAATTGTATAATTGTGTAAAGCTTATTTGGTTTCGATTTTGGACCGAAATTGAAACCGATAAATTTATTTAGTATTTTCAAAACTGAAACATTTTTTTTTCCCAAACCGAAACGAATCTCTTATTCTATTCGGCTCGGTTCACGGCCAAACACCTAATAATGTTCACCCTAATCAGGACTGCAATTGTGGTGCTTATGACTACCAAAATTTTGACAATCATGAATGTACAACTACCAAAATTAACGGCAGTCGAAGACTGCAGAAATGTGACGTCCCTTAACCAGTTTTGTTGCGCTCTTGACATTGGCACATAGATATGTCAATATTAATCTCGGTAAGAAACTCTTAAACTCAATTTCAAATGACTCGAGTAACCTTCCAAAGAAGAGTCGGAAGTATGGATCATGTTTTCCATGCCACGCACTACTTCTGTCTGCAGTGAATGCAGGTGCTGTAGTATTTACAGAGTGGGGTCTTCGATTCGTCTTCGGATACTTATTTCTATCACAATATTGGCCGTAAGTAGGTTTTGGCCGGGAGCCTGGGACTGACCGCAGCTGTCGGCTATTCTGAGGAGCATTTGTTTGTTAATGGAAATGTGGTGTCCTCTCCAAAATTGTAAGCAAACGAAGCAATAGCAGAGACATACACACTATCATTCTTAGAGTCCATATTTTTTTTTCATCCACTCAAGGATTGCACGTATTAAAGTTGTGGTCAAAAGTTTAAAACTAGTGTGATGTTCACCAAACCAACTTAGAAAGTAATTTTAGGTTGAACGATAATAACACATGACAACTCGTGGACTCCTAGTTTTGGTGGATGAATAAAAATGGACTCTCATTCAAGTTCGCATGCCGAAACATGTGTTATACTAGAAATGGTACACGCCAACATACAATAAGGGTCTATTTGGTAAATCGTATTTGAAACTGAAATTTAAGATTTCATGGATTTTGAGTCAAATTCATAGAATTCTATGTTTGGTTGGAGTTGGATATAGATATGGAAAATGGGTACCAAATCCAAATTTTGGATTTGGAAGAAAGAAAGTTAATTTTTTTAAAATAATTTTATTATTCTATTAAATATTTAATTAATACTAATTAATAATTAAATTAAAAATAAAATTAATTAAAAATTAAGTAATAATTAGTTATTATTTTATATGATTTTTTTTATTCTTAATTAATATAAATACCTTAGTCACTTAAATAATTAATTATTAATTTTATGAATTAATATTTCATCATAATCTTAATTAATATTTGATTAATTTTTTAATCATAATTATAATCTTGATAAATAATTTATTAAGTAATTATTTTATTTTATTTTATTAATTAATAATTTATACCTTTATTAGTTATAATAATAATAATTTCTTAATCATAACTATACTTTTAATTAATAATTTCTAAATAAATATTTAATTATAATCTTAATTAATAATTTGTTAGTCTTCATTATAAATTACTATTTTATTATAATCATTAATAATATATTAATAATAATTATCGGCGGAAGTAATAATTTCTTATTTAATAATTAATATATTATTAAAATTTTAATTAATAATTTTTTAATCGTCATTATAATCATTACTATAATCTTACTTAGTAATTTATTAAGCATAGCTATTATCATAATTATAATAATAATTTAATTATTAATTATAACTATAATTATAATTATAATAGTTAATTAATAATTTATTTATTTCTTATTTTATTAATTAATATTTTATTATCATAGTTATTAATCATAATTATAGTTTACCCAATCCTACATTTAGTTGGAGTTGGATTTGGATTTGGAAATTCATGATTTGGATTTAGATTTTGGATTTCCAAATCCAAATCCAAATCCAAATCCAAATCCAAATCCAAATACTTTTAACCAAACAAGCCCAACATAGACATAAAATATGTGTCGTGTCACCATTGTGTCGTATCGGTCAACATAGGTTTTCACAAAAGAGAAGAAAAGAAAAGAAAAGAAAAAACACATGCTGCAGAATCTGGGAGACTACTTGGAGACCCACTTCTGGGAAGAAATGAATTTACTAGTTGGGGCGTACAAATGCACAGTTGCAATAATTCAGAGCTTACTTAGTTTAGGATCTTCCCAAGTTTCCAAAATCATTGGCCCTGTTTTTTCATGATCACTAGTGCATTTGGCGAGCAACATTCTTCAGAAAGAAATATTTAGCATGATTGTGATGCTTCACAACATCTCTGTCAAAACATACAAAATCATTGCACCAAGGAAAGTTTCCAGAAGACCACTCCATGGTAATCTCAAAATTGAGTATGAAGATCTCAGCTCCAATGATAAAGAATCCATCAGCACTTCAGCCATTGTTGTTTCCATATTATTTGATAATTGTTCTCCACTAGATACATAGAGCAACATTCAATTGACGATGCTGCTAAAACTAGTTGGCAACTCAAACTGAATATAGTAGTGCTACACAGAACTCCACAGCAAAAGAATCAAGCATTCCCTTTCAAATTACTGATGAAACAAAGTTTGTTCAATTGTTAGTCGATTATTACCACGTGGCAGTGATAAGCCTTTTGTCTCCTCCCTATTTTTCAAAGTGCTTGATATAGCATGTGTGATGAGACAATTCTACATTAAATAAAACCCCTCTCAAGCCTAGAATAGCATAGAACACCATAAAAGTGTACAAAACTCCCATGAAGGGTCAACTTGTGGAAAATGTTCTGATCACAGTAATATATATACAAGAACATGCACTCTGTGGGACTAATAAGAGGGTTACTTAAATGTCCAAGTGAGGCTCATAGAAGTGATTCTGGCAAGGCGACATGACCTCCTCTTCTAGCATCTGCAGCACTCTGCTCATAGTCGGACGATCATCTGGACTTGCATCGGTGCACATCTGAGCTACATCAAGAATGGCTTCCACTACTTCAGCATCTACGTACCCACAATTCTCGTCTACAATTTCCTCCAATCGGTTCTCTCTGGTAAGAGTGTGCATCTGAAAAACAGACGTAAAAGTTGCAGGTTGATACTTAAATTCATAGAAAAAAAAGCGAAGAACGTGAAAGAAATGATAGACACTGACCCAGCCTACAACATTTAGGCCCCTCCTAACAAAGGACGGATCTGTCGGTCTCTTTCCAGTTATAAGCTCTAACAAGAGCACGCCGAAGCTATAGACGTCTGACTTAATTGTTGCACGCCCACTCTGAAGATATTCTGTTGAGGAAAGCACAAGAGAAATTTTTTCTAGTGATATCTTGCTAAATCCAGTATGCAGATACTCATAACTTCAGAAAGGTTCTCGAGTACTTGCATTATGCAGGAACAACAACATAAATGATTCAAGTAATACAACCATTTAGTTGGGAGTAAGTATGGACCTGGTGCTAGGTAGCCAAAAGTACCGGCAACCACAGTTGTGACGTGTTCATCATCACCGACGAGAAGCTTGGCGAGACCAAAATCAGAAACATGAGGCTCTAGAGTCCGATCCAGGAGTATGTTGCTGGACTTGAGGTTCCTGTGAATTATCCCTGGAGAGCAGTCATGGTGTAGATATGCCAAACCTCGAGCTGCGCCTAGCGCAATCTTCATACGTGCATTCCAATTCAAGGGCTGCTCCTCTTCACCATCTTCTGAATTGAACGGATACATAGAGAAAAGAAAAACATTAAACATGTAAACTCAAATACAAAAATCTAACAAATTGCCTTGATTAGATATAAATGATAATATATAAAATTAAAGTCTAGCGCCCTAAACCTAAAAGTCTCTTCATGGTGACAAAAATCAAATTTCCTTGATTAGACTTATGGTTGAGCGCATCTATGCAAGCATAAAGTTTTTTGTATAGGTGTGTAGATTATAATGATGTACACATATTATAATTGATTAAAAGAGCTACTGAATAGAGGAAAATTGAAAGCCTAGGTATATGTAAAGGACCCTCTAGATTTCTTTCCCAACAATGAAATCAAAAGAAGTGTCATTGCTGCGAACTCACCATGAAGATAACAGTCGAGGCTGCCCAAGTCCAAGTAGTCATAAATGAGAAGCTTAGCAGAGGGCAGCCTGCAATAGCCTCGCAGATTGACAAGGTTGATGTGTTTGATACTGCCCAATATGCCCAGCTCCCTCTCAAATTCTTGATCGCAATAATCACGGTGTCGATCAATCCTCTTGACAGCGAATGAAGTTAAATCCTCCATGACCATCTTGTACACAGTACCAAACCCCCCTGACCCCACTATGTCCTCTTCGTCGAGTAGCTCCAGTTTCTCTATGATCTCCTGAGATGAATAAGGAAGATCTCCACGGAATGTGATGAGCCTGGTGCCTATTAAAAAAAAACTAACAATTGAGTAAAAAAAATACAAGAGTTACAAGGATTACAAGTGTGAAGTTGCAGATTGATGCTTACAAGCATCTTGAACGAGCTGTTTGTCCACTTTCATGTATTTCTCGACCATTTTCCCTTTCCTCGACAACAAACATACCCAAAGCAAACCAAGGATTACAAGTAGTGTGACACCCATACTTGACACAGCACCGATCATTAACCCATTTAGAAAATGCGACGTTCGTCTTGTAGGAATAGGTTGAAGCTCCGATGCTTGAACTGCGGAAAAAACGAGAAATCCCAATCAACATGTTGTACTTCTACAGCAGGTACTTATCCTAATATAATCAAGAAGAGAACTCTTATGTGTTTTGCCTGGTGAAGAAGATGCCAGAGGGTGTGGTAGGACGGCAGGAAACCCCAACGAGCTTCGACAAAATTTCTTAATTGGGAGTCCACATAGCTCCAGATTTCCAACGAACCTGCTTACACATGAATCCTTAGGAAATTCGAAGCCGATGAAATAGCACATCATTGATTGATCACACTGATCATTGGGTATCAGAAATAGCTACATTGGGAGTACTGCACTACTTGACTTACGAGGTGTTTCTGAATGTGCCAAGAACTCCAACATTTGGGATTTCGCCAGAAAAGAAGTTTGTTGACAGATTACTGAAACACAATAAATATCAAGGGTTCAGTATCGAACTCGGATTACTTGAAACAAAGATCATGTTCAGGACACTCACAGGAACCGCAACTGAGTAAGTCTGCCAATGGAAGGAGGTATGGTTCCCCTCAGCAGATTGCTCGACAAATCGCTACATTTGACACCAAATACTCTAAAATCAATAGAAGCAATAGAAGCTATAGAACAAAAAGGACCAAAAGGGTTCTAGGAACACACAGAATGGTAAGACCGGCAAGTTCTCCGAGCTCCGGAGGAATGCGGCCTTGTAGGTAGTTGGCTCTCAGATACCTTTACAAAGCACAACAACGAAGCTCAAAATCACACCGAAAACACGAGAAATTTCTCAAGAGGGTCAGAGGGAAACGGAAGCATACAGTGCTCTCAGCTCAGTGCAGCCCCTGATCTCGGCAGGAATAGACCCATGCAAGCTGTTCTGATGCAATGCCCTTCGAAAAAGAACCACAGATGCAAAATCACAATTAGAACCCTCCCCCAAAAAAAATTTGAGAAAAAAAGGGTGAGTTGAGGGAGAGCTCATTAGTACAGTCTCCGGAGCCTATGGAGCTTGCCGATGCTCGGGGAGATGATTCCTCCCAGCTGCAAGTAAGGAAGATTTCTGCACCATAGAGATCAATCGAACCAATCAATGAAGTACCGGACACAGCGACACGGACACGGCACTGATTTGACATGCATGTTTTAGTGTATTTGGAGTGTCTATGTCAGCGTCCTACTATATTCTGGAACGTGAATGTCTGTCGAAGCATATTTTGAAGTGTCTGTGTCGTGTCATTTAACCTAAGTATAATATTTTTGGGCTGTCTGTGTCGTGTCCGATATGTGTCCAGCTCGAATGAACTTACATTGAACGGACCCGAAGGTCGGGGAGGTGGCATGTGACCCCGGACCAGCCGCACGGGTTGGGGTCAGTCGCTTTCCAGCTCCTGAGCATGTGCCTGGTGTCATTGAAACCCTTCTTGAGCTCAAGCAGTGCTTCACCTGTGATGGAAGAGTAAGAGAGAGAGAGAGAGATGATGGAGATGGCAGTGGTGATGAAGCTTATACTTACCATCAGGAGACAGTGATGAAGAGAGAGGGACGGAGATGAGGAGAGAGAGAGTGAGAATCCAAAGAGCCATTGTAGAGAGAGAGAGGGGGGGAAGGGGAAAGTAAAAAATGGAGGAGAGAGAGAAGATTATAGGGAGTGTTGTTGCTGCTGTAGCAGTACTTTAATTATGAGAGAGGAGAGAGAAGAAAACATTGTTGTTGGGATATGTGCTGCGTATCAAGAGTATAGGTAGCCGTTGAAGCACACATATTTTTGAAAACCAACCCCCCAAGCGTTCTAAACCTTTGCACGTGGGAACAAAGGGTTTTTGCAGATGCATGTTACGTTCTGAGTTAATGTAATAGAATATGGCAATTTATAGGGGCACCTCAACATTTACTAAGGGGCAACCCAAAATTTTTTCCAAAAAATTACAAGTTTGCCATTGTGTTTTTTTACTAGGGGGCAGCCCAAAAAACACTATATAAGCCAATTTCATTTTAGATTTCATCTCTCTCTTTCTTCCTCCCTCTACTACTTCTCTTCCTCCACTCCTTTTTTCTCCTCCTCATATAAACCTATAATTAACCCTAGCTAGGTGAAATTGTCCCCCAACCTAAAATTTATGGTAGAATACAGTGTCAATCACTTCTCACATTAATTTGTAAGTCGTCGAATTTATTTTTGTGTAATATTTTTAGTTTTAACCTAAATTTTACATATAAAAGTTGAATTTTGTGTTTAATGTAGAAAAAAATAGAAAATGGAACAACTGGGACCATCAAATGCTGGATACTCTCCTCCCACAACTTTCGAAGAACACTTCGACGCATCGGAAACCCTCGTGGTAACTACACTTAACATTTACTTCGGGTCAAAAATTGGACTTTGACACAGAGGACTGCCACAAATGTGGCAGTCCCTCACATATATAGGACTGCCACATGCAGTCCTATATATGTGAGGGACTGCCACATTTGTGGCAGTCCTCTGTGTCCAAGGAAATATGACAAGGAAATATGAAAACCTTTCAAAGTTAAATTCTCATTTTGCACTCACTAGGTTGAAAAGTGAAACATAGCAACAGAACCAAACATATAATACCACGTTAACATTTCTTTATATCTAAAATTGAAACTGAGAACTTGTAAGCTTAATGTAAAATTAAGCAAGAATTTCATTATGTCAGATATATGTTAAAGCAAAATTAAGCAAGAATTTCACTATTTATGGGTTCACCACCGTTTGTGTCTGGGCATTATGATGTTACTTTCAAGTAGCAACTATATTACATTTATAACTAAATTTTAGAGAACTAAGGATAACTATATTACATTTATAACTAAATTTTAGAGAACTAAGGATTATATATTGCAGACAGATACGCTTGAAGTGTCTCAACTTGTGACCAAGTACAGACTCCTCTATAAATAATAATACGCTTTATGTAGTTGTTTAGTTTTGACTTTTAACTTCTATTGTAGGACTTGCGATCTTCCGAGGTTGCGGTACATGCTCCAATTGCAATCGATGTAGGGCATTTATTTTGGACCGATCTTTCGTTTCAATCAAGCGACGATGCGGTACAATGGTGAAGTTTGAGGAGTCGGTCAACAGTTTGGTACAAAAGAGCACCGGTCGAAGCCAGAGCTTGGATCACACCTTTCGCTCATCAAATCGACCATTGTAAGAAGTTGTTGAAGTTTGAGGAGCCAAGAGACTTACCTGCTGACCACTGTGACGTCGAAATCGACTGAGTATCAATGTGTTATATGGAGGACCACTTTTGTATACATTTTGGCATTTTGGTTATAGAGGACCACTTTTGTATACATTAAACTATGAAATATGAAGTCCAATATATGTTTCTTACTTTTATCCATGTGTTATATGTCTTTTCTCTGGGTGTTATACATGTGTTTTATTTGGGTGTTATACATGTGTGTCATACATGTGTGTTACTTTTATCCAGGTGTTGTCTTTTCTAGGACTGCCACACCCAGGGCAGTCCTTCACATGTGCTGGACTGCCCTGTGTGTGGCAGTCCTTGCTAAAATGTTCTGTGATCTGATCACAGAACAATTCATCTAGGACTGCCACACACAGGGCAGTCCTTCACATGTGTTGGACTGCCCTGTGTGTGGCAGTCCTAGATGAATTGTTCTGTGATCAACACATGTGAAGGACTGTCCTGTGTGTGGCAGTCCTAGATGAATTATTCTGTGATCAAATCACAGAACATTTTAGCAAGGACTGCCACACACAGGGCAGTCCAACACATGTGAAGGACTGTCCTGTGTGTGGCAGTCCTAGATGAAATGTTCTGTGAATTAGGACTGCCACCCCCCCTGACAGTCCTACATTGAATTAGGACTGCCAGGGTGCTGGCAGTCCTAATTGAAACTTGTTGTTATATAAATGGCCATTCTCCTGTATTTTAACACGGAGAATGGACATTCTCCGTCTTAATTTACACGGAGAATGGTCATTCCAGTGTTAAAATGCAGGAGAATGACCATTCTCCGTCTTAATTTACACGGAGAATGGCCATTCTCCGTGTAATTTAGCACGGAGAATGGCCATTCTCTGTGTAATTTAGAACAGAGAATGGCCATTCTCCGTGTTAGAAACACTGGAATGACCATTCTCCGTGCTAAATTACACGGATAATGGCCATTCTCCGTGTAATTTAGCACGGAGAATGGCCATTCTCCGTGTTAGAAACACTGGAATGGCCATTCTCTGTGCTAAATTACATAGAGAATGGCCATTCTCCGTGTAAATTAAGACGAAGAATGGTCATTCTCCTGTATTTTAATACTGGAATGACCATTCTCCGTGTAAATTAAGACGGAGAATGTCCATTCTCCGTGTTAATTTACACGGAGAATGGTCATTCTCCTGCATTTTATGGTCAGTTGAAACTTTGGAGGGCCATAACTTTTGACTGGGAGGTCGAAACGAGGTCCCGTTTGTCCCAAAATGAGCGTATCTTCGAGAAGGTTGAAAGTAACAGCTTTATCGTTAGACGGCCTTTCGAAATTTTAGAATCGCAAAAAAATGATGTTTGGACCTCCGTTTTAGCAGTTTTGTCGAAATTTTAGAATGTGGGAGTGTTCTTGAAAGAAATTTGGTAGAGGAATTAGGATTAGAGTGGTGGAGGAGAATTTTCTAGGGTTTAGGGAGAGGGAGAGAGAGCTCTTCTTCTTTTTCTCTTTTGGAGGAGAGAGAGAGGAAATGATGAAATGAATAGAAAATTTGAGTTTGGGGGGTTGGGCTGCCCCCTAGTAAAATTTGGGCTGCCGCCTAGTAGAATCTCCACCAAATGGGCTGCCCCCTAAGTAAGGGCTGCCCCTTAGTAAATGTGGAGGTGCCCCTATAAATTGCCTAGAATATTAGTTTTTTTTTTTACTCTATTTCAACTTTGCAGGTTAATCTCTTTTTGTCCGCACCTTTGCCTCACTAAGGGGTTATTTGGTACGAGGGGATTGGGCTGCAACTGCTAGGTTTTGCTGTAACTGTCATGTTTTCAATAGAGTTTTATTATTTGGTTCACCGTTAAATTTGTGCAGTAAGTGACTCTATTCTGACACATTTCAGAATGTCTTCCCATTTCTCTACTTTTCACTCCCCTCTCACTTGCAGCCCAAAAGAAGGGGAAGAGGGATGCAAGAGAGGCGAGGTGGAGAGAGAAAAAGGAAACACCGGCTCTAGAAGCTCGCTGGATCTGGCGAATTGTTACCGGCTCCGGTCGTCGAGGAGGTTCACGAGGCGGTCGTGGTCGCGAAAATCCCAGAGGCTCGCCGGAAGAGTAGGAGGTGGCGGTGGAGAGTGGTGGCGGTGGTGGAGAGGTGGCGGTGGTGGTGTGGAGAGGTCGCGGTGGGGTGGGGAGAGATGGTGGTGGGAAGAGTAGGAGGTGTGGCTACGGTGGTGGTGGTGGTGGTGGGAAGAGTAGGAGGTGGCGGTGGTGGTGGTAGGAGGTGGCAGTGGTGGTGGCGATGGAGAGAGAATGCGGTGGTAGGGAGAGGAGCCCGTATGATTTGGGGAAAGTTAGTATATATATATATATATATATATATATATATATATATATATAAATATATATATATATATATATATATATATATATATATATATATATATATATATATAGAGAGAGAGAGAGAGAGATATGATTTATTTGTGGAAAGGAACATTTATTTTGTGACTGATTTAGTTAGATAGTAATTATGGTAATTAATGAATTTTGGGTCTAGGAAATTCTGTAGGTTAATTATGGCAGTTTAGATTTTTTTTGAAACATCCTTAACAAAAATGGAAGTGTAGATTTTTCTGGAGAAACTTATAAACTTGTTAAATTAGTTTAATTTTTAATCAATACACAAAAAAATATATTGGGGGTAACAATACCTAGGTTTACCACATCTCCAAAAAAATTTCACTTTCTACAATCCATACAACCGAACTACTTTTTTTTTTACTTACAACAACCATCCAAACACCAAACCCATTTTTTTTTCCACTTGCAGCAGACAAAAAGTACTCTATCCAAATACATTTTGGAAAGTGCCACTTGGTGCAAGTGCCCTGCAACTCATCATAATGTAAGTGTTACTTTCACACTTTCAAAGAGTTACATCTATCCAAACAACCCCTAAGAAGTAGCACCCCTGCCAATGGTCAAGGTGCAACTAGGGCTGGGTGGCTCGGGACCGACCTGGTCAAATCTGGTCTCGGCCGGCCCGAGTCCGGTCAACGATCCGGACCGGTCCGATTCAGTGAGCAATTGGTCCGGGTTGGGTTGCGCCTCCGTACCCGAAAGCTCAGCCCGGTCCAGCCCGATTTGATCGCGAGTCCGGGCCGGTCAAACTCGTTAAACCCGATCGGGCCAGCCAGACCGGCCCTGTCTCTGGTTTCGCCAATTTTGTAAAAAAAAACATTTGGAGCCAAAATAACCATTTTACCCAATTTGTTTGCTGTTTTTATACCGTTGGAAGTGTATTTTGGTCATTTTGCTAAAAATGACAAAAAAATCCTAATAACAACTCTTTTTTGGAGGTAGAATAGGTCATTTTGTATCAAAAAAAACTATAAATATGCCATAAGTTTTCAAACTTAATCACAAACAATTTCTTTCCACTTATAATCTTACAAGCAACCTAGTTTGAAGAGACGATTTATATCATGGAAGATGATCAACTACCAAAATAATCACACGATCAACAATCGCAACCCGTATCGCAACCTCAACATGCACCGCAAGAAGGATTTCAGTCAGAATAAAAAATTTGGCATCATTTTAGCAGAGTTTTACAATAAGAGTGCAAATGGCGGTGCCGAAAGAAGATACTTCACTAAAGGGGAAGCTACATAGACATTTAAAATCATGTATCAACATCTAGTAATCTTGTATGAGTCATTAATTGTAGTTTATGAACTAGTAATCTTGTATGAGTCATTAATTCATTAATTAATTGCAGTTTATATACTATTAATCTTGTATTAGTCATTAATTTTCAAATTATGCAAATCTTGTATTAGTCATTAATTTTAAAATTATGCAAATCGTGTATTATTCAATTATCTTGACATTAGTCATTAATTTTTATTTTTTATTTTTTTTGAAACAAAGTACATGTAATGTTGTAAATTAACTTTTACTTTCTAATTTTTAATTTCTGATTTATTTTAAACTTAAATGGTAGAAAGTAAAAAATATTTTCGCCCGATCAAAACCGGTCAACATTGGGCAAGGGCCAGCCTAGCCTGTCATGCCCCGATTCCGTAGAATCGATAGTCGTCCCTCGGACGTGATGCCGTGCGAACCTAAGTTGCGATGGCACAAGGCATAGTCATAAGGCAATCCGAAATATAACATCTAAAAGAGTGAGAGCTGTAACGCCCAGTCCCAATATACGTAGGACTAGGAACGTAGACATATCAGCCGTATAATAAATATATGTAAGCTGTAAAATGCAGTAAACCACAGCTAACTATTCTCATCCACAAAATAAAATCAAGCTTTTATAGAAATAAGTAAGAATTTGTCTGTTTATATGTAGTTGGGCGGAGACAAATCCACTACCAACTAATAAAAATAAAAGAGATACATGACATACGAAAGAATTGGCGAAAGTAGCAAGAAAGGTCCAAGGCACGTCATCTTCGAAGAAATGGAGAAGACCACGACCTCGGCTAGAATACCTGCAGAAGACATGATGTCACCCTCACTTTTCCAAGATAGGGATAAAATGGTAATTTTTTATTTTTGAATATTTTGGGAATTTTATTTCATGAATATTAATATTTAATGATTATAGGAGTCGGGTTCGAATTTTATCGCATTCCG
This sequence comes from Iris pallida, assembly GCA_029216955.1. Lineage (NCBI taxonomy): Eukaryota > Viridiplantae > Streptophyta > Magnoliopsida > Asparagales > Iridaceae > Iris > Iris pallida. The sequence continues at coordinate 7,617,442 of JANAVB010031416.1, read as the reverse complement.
ACTTAATTCGGGACTCCGGGGAATTTCGACTTGAGTTGTGATTAGCACTTTAATTAGCCATGGCCCACCATACTTGATAATTAGGTCTAGGAGTTTGGACTAGTCTCCCATGAGTATTTAGGCTTAATTATGATTTTTATTTAGTTTTGACTAACCCCCAAAACCAAATTTGGAGTTAACTTAGCTAGGAAGTCATAGGGAGGGGCAAACTTGTAATTAACAAGTGCCCCACACCGCCCTTTATGGCCGGCCACCCCTTCCCCCATTCTTCTTCTTCCACTTCAAATTTCTATATCTTCTTCTTCTCCAAGCTTTCTTCTCAAAAGCAAGAATAGAAATCCTTGGATTTCATCTCAAAATAAACTTCCTCTTCCCATTTTTCTTCCATCCAACTTTTCCTCTACCCCAAGTGAAGCTTCTCCAAGCTTTTGGGAGCAAGAAGTGTAAGGGTGTGTCCTAAACAATTCATCGTGTCGGAGCCGTGTCGGAGGACTTTCGAATCGGGAATCCATCTCCCGATAGGTACAACCTATTCTCTAATTCGTTCTTTTCATCATAATAACTATATTGGACCCCGTAGGATTTATCCCCAAGGTTGTGTCCCTCTTTGTGTCAAGTTTGAGTCCGTTTGGAGTGTCCTAGGAGAAGTTGTGGTTTGTGGTTGTGTCCTTGAGTTTTTTTCCCAAATTTGGACACTTCTAGAATAATTAGATTGTATCTAAGTGGTTAGGCACTCCTAAACTTATTTAGTGTGTGTGTGAGTATGTTCATACATATATATATATATATGTGTGTGTTCATATATATATGTGTGTGTGTGTGTCCATGTGTGGGAGTGTGTGTGTCCATATATATATATAGATATCCATATGTGTGTGTGTGTCTATATATATAAAAAATATATATATATATATATATATATATATATATATATATATATATATATATATATATATATATATATATATATATATATATATATATAGACACACACATATCATTTTTGAACCAATTTTGGCTCGGTTGACCCAGAGTTGACTTTTTACCCAAAAGTCAACGATGAGTCAACACTTTGTCTAAATTTGACCAAATCCAAACTAGGGTTGACCAGTTGACCAAAAGTTAACTGTTGGTCAACATTTGACCAGTTTGACCTAGGGTTGACCTAGAGTTGACCAGAGTTGATCAGGGTTGACCAGTTGACTAAAAGTCAACTGTAGGCCAACTCTTGACCCCGTTTGATTTGCTTTGACTTGTTTTGACTTGCGATGACTGGTATGACCTAGAGTCAACTTAGTCTGACTTAGATTGACTTGATATAACATGATTTGACCTAGATTGACTTGACAGGACTTAGTGTGACTCAGTGAGACATAGTTTGACCTAGATTTTATATCATTCATTATAAATCATTCTCAACCTTGTTAAACCTAAATTAACATGCAATATCTCATCTTTAGGTCTCTGATTATCACTCTGAGCATTGATATACCCTACAGCTCAGGACAGCAGGCGAGTACATTCACTGATAGTTTTCATTGTCTTGATATCTGCTATATCCGATTCAGTCGTAGTGTCTTACTTGATTCTCAGTCACGATAGTTCACGGACTAGTATACGTTGGATCATGACATGAGATGTTGTTCCTAGATTTCTGGGTATATTGGTACACTTCCTATCTTGTTCCTTGTACTTGTATAGACACCGATTTCTAAGGGGACTTGCTACCCTCTTATGGAATCACGTGCCATGACGTGTCATGTCTAGATCCACTGTACTATTCGGAAATGGAGAATTATTAGGGGCTATGTGATCCAAGCCACCCTGTCACTATTCTTGTGCTCGCGCCACTCTCCCCTCACGTAGGGTGTAGCGAGATCCTATTTGCCTTGTGCTCGTTATCCAGGTTGGCCGGCATGACTTTCCGTTGAGGTCACCGCGGATTGCCGGGCCAAGTGGATAGCCTGTCCTGTCACTTATCCCAAGACGATCACATAACGCTCTAATAATTCAAGACATATTTTATATTTACTTATCTTATCATATATCCTGCTCTGTTCTACATTCAGTACTTTCTCACCATGCTATGATATTCAGTTACTCACATGTTCTATATGCCTTTATATTGTACCTTGATTGGAGACTAAGTTCTGCTCGGGAGAAGAGTTACAACTCCGGTCCTTGTTTGGTTTAAGGGTTGTAACTCAGCTTCCGAACGGTTTCCAAGTCTTCCTATATCTTTGTCTTATAGTTCATTATACTGTCTCTTATAGAATTTGTCAATTCATATGGAACTGCTGTTAGTGCTTGTACTTGCTCATTTTTCTGACAGGATACCGTTATAAAATATTACAGATGATTCTGAGTCGGACTGCTCGACCTATTATGGGCTCGAGCTAGATGGAGTAGTCCAGGACCGTGGCCTTATAGTAGAGCCACTAGACTTTGTACTCCCAGAGTAGTGTAGATTAGCTAGGTTTATCTGGACTGCGATCCGGCTAGTATTATCAGACTGTAGCTTTCTATGTTATATTTTGAGACCCTGTGATATTGTATATATCTGGGCTTGTGTTGGACACTGGACTTATTTCCTTTTCATCTATCATATGTTTTCTTCTGTGCTATCTACCTTAGTTTTATCATGTGATTGAGACTGTATTGCTATGTCACCTCCATTCGGAGAGTATATACTGTACAGGTACCTTTATATTGTTAGTCGTAGTATTTACAGACGTTATATACAGCGTTCTACCACCGATACTGCGGCATAGGCTGGACGTACCCACGTGCTCGTGCCCCTCATAAGGGTGTAGGTCGTGACACATTTTTGTGGTGGCCCATGCAGTTCAGTGTCGTAATTAGTGCGATCTCGTAATGGTGCTCGACTTAGAGTACTAATTACGAGCCTGCAATTAGGACGTAGGTGTTTGCCATTAAAATCTTTTGATGTAATTTTAATACAAACAGAACAGTGTTACAATGTAGGACTTAGACGTAGTCCTAGGAGTATACTTTTGTTTAATCTGGATCCCTTGTGCCGATGGAGCGAGTGATAATGCGTTGACTCCGTTGACGATATGACGACGGTTATCGGTTCTCGGAAGGCCTGAGTTGCTATGGGTGCTGGAGCTTGCGGAGAGAAAGAAGACGTTGAGTGTTTGTATCTGCCTCGGTGGTTGTACGATGTCTCTGTCTGTCTATGTATGTTCGTGTGTGGAAGAAGAAAATGATCCCTCTATTTATAGTCTGCAGGCTGGCTGCTCATGCGCGCATATATAGGATGCGCCTGGATGTGGGGACGCCACATGGTAGTTGCTGATGGAGACGCATAGACGATGCGCCCTAATTGAGGAGTTGAATTCTTCATGCTGCTGTTGTGGGCTGGCACGTAGCAGGGGGGAGAATTTTTCTGTTGCTGAGATCTTGGATGAATCGAGTCAAAGGACACGTGTCGTAGGCCTATGGCTCGAAGATCTCGGATTTGATGGAGAATGATCTGGTAGGATGCGCCTGGGATTGGGCGCATGAGAAGACTTTGGCTCGTAACCTTTGGGAGTCACGAACCATTCGGGACGCATGGCTTTTGAGGCGCATGCGAGGCTTCAGTAGTGACTTTACTTCTGTCTTTAGGGATCAGAGAAAAGTCTGAGGCGCATGACTTTTGAGGCGCATGCAGAACTTTGGACGCATGGCTGCGGAGGCGCATGCGAGATGGTTGGGCGACCACGTGGTTGTAACCGTCGGAGGGAAGTAATGATGATGCTGACGTCGGCGACGCTTCATTTTCTGAAAAAGCTGTCAACTGCAGTCTTCGGGGGACGTGCTGCCAACTCTGTCAGACTTCAGCATTTAATATTCTTTGACAGGTGATGGGTTGTTGAGTGGACGCATCGATCGGCGTTCCACTAGGCGTATGGGGCCGTATGGGGGCGTATGCTTGTGAAGCGCTTGGTGCTGAGGGGCGCGTCTGTGTGATGCGCGGTCTGGCCGGCGCATCCGCTCCGCTTGACACGTCTTTTAGTGCGACTGTTATGTTCTTCGAGTGCTTTAAATAGTCGTTTTTGACTTGGCTGAATTCGAAGCGTCAGGTTCATCCATGTAATGCAAATTCATCGCACGGGATTTGGAGAGCCAGCCACTTGGCGCATGGGTTTGATTTGTCCGGCCTATAAATAGTGGCATGGAGAGGGTTTGCTTATCGTTCTCTCACGTCTTCCCGAAATGAACTTGTTAACTCGAGCGCATTCTGTTGATGAGATGCTCCCGAGGGTGAAGATGTGACGCATGATCTTCATTGATGCACTTGAAGGTGACTGTTATATCCAAAAGTCGGAGTCGAGGGCTTCTGAGGCAGGCAGAAGGTGCCTGTTGCATCCAAAGATCGGGATGCCCGAGCGTCGTCTCCGTTATGCTGGAAGAGCCACAGATCGAAATTGCGATGATGCGGCTTTAGGGGCTCTTTCTTCTGTCAGAGTGGGTGTTGCCCATTCTGGTTGGGTTGAAAGCTGCTCCTTTAGCTGCGGTTTCGATTGCGGTCTTCCTTGGTCTTTGGAGGTTCTTTCGAAGCCTCCCCTGGCCACAGGTTGATTTGCGGTGCTCTCCTCTTCCTTGGTTTGGGGAGCTCTTCCTCCAGCTAGAGTGTTGATTGCCACCCTCGTTCTGTTCAATAAATGCTTCAGTAGTTAAAGCATTTGATGGCGCATATACTAACACTTCATGATGCGCCTGGCTGGAAGGGTGGCACATAACTGAGCTGCTGAAGGGATGCACATAACTGAGGATGTACATAACTGAGCTGCTGAAGGAATGCACCTGGCTGAGGACGCATGGCGAGATGCGCCTGACTGAGAGCGCATGGTGAGATGCGCCTGTTCAAGAGCGCATGATGACTGCTGCGCCTGGCTGTAGACTTAGGGTCTTTTCTTTTTGTAGAAGTTCTCCTTTGTACTGCCTTTTCTAGACATGTAATAGACTTTTATATGCAAATAAAAATCCTCTTTCAATGTCTATACTTTTGTTTTGCCGTGTCAAGTATTTTGTCTGAGCTCCCTGGCGTATGTAGTGTTTGGCGCATAGGATTTCTGGTCGTGAAATTCTATGCTTCTACAGTAGGACCTAGGATATGATAGGAGTTTCTCAATCACACCTAGGAAATTTTTTGATCTTTTGATTATCATGATTACTCTCCTTGTACTAAATTAATTGTCCTTCTTTAATAATATCTTTTCATGTGCCATATTGATCTCCTTGTTTCAATTCGTCTCCAGGATGATGAAGACGCACCTGCAGGCCACTGGATCGAGTAGCTTGCCCGAGAGATCTGACCAGGCTGAGGAGGAGGTTCATGAGACTGCCTCCAGTGATTCCACTATCCCGGAGGCCCTGGCAGTTGCACAGGGAGGTCTACCACCTCCACCCTAGAGGGTTTCGGTCGCCGTTCCAGAGATACTGCCGCCACCACCTCCGATACCGACGGATACACACCATATGTTCCTTCTTCTTCAGCAGATGATGGAGACACAGCGAGCCCAGGCAGAGGCGTCGCAGCGTCAGACGGAGGCGTCACACCGTCAGATTGAGATGCTGAGGCAGAGCATGGAGAACTCGCACCAGCTTGTACTGGCAGCCGTGGAGAGAGTGGCACCGGGTACGGTGCAGGGCCCTACTGGCCAGCAGCCGTACCAACAGCAGTCTAGACCAGGGACAGTATTAAACATTAGGAAGATGAGCTCCAGGGGCTTCACGGGCATGGAGGGCATCCTTTATGCAGACGACTGGCTAGAGGACGTACAACGGAGCATGGAGCTGGCAGAGCTTTCTAGAGGACTTTGGGTTTCAGCAGCAGCCAGCCGATTCTTCGACATCACGCTGACATGGTACCGCACGGATCCTCGTGCGTCGGTGAGAGGGCTGACATAGGAGAACTTTCGGAGGCTCTTCAAGGAGAAGTTCTTCCCGGACGTGGCTCTTACAGCATTGGAGGGCCAGTTCGTGGGTCTAGTGCAGGGGAACTCGTCGGTGGACGAGTATGCAACAGAGTTCTTCCGCCTTAGCAGGTTTGCTCTCGATCTGATCCAGGATGAGGGGCAGAAGGCTCGTAAGTTCCGTAAGGGACTTATTCATGCAGTGCGCATCCGCACCTCGGGTCGCCGTGATGCGACGTTCGATCAGATATTGATGGACGCACAGATTGCAGAGGAGGACTTCGGCCTCAAGCCGAAGAGGAGCGGCGATACCATGGGGGCGAGTTCCAGTACGGGACCGGCCAAGCGCCCCCACTTTCAGCATCAGCAGAGGCCATTTCAGCACCAGCAGCCTCTGTTATAGATTTAGCAGGCACCAGTGCGTGCCCAGCAGCACCAGGGACAGGGCCAGAGACCAGCTACTCCGTGCGGCTTCTGCGGGAAGCCGGGGCACACCAGGGAGGCTTGCAGGAAGAGGTTGGGCGTTTGTCTATACTATGGGGCGCCCGATCACCAGCTGAGGGATTGCCGCTTTCGCGGAGTCCGAGGAGGTCAGGACAGGGTGCAGCAGGCTAGAGGACCAGCAGTTCAGCAGAGAGGTCCTCCACTTCAGACCCAGCAGCAGTGCTTTGTGCAGCACCAGAAGGGAGCACCCGTGGGCAGGGTGTTCGCTTTGGCAGCAGAGGAGGAGGTAGAGCCAGTGGGAGATGTTGTAGCAGGTCATGTTCTCCTTGATTCTTTCTCTGCTTTCGCCTTGTTTGATTCTGGGACTACTCATAGTTTTGTGTCTGTTTCCTTTGCTTTGAGACACAACCTTATTGCTGAATATATGGGTAGGACTTGCAAGATTATGACCGGGGGAGGCATTATCCTGGTTAATAATATTTGCAAGGGGCGAAGAGTCACCCTGAGAGGCCGAAACTTGAGTGCGTGTCTGCTCGTAATGCCCCTGCCGAGGTACGATATGGTACTCGGTATGGATTGGTTGAGCATGCACCATGCTAGTATTGATTGTAGAGGAGACAGAGTTCTTTTTAGGCCGCCGGGAGAGCCAGAGATCGAGTTTGCTCGAGGAGCAGCGGAGCCGGAGGCTGGATTCTGTAGAGCTTTATTGGCGGGGCACGATTTTCCACATCCGTTGATAGCTGAGTTCTCGGATGTCTTTTCCGAGGAGTTGCCGGGGATGCCGCCAGACAGGGACATTGAGTTCTCTATAGACTTGGTGCCGGGCGCCGAACCCATTTCACAGCATGTCTATAGGGTCAACAACAGCGAGTTGATAGAGCTGAAGAAGCAAGTCGATGAGCTGCAGGACAAGGGGTTTATCAGATCCAGTTCTTCGTCCTGGGGAGCGCCAGTCCTGTTTGTGTCGAAGAAGGACGGTACGTTCCGCATGTACATTGATTACCGGGCGCTCAACAACCTCACTATCAAGAATAGGTACCCTTTGCCGAGGATCGACGACTTGTTCGATCAGCTGAGTGGGGCAAAGGTATTTTCTAAGATAGACTTATTTTCCATAAAGAAATTCTCTTTATTTGTTGTGTATCTGGGAAAATTACAACTGTAGGAATCCGATCTAGAAGACGATCGCTTTATCCCTTGGACTATGCGAAGAAGAAAAGCTCTCAAAATTTTGACAGTAGATATCAATGTATCTGTACAATGAATAAAAAAAAGAACTCTATTTATAGAGTCAAAACAGTAACTGAAAAGATAACTACCTCACCACTAGTGCATTTGAAAAGTCACGCAGACTCTAAATACACGCAGGGTTAGTGAGTAGTTACTGGATGTGGCCCGTAACTGTTGGACACATGGCATTAGTGCATGAGTCGTGTGCAAGTTACTGGGCACGCGAGAGAGAGATCGGTGGCATGGCTGCCACGTACTCCAGTTGAAATAAAATCCACGCTGTCTTGCTGAAGGCAAAAAATCCACGCAGTTTCGTTGACGCAGACTCGTTGAAGGCAAAATCTACGCAATCTTTGAAGAAGAATACTTCAGAATTCACGCAGGCTTTGAGAAGAATAACTCAAAAATCCACGCAAACTTGAGGAAGGAGAAGGTTCAGAATCCACGCAAACCGCCAGCTGTCTTGATTTGGCACGCTTCGTCTGACACAAAATCTCTGACATTGATTATATTATCAGCCGCATTAAATGAAGATAAGACCCAAAGTCACGCCAACTTGGTGAAGAGTGAGTCTTGCTAAGGAAGATTTCGAAAATCACGCAAAAGACGGCGATGATCTCTCGAATTCTGTGCATACGTGGCATACGAGGAGACATTTCTCGACTGTTGTGTTGTCAGTCATTATGATTCTGACGTATGGCTGAGCTGTCTCTGCGTGACTTCTAAAGGAGATGGCCAGGCAGAACTTAGCGTATCTTTTGTGCTGCTTCTTGGATCACTCTGTGTGACTTGTTCTGATCAACTCAGCGTGACTTTCATTTTTTAGGCCTACAAAACCCCCTTCAAAGTTTTCGAAAAATGATAAAATATTTTCGAAATACTTTGAAATAGAGATGATGAAATGAGTTAAAGTCACGCTGAGATGGCTCTAAAATTTTTCGGAAGTCGAAAAGACTTCGAAGTTCTTTGAAAACATCCAAATGAACTTATTAAATGTCATAATGACTCTTCGTTCTCCGAGACTGATTGCGTCCAATTTATGGTGGAATATGAACTGTCGACGAGATCTGTTATATAAACAGGGAGTGATTCTCAGTTTTGACTTCATCTCTCGAAAATATGACCCCAAAGGAAGCAGCTGAAGAGGAAGCACGCAAGTTGGGCTTTTGTTCCCATGGTGACCCCACTTTTGGGGGTAAAGAACCCGAACCTGTCGTCATTGAGCTCAAGGACGACGCCACGCAGTTAGCCAAGAACCTCTTGAGCTACTTTGGATTGGATGGCTCGTCTTCTTCTGATGGGCGGAGCCTTATGGAGAAGCGTGAAATGCTCGAGACTCTATTGCATCGCCTGGGAGTTAAGAGCGTAGAGGAGTTAGGCATCAAACTTAGCCGCTCTGGAAAATAGGGCGTATAACTTTCTACGCTTTTGTTACACTTCTTTTTTTTTGTCTTTTTGTAAGGCCATCAGTGCCTGTTTAAAGAATGAAGTACAACTTTTGTGTTTGATCTGCGTGCCTTTTAATGAAGAAGATTAATTAGCACTCTTTGACTGTTTCCAATGTTTCACGGTCTCCCGAAGTACACGTGACACTCATTCCACAATTTACGAGCGCTATTTATGCGGATCTTTTCCAAGAATAGACCTGCACTTAACCCTTTAAATAGATGGATGAACTCCACACAAACTCATCTTCCCATTCTTCTTCCTCTCTTCTGAGAATGAATTTTCTATGAGAAGGAAATAAGAAAGCCATGTTGTCTGATGTCAAATCTCTGTGCACGCTACCAGATATGGATCTGTCAATCCTTAGCCGCAAACTCAGCGGTAAGTTCAATATACACGCGTCGAATTTTTTTTTGTTTGCTAAGGACAAATTCATCTTCCTGAAATGAACAGAATGCATCTGTCTTTGCTTGGCCAGTTTCTGTTGGCTAATTTTTCCTTACTGTTTCTTGCAGAATTTTGGCTGAAAACCTTCTTCAGAACTGGCATTGGGGATGTGGATGCTGTGGAGAATATCCTGCTGACATCCACATCAGGGAGCTCATACGCTTTTGACGTGTAAATCAGACAACTCAGAACTCTTCGTGAGATAGAAGGGTCTTCCTTAGATGGTAGGAAGAGCCTTTATACACGAGAGTTGGATGGTGGAGTTAACTCTACTACCAAGAGATTGGGTAGTAGAGTTCCTTTCAAGGCAGAACCAGGAATTGTATCCCAAGGTTTGGATACATTCCTGTCTTTCTTGAGAGGTTACCCCCATCCACCAGTTGTATTGGCAGCAACACGTTTTCGTGTTGCCCTACTCTGTGGTTCTCCTCTCGTCTGAGAGATAAGACCAGAGTTTGATTCCTGCTGGACACCCAGGAATTGCCACAAACAACGAGATTGCCAGAGAAGATCCAAGAAGAAATAGATCTCAGTTGTACATAGAATGAAAATCCAAGATTTGTAATAGATTTCCATTATGATTTATAGGAAAGTCTAAGAAAATATAATAGACTTTTTGTGGTGAAATGGGAATGGAAATGACAATTCTTCTATGCTCAATGATTTGTATTTGTGGATGAATTGTGGACATGATAGATAATAAAATCATCTTTTCTGTTTTTAGAGTATATGATATTATCAGAGGTATTATGGACATGATAATATATAGGAACTCGAAAGAAAATAGATTGATTTCTATACAGAGGTCAAAACATGACAAATGAGTAAGCAGATTCGGAATTGATTCAGAGGTTATGAAAACATGAAAAATAACGAATCCCCACTTAATGAATTGATAGAAGATTATGAACGGATGAACCGTTAAGAAATGATGAACAGATGAACTGTCGAGTGAATGTAATAAATGAACGGACGAACCGTCAAGTATTAATGAACATGTGAAACGTCGAATGAATATGAGAAATGAATGGATGAACTGAGTATTGGAAAAGAATACGTCCCTTCGAACCTTGTAACCATATGCCTATAAATAGAGCATATATTTGAATAGAAGGATCGTATTTTATCCACAATGTCTTTTGAAGAGAACATAAAGAAGGCTGAAGTCGCCCTTGAAGCTACTGAAGGTGTTAAAGAACATCCACCTCCGCAGAAGAAGGAAATGGGCGAAAGCTCGTCTACTCCCAAGCCGCCAAAAGATATCCTGGACTTCCTGGTCGAACCAGGAGAAACCGAAGAAGAAGAAGTAATGAGGCTGGCTGCCTGTCAATTCTTGGTGCGGTCAGGAAAAGATGTATTCAATTCTTTTGCTGATTATGTATGTGGTCCTCGTCCCAAATATGAAAGGGATCATAGTGATCTTCCATGATGATGTACTCTCTTTTTTTTCTTGAGGGATTTGTCTCAAATAAACTCCGTTTAAGGAAACTTTGTTTACGATATATCCTTCCCACTTTATATTTGCCTTTATTTATTGATCTTTTGACTCAGAAATCAGAAAGACTAAATATCATTTTCATAAATATGATATTGAGATAGAAAATTCAGAGGTAATGTGGACATGATTTTCTGGATATCAAATTTGTTGAGAAAACGATACAAAGTAGAATACCTATCTCCACTGGGGATAATAGATATCAGAATGATTCTTCGGAAAGAACAATGAAACAGCTGGAGAGTGATGGGAGGACAATCTTGATAGAAATATCAGACGTAGTACTTCTTCAAGAATTTGCCGTTGATGGGCATCATAGTGGCTTTACCATCTAGAGTAGTGAGTTGATAAGCCCCATTAGAAAAGATCTTATTGACAATGAATGGACCTTCCCATTTTGCATCAAACTTGCCCTTATTCATGTGTGTCATAGTCATCGGGCGTCTGACAGTAAGCACAAGTTCTCCTTTCTGAAATGTTCGAATTCTGACTTTCTTGTTAAAAGCCCTTGAAATTCTAGCTTGATAGAATTCAATATTCTGTTGAGCAGATAACCGTTTTTCATCCAAAGCCTCCAATTCTTGAAGTCGAAGACGATCATTATTTTCGGCAGTGAGTTCATTAGCGATTGCTATCCTTAAAGAAGGAATTTGAATCTCTAATGGGAGAACAGCCTCAGATCCGTACACCAGAGAGAAAGGTGTACACTTAGTAGCATTACGGACTGTAGTACGATAAGCCCACAAGCATTCCCCGAGCTTGTCACTCCAATTACGTTTGTTAGTGGAGACAAACTTCTTTAGGAGTTTGATGATAGTCTTGTTGAAAGCTTCTGCCAATCCGTTAGCTGCTGGATTATATGCGGTAGAAGCAACATTATTGATCCGGTGATCGTCACAGAATCGAGAAAATTTCTGGCTGACGAACTGTGGTCCGTTATCATGAACAATGCGTCGAGGAACACCAAATCTGTAGATGACGTGGTGCTTAATAAAGCTGATGACATTAGACGTCTTAACTTCAGATAAAGGAATAGCTTCGGCCCATTTGGAGAAGTAATCGGTTATTGCGAGAATGAACCGATGACCTTTAGATGATGGAGGATTGATCAGGCCGACAATGTCCATGCCCCAAGCTTCGAAGGGCCATGATGCTGCCGTCGGATGTAGAAATTCCGAAGGTTGATGTATAAAATCCGCATAGATTTGGCAAGCTTTGCATTTCCTTGCATATTCAATGGTATCTGATACCATAGTTGGCCAATAATATCCCATCCGTCGAATACGGTCTTGAAGTTTTGGCCCAGGTTGATGCGCTCCACAAATTCCATCATGTGCTTCACGAATAACTTGTTGGGCTTTATCACCGACAATGCACCGAAGGAGTAAACCATCATAAGCTCGACGATATAAGGTCTTTGTTGTATGATTGTAATAGAATCTGAGTGATCATCGTCTGATAGATGCTGCCTCACTCGGATCATCCGGAAGAATATCATACAATACAAGATCTAAGAAAGGAAGTCTCCAATCTTTATCCGTATTCTGATTCTCAGTCGAGTTACTGAAGATGAATTCCATGCTGGAATCGGATGAAGATGATATCAATTTACAACTAAATCCAAATCCTCTTGTTGTGTTGACGTCATGAGATGTTGATTCTTCAATGTCAACTGGAAGTCCTAGAGTCAGGTTATTTTCAAGATGAAATAATTCTCGATTACGAACAACGATCATTTGTTGCCGTTTGATTGGGATAGCCAGCACCGCTGCAAGATTAGCAAGGGCATCAGCTTCTGTGTTACATGCTCGCCTAACATGTTTAATGAAGAATTCCTTAAATGATGAGGCCATAGATATGGCCACTCTATGATAAGGAACCAGATCTTGATGGCGAACTTCATAAGTACCCCTGATCTGATTGACAATAAGTTTAGAGTCTCCATACGCCTCCAAATGTTGAATATTCAGATGTTTAGCGAGTTGAAGACCAATAAGCAATGTGTTGTACTCAGCTACATTGTTTGAACACGGCTGATCGAGAGAATAAGCTCTTTGGATGGCAAGACCTTCTGGCGATATAAGAACAATTCCAACTCCAGCAACAATATCGCCATTAGGACCAATTCTTGACGCTCCATCAAAGAATAGACGCCAAGTAGGATCTTCTTCAGCAATTTGATTTGAATCTAGGACTTCATCTGGGATTTCATCATAGAGTTTTGAATTTTCTGGAATTGAGTGAGCAGCCAGAAAATCAGCTAAAGCTTGTCCCTTGACTGATTTCTGAGGAATATAGTACATATCATACTGAGCAAGTAGGATTCCCCAGTTAGCCAATCGAGAATTCAAAACACTGGGTTTCTTCATCATAATCCGTATAGGATTGATCCTGGAGATGACATGAATAGTCTGGCCAATGATATAATGACGTGTCTTTTGGACAGCAAACATCAAGGCTAGACATTCTTTTTCAACTGGTGAATATCGAGGTTCAGCTCCGGTCATAGTGCGACTGAGATAATAAATGGCCTGTTCATGGCCATTTTGATTCTTTTGAGCGAGTAATGCACCCAATGAATGACTCATTGCTCGAGTATAGAGGAGGAACGGTATTCCTGAGACGGGAGGTACCAATACTGGAGGGCTCATCAGATATTATTTTATATCATCGAATGCTTTCTGACATTCATCATTCCAGACAAAAGAGACACCTTTCTTCATAAGTTTGTTGAATGGTCTGCAGCGTCCTGATAAATTAGAGATAAATCTCCTGATATAAGCAATTCTTCCTTGAAATCCTCGTAGCTCTTTTAAGGTGCGTGGAGGACGCATCTCTTGGATGGCTTTGATCTTCTCGATCGGGATCCACGTGTATACCTTTAGAGGTAATGACGAAGCCGAGAAATTTACCACTAGAGACGCCTAAGAAGGACTTAGTAGGGTTCATCTTTAATTGATGCTTACGTATTAGATCAAATATAGTCTTCAAATCTTGGATATGATCCTCCTTTTGTCGACTTTTGACTGCAATATCATCAACATAGCATTCGACTGTTTTCCGCAAATGTTCACGGAATATAGTACTCATAGCTCGTTGATAAGTTGCTCCTGCATTCTTGAGACCGAATGGCATAACTGTATAGCAGTATGTACCAATCGGCGTTCTGAAAGAAGTGTGCTTCTCGTCTTCTGGGAACATTTTGATCTGATTATACCCAGAATACCCGTCCATGAATGACATTCGTTCAAATCCACAGGTATTATCAACCATGACATCAGTGATTAGTAGAGGGAATTCGTCTTTAGGACATGCCGCATTGAGATCGCGAAAGTCTATGCATACTCTGATATTGCCAGTCTTTTTAAGAACAGGAACAATATTAGCCACCCAATCGGGATGTTGTTCCTCTCTAATAAACCCAGATGTAATGAGTTTATTGACTTCAGCTTCAATTGCATCCATGATGTCCGGACGAAATTGTCGCTGTTGTTGTTTGACCGGTTTAGCATTTGGCAAGATGTTGAGCTTGTGAGTTGCAATTTGAGGATCAAGCCCTGGCATATCTTCATAACTCCAAGCAAAGACATTGATGTAATCACGAATGAGTTTGATCATGTCTTTCTTATCAGTTTCTGAAAGACTTTCACTGATGAATATTGGTTTGGGAGACCCCTCTTCACCAACATCTATTTGAACAAGTTTATCTTCAGTCGGAGGTTCTTTTTGCTCGAAATGGAACTCCCATTGATTATCTAATCTTTGGGCCCACTGTTCTGATTCAGGTAAGATTTCAAACTCTTCTTCGTCTTCATCACTTTCTTCAGAATGGTCAATGGAAACCATGTTAGAAGACAGAAGGTTGCAATAGAAGTCACCGATACTCGTATCGGAATCCCAAGAAGTGGTACTAGAAGAATTAGATCTCTTATCTTCGTCAGACTCAAGATCTTCATGGATAATGTTGATGAAAGGAGTATGAGCAGTATAACCCAATCCGCATTTCGTCCTTCCATATTTCAAAGGAGGAATCCGGACAGGCATTTTTCTTCCTTTTCTATTATTAAGGCCAGTCCTGAAGTCATAGCCCATATTTTTGATGAACTAGTAGATGTTGTATGCTCTGAATCATTGCTTCGTGTATCAAAGTCAACTATAGGAGAATTACCCCCAGTAGGAAGAGGTGGGAAGTTAGATTCTCCAAGAAATTCAGAGTCAATTTCAGGGATCAAATTTCTTTGACTAGAAGCCAGGACTCTTGCTCTGGTGTTTTTATATACTCCATCTGGACTATCAACTCTACCCCCGGTGTCCCGAGAAGTCATGTTGACAGAGGCAAACAAAGGCTCATCTTCATCAGGCATAGGTTCATACTGAATCCTATTAAAGACAGACTGTCGTTTATTTTGACATCTGTATTGCATTGTGACTCTTGGCTGGAAGTCACATTCAGCATGATCACCATGGTCTTGAACTGTTGATTCACATCTGCACTGAATTATGACTCTTGGATAGAAGTCACATTCAGCATGTTCCTTTGATATAGAATTACTCCTTCTCTTCTGTTGAAGATATTTCCTTAAATCTGTTTGTGAAGATTGAGGAATATACTTCCTGTTCTTGGGTCTTGATGGCTCTTGATTATACAAAGAGTGATTAATGTGAGCCACATAATTTTTTGCATACTCTGCATCTGGATCTTTTATCTTCATATCCAATTGGTATGGTTTCTTAACACCAGAAGTGCTGAGTTTTGTTCTTAAATCAGTGGAAGGTAACATATTAATTTTGGAAACATGGAGTTTTCCTTCCATTGATCTGGATATTTGTAGAGAAGGAAGAGTTAAACCACTCCCTTGATTAGGAGTTAGTAACAGACCCTCTTTAATGGACAGATTCTGTGCCCAATTTGAAGAAATCAAAGAAGAAGACATTAAGGAATGTTTCTTCTTAGACTCATTCAGATGTTGAGACATAGAATGTCCAGAAGGAAGAGTAGTCAAAAGACCATCTCCTTTCCTTTGACTAACAAAAGTATCAGTCAAAGCTGTTCCTGGAGTAAAAACTACAGGAGCAGAAGAAACAACTAAAGAGTTGTTCCTTTTCGAAGGGACTTTGTGTGGAAAACCACCCCCAGTTCTAGTAGAACTCGGTGAAGAAGAAGGGATAACTAAGGAGTTATTCTTCTCTGATGAAATACACGCTGAAACAGACTTGGTTAAAGAACCAGAGCTGTTAGCGTGACTTTTGATTTTAGAATTACACGCTGGAACAGATTTGGCTAAGGAGCCAATACTGTCAGCGTGACTTTTGAATGTGGGATTGCACACTGGAATAGATTTGGCTAAGGAGCCAGTACTATCAGCGTGACTTTTGAATGTGGGATTGCACACTGGAATAGATTTGGCTAAGGAGCCAGTACTATCAGCGTGACTTTTAGAGTTGAATTTGCACACTGGAACAGATTTGGCTAAAGAGCCAGTACTGTCAGCGTGACTTTTAGAATTGAATTTGCACACTGGAACAGATTCGACTAAAGAGCCAGTACTGTCAGCGTGACTTTTAGAATTGAATTTGTACGCTGGAACAGATTCGGCTAAAGAGCCAGTACTGTCAACGTGACTTTTAGTTACTGTCATCTTCGAGCGCACAAGAGTGTGCGTACTTGCAGTGGAGTTCTTGCCAGTGTTAGGAGTAGACACTGTGGCAGAGACTTCACCATTGACTGCCAACTGATTCTTAGGGACATAGACAGAGTGTCCCTTTGACTTGGCAGTGATAATAGAGACTGGAATGGGCTTGCCACCCTTAGCCCGCTGCATTTCTTCATAGGCGAGTTGATCGAATTTGATCGTCATCACCTTCTTCGTCGAGCCATAGACGAAGTGTCGCATTGAGTTGTTACCATCTCAGAAGAGGAGATGGTTTTCTCCAGCAGAGTCGCCAATTTGTTTTCCATAAAGAAATTCTCTTTATTTGTTGTGTATCTGGGAAAATTACAACTGTAGGAATCCGATCTAGAAGACGATCGCTTTATCCCTTGGACTATGCGAAGAAGAAAAGCTCTCAAAATTTTGACAGTAGATATCAATGTATCTGTACAATGAATAAAAAAAAGAACTCTATTTATAGAGTCAAAATAGTAACTGAAAAGATAACTACCTCACCACTAGTGCATTTGAAAAGTCACGCAGACTCTAAATACACGTAGGGTTAGTGAGTAGTTACTGGACGTGGCCCGTAACTGTTGGACACATGGCATTAGTGCATGAGTCGTGTGCAAGTTACTGGACACGCGAGAGAGAGATCGGTGGCATGGCTGCCACGTACTCCAGTTGAAATGAAATCCACGCTGTCTTGCTGAAGGCAAAAAATCCACGCAGTTTCGTTGACGCAGACTCGTTGAAGGCGAAATCCACGCAATCTTTGAAGAAGAATACTTCAGAATTCACGCAGGCTTTGAGAAGAATAACTCAAAAATCCACGCAAACTTGAGGAAGGAGAAGGTTCAGAATCCACGCAAACCGCCAGCTGTCTTGATTTGGCACGCTTCGTCTGACACAAAATCTCTGACATTGATTATATTATCAGCCGCATTAAATGAAGATAAGACCCAAAGTCACGCCAACTTGGTGAAGAGTGAGTCTTGCTAAGGAAGATTTCGAAAATCACGCAAAAGACGGCGATGATCTCTCGAATTTTGTGCATACGTGGCATACGAGGAGACGTTTCTCGACTGTTGTGTTGTCAGTCATTATGATTCTGACATATGGCTGAGCTGTCTCTGCGTGACTTCTAAAGGAGATGGCCAGGCAGAACTTAGCGTATCTTTTGTGCTGCTTCTTGGATCACTCTGTGTGACTTGTTCTGATCAACTCAGCGTGACTTTCATTTTTGAGGCCTACAAGACTTGAGGTCCGGGTATCACCAGCTGAAGGTGAGGCGGGATGACATTCCCAAGATGGCATTTCGGACTCGGTACGACCAGTACGAGTTTACAGTGATGCCATTTGGGTTGACCAATGCTCCCGCGGTATTCATGAACTTGATGAACAAGGTATTCCATCAGTACCTTGACAAGTTCGTGGTGGTCTTCATAGACGATATCTTGATCTATTCGAAGACGCAGGAGGAGCATGAGGAGCACTTGAGAGTTGTGTTAGAGACTCTGAGGAGGGAGCAACTCTACGGAAAGCTTTCAAAGTGTGAGTTCTTCTTGGACCAGGTCGAGTTCTTAGGTCATGTTGTGACCGAGCACGGGATCTCAGTGGACCAGAGAAAGATTTCAGCAGTAGAGTCTTGGTCTACGCCCAGTTCAGTTGTCGAGGTTCGGAGCTTTCTGGATTTGGCTGGCTATTATCAGAAGTTCGTCCAGGACTTCTCGCGGATTGCAGAGCCGATGACTAGACTCACCAGGAAGGATGTGGAGTTCGTCTGGACTGTTGAGTGTCAGGCTGCTTTCGATGAGCTGAAGAGGAGGTTGACTTCAGCTCTGATCTTGACTTTGCCATCTGGGTCAGGTGGGTTCTCGATCTACAGTGATGCTTCAGGGAAGGGCTTAGGTTGTGTTCTTCAGCAGCACGGGAAGGTGATTGCCTATGCATCCAGGCAGTTACGTCCTCATGAGAAGAACTATCCTACTCATGATCTGGAGTTGGCCGCGGTTATTTTTGCTTTGAAGTTATGGAAGCATTACCTGTACGGAGAGCGAGTTGAGATCTTCACAGATCACAAGAGCTTGAAGTACGTGTTCACTCAGAAGGAGCTGAACATGCGGCAGAGGCGGTAGTTAGAGCTGATGAAGGACTTCGATATATCACTGCAGTACCATTCGGGAAAGGCCAACGTAGTTGCAGATGCCTTGAGCAGGTATCCAGTAGCTATGTTCTTGACGACAGATCGTTATCTTTTGGCCGACCTGGATAGTTTGGGTATCGAGGTCATCATTTCGGGCGTGGAGATCTAGATGTGGGGTTTGCAGATTCAGTCTGAGTTGATGGATAGAGTCAGGTCAACACAGTATGATGATGTTGCCCTGAGGAGCATCACAGAGCAGGTACGGACGGGGTTGTTCGACGATTTCTCTGTAGCCGAAGATGGGTCGTTGCGGTACGGTACTAGGCTGTGCGTTCGGCGTAGAGAGCTTCGGGAGGAGGTTCTTCAGGAGGCGCATCGCTCTCAGTATTCTATGCATCCTGGAGCCAACAAGATGTATAGGGACCTGAGAGAGCACGTGTGGTGGTATGGCATGAAGCGCAAGGTAGCTCAGTTTGTATCTCGTTGCCTTGTGTGTCAGCAGGTGAAGGCCGAGAGACAGAGACCAGGTGGATTGCTACAGCCGCTACCCATTCTCGAGTGGAAGTGGGAGCACATCACCATGGACTTTGTATCTGGACTTCCACGATCGCGAGGGAGGAAAGACGCGGTTTGGGTCATCGTTGATAGATTGACCAAATCAGCCCACTTTTTGCCTTTCAAAGTGGGTTTGTCTACGGAGAGGCTGGCAGAGCTGTATGTTCGTCAGATCGTAAGATTGCACGGGGTTCCGGTGAGCATAGTTTCAGACCGGGATAGCCGATTCACTTCCCATTTCTGGAGGAGTTTGCAGGCTAGCTTGGGCACCTCGCTCAAGTTTAGTACTGCTTATCATCCTCAGACAGACGGACAGTCGGAGAGGACTATCCAGACCTTGGAGGATATGCTTCGCACATGTGTGCTTGATCTCGGAGGTTCTTAGGAGGACCATCTTCACCTGATAGAGTTTGCTTACAACAACAGCTACCAGGCCAGTATAGAGATGTCACCATTTGAGGCTCTATATGGACGGAGATGCCGTACTCCTTTGTCTTGGGACGATGTCGGCGAGAGGGCGCTTCTTGGGCCGGAGATGGTTGTGGATGCGGCCGAGAAGGTCAGATTGATTAGAGACAGACTTCGGGTGGCTCAGGATAGGCAGCGGCTTTGGGCCGATAGTCACCGGAGACCGTTAGAGTTCGAGGTTAGTTTTAGTTTCCTGTCGTGTTGTTTGTGATTGTTTGTTAGTTATGTGCTGAGTTTTGTCTTATGTCTAGGTTGGTGACATGGTGTTTTTGAGGATATCCCCGACACGTGGTACGATTCGCTTTGGCGGCGGTAGAAAGCTCAGTCCGCGCTATATCGGACCTTTCACCATCATAGAGAGGATCGGTGCAGTAGCTTACCGACTGGACTTGCCGACTAGGCTCGAGGGAGTGCACAACGTGTTTTATGTATCTCAGCTGAGGCGGTACGTGGCAGATCCTAGCCATGTATTGGATCATTCAGCGATACAGGTGGGACCTACTCTCAGCTATCCAGAACATCCGGTGGAGATTCTGGATCACAGGGAGAAGGTGCTCCGGAACCAGGTCATACCCTTGGTTCGGGTTGCATGGAGACATCACTCTCCAGGTGAGTCTACCTGGGAGAGGGAGGACGACATGCGGGAGCATTTCCCTTATCTTTTCGCGCCCTGAGGTATAAGTCTATTTCCTTTATTTTTCTGTTGTGATTCCTGTGTTTGTTGTCTTCAATTTCGAGGACGAAATTTTTTTAAGGTGGATAGACTTGTCACCCTCACTCTTCCAAGATAGGGGTAAAATGGTAATTTTCCATTTTTGAATATTTTGAGAATTTTATTTCATGAATATTAATATTTAATGATTATAGGAGTCGGGTTCAAATTTTATCGCATTCCGACTTAATTCGGGACTCCGGGAAATTTCGACTTGAGTTGTGATTTGTACTTTAATTAGCCATGGCCCACCATACTTGACAATTAGGTCTAGGAGTTTGGACTAGTCCCCCATGATTATTTAGGCTTAATTATGATTTTTATTTAGTTTTAACTAACCCCCAAAACCAAATTTGGAGTTAACTTAGCTAGGAAGTCATAGGGAGGGACAAACTTGTAATTAACAAGTGCCCCACACCCCCCTTTATGGCCGGCCACCCCTTCCCCCATTCTTCTTCTTCCACTTAAAATTTCTACATCTTCTTCTTCTCCAAGCTTTCTTCTCAAAAGCAAGAATAGAAATCCTTGGATTTTATCTCAAAATAAACTTCCTCTTCCCATTTTTCTTCCATCCAACTCTTCCTCTACCCAAAGTGAAGCTTCTCCAAGCTTTTGGGAGCAAGAAGTGCAAGGGTGTGTCCTAAACAATTCATCGTGTCAGAGCCGTGTCGGAGGACTTTCGAATCGGGAATCCATCTCCCGATAGGTACAACCTATTCTCTAATTCGTTCTTTTCATCATAATAACTAGATTGGACCCCGTAGGATTTATCCCCAAGGTTGTGTCCCTCTTCGTGTCAAGTTTGAGTCCGTTTGGAGTGTCCTAGGAGAAGTTGTGGTTTGTGGTTGTGTCCTTGAGTTTTCTCCCAAATTTGGACACTTCTAGAATAATTAGATTGTATCTAAGTGGTTAGGCACTCCTAAACTTATTTAGTGTGTGTGTGAGTGTGTTCATATATATATATATATATATATATATATATATATATATATATATATATATATGTGTGTGTGTGTTTGTGTGTGTGTTCATATATATATATATATATATATATATATATATATATATATATATATATATATATATATATATATATGTGTGTGTGTGTGTGTGTGTGTGTGTGTGTGTGTTCATATATATATATATATATATATATATATATATATATATATATATATATATATATATATATATATATATATATATATATATATATATATATATGAACACACACACACACACACACACACACACACACATATATATATATATATATATATATGTGTGTGTGTGTGTGTGTGTGTGTGTGTGTCCTTGTGTGGGAGTGTGTGTGTGTCCATGTGTGGGAGTGTGTGTGTCCATATATATATATATATATATAGATATCCGTATGTGTGTGTGTGTCTATATATATATATATATATATATATATATATATATATATATATATATATATATATATATATATATATATATATATATATTTTTTTTTTTAATATATATATATATGTGTGTGTGTGTGTATGTAGATATGTATGTGTGAGTGTGTGTATTTATATAGAGAGGGGAAGAAATGAGAGAATGTATGTGTGTGTGATATATATATATATATATATATATATATATATATATATATATATATATATATATATAAGAGATTGAGAGGAAGAATAGAGAAATTAGAGTGGGAGAAGAGTGTGAGAATGGAGGAGGAAAGAAAGGAGGGGAGGAAGGCATTGCACAGTAGCAAGGGGGGCCAAGGGGCTGCTGCCCCCCCCCCCCCCCCCCCCCCCCCCCAGCAGCAGCAGGCAGCAGCCTTAGCAGCATTAGCAGCAGTAGCACCCCCCCCTTAGGCCCCCATTTGATCCCCCATAGACCCACCTATATACCTATATATATATATATACGTATATATACCCCTATATATACTCTATATATACACCTATTTAACCCACTAAAATAGCCCCTACAACTAGTCCTAAGTGGAGTGGAAAACGGTGAGATTGAGTGAGTGAATGTTGAGTGAATTAGATTTGGTGAGAGGGTGATTTTGAGTTCCGTGATTCGGAACGCATCCAAACTTGAAGGGGACCTAGTTAATGTGAATTAAATTTTGTGGGTAGGCTCCTAGGTTAAAATCGGGGTTGCGTGTGGGATTAGGAGGATGGTATCGCACGATACCATTGGGTATCTTGAGATATTCAAGATAACGGGTAAACGATCGATATGGACTGGATGTCCACTTACCCTAGGGAACTTGGTAGGTAATGATTGTATAGGCTAGTACCCTACTACCCTAGGAAGCTGGGAGTGGAATTCCTAAGGGAAGGCCACTTGGCGTCAATGTTAGAGTGGATTAAGGGTAATGTATAAAGGGTAATCGGGAATTTCAAGATATGGGGTTCGGGTATTCAGATTGACTTGAAACTTAGGTGACTTGTTAGGTACACCCTACAAATGTCATTTTTGAACCAATTTTGGCTCGGTTGACCCAGAGTTGACTTTTTACCCAAAAGTCAACGATGAGTTAACACTTTGTCTAAATTTGATCAAATCCAAACTAGGGTTGACCAGTTGACCAAAAGTCAACTGTTGGTCAACATTTGACCAGTTTGACCTAGGGTTGACCTAGAGTTGATCAAAGTTGACTAGGGTTAACCAGTTGACTAAAAGTCAACTGTAGGCCAACTCTTGACCCCGTTTGATTTGCTTTGACTTGTTTTGACTTGCGATGACTGGTATGACCTAGAGTCGACTTAGTCTGACTTAGATTGACTTGATATAACTTGATTTGACCTAGATTGACTTGACAAGACTTAGTGTGACTCAGTGAGACCTAGTTTGACCTAGATTTCATATCATTCATTATAAATCATTCTCAACCTTGTTAAACCGAAATTAACATACAATATCTCATCTTTAGGTCTCTGATTATTACTCTGAGCATTGATATACCCTACAGCTCAGGACAGCAGGCGAGTACATTCATTGATAGTTTTCATTGTCTTGATATCTGCTATATCCGATTCAGTCATAGTGTCTTACTTGATTCTCAGTCACGATAGTTCACGGACTAGTATACGTTGGATCATGACATGAGATATTGTTCCTAGATTTCTGGGTATATTGGTACACTTCCTGTCTTGTTCCCTGTATTTGTATAGACACCGATTTCTAAGGGGACTTGCTACCCTCTTATGGAATCACGTGCCATGACGTGTCATGTCCAGATCTATTGTACTATTCGGGGATGGAGAATTATTAGGGGCTATGTGATCCAAGCCACCCTGTCACTATTCTTGTGCTCGCGCCACTCTCCCCTCACGTAGGGTGTAGCGAGATCCTATTTGCCTTGTGCTCGTTATCCAGGTTGGCCGGCATGACTTTTCGTTGAGGTCACCGCGGATTGCCGGGCCAAGTGGATAGCCTGTCCTGTCACTTATCCCAAGCCGATCACATAACGCTCTAATAATTCAAGGCACATTTTATATTTACTTATCTTATCATATATCCTGCTCTGTTCTACATTCAGTACTTTCTCACCATGCTATGATATTCAGTTACTCACATGTTCTACATGCCTTTATATTGTACCTTGATTGAAGACTAAGTTCTGCTCGGAAGAAGAGTTACAATCCCGGTCCTTGTTTGGTTTAAGGGTTGTAACTCAGCTTCCGAACGGTTCCCAAGTCTTCCTATATCTTTGTCTTGTAGTTCATTATACAGTCTCTTATAGAATTCGTCAATTAACATAGAACTGCTGTTAGTGCTTATACTTCCTCATTTTCCTGACAGGATACCGTTATGATATATTACAGATGATTCTGAGTCGGACTGCTCGACCTTTTATGGGCTCGAGCTAGATGGAGTAGTCCAGGACCGTGGCCTTATAGTAGAGCCACTAGACTTTGTACTCCCAGAGTAGTGTAGATTAGCTAGGTTTTTCTGGACTGCGATTCAGCTAGTATTATCAGACTGTAGCTTTCTATGTTATATTTTGAGACCCTGTGATGTTGTATATATCTGGGCTTGTGTTGGACACTGTACTTATTTTCTTTTCATCTATCATATGTTTCCTTCTGTGCTATCTACCTTAGTTTTATCATGTGATTGAGACTGTATTGCTATGTCACCTCCATTCGGAGAGTATATACTGTACATGTACCTTTATATTGTTAGTCGTAGTATTTACAGACGTTATATACAATGTTCTACCGTCAATACTGTGGCGTAGGCTGGACGTACCCACGTGCTCGTGCCCCTCATAAGGGTCCGGGTCGTGACACATGAACACACACCTGGAGAGATCACCAGGTCCTCAGAGGGACGTAACAAGATACAGGAAGAACATGCTAATATGAACTGTCATAATAATAATAATAATATGCAAGACCCTCCTAGACACCAATATGCAAAAGGGAATGCTAACTATTTATTGTGCAATTTAGAGGACAACTTTCATGCGCATGGGTAGAATTTAGGCTACATGTACGTAACTGGCATCCAGTCATCCGTATCCGACCGTAATGTCCAAAAACGTCAGAGGGTATCTGTAAATATATATCGCCATAGTTCCTTTCGAAAACTATGGTTTACCTGTTTGACTTCCCATACGCACTAGCGACTGTCCTCCCCCAATATTTTCCACACCGACCAAGTCATGTCCATAACCCGTCCAGTTTTGTAACTGCTTGAGTCTCTATACCTTAATCGTAGCAGTTACGATCTATCCGTCACACGACTATAGAGATGGCTAGTCAATGAGTCGTGCCCCTAGCAAAATGTCTTAAACCGTATAGTTTGAGTGTCATGGCCAAGGAGATGTAAGGATATCCCCCAACAAGAAGGTAGTCTACTAAAACTAAGTCAACATGCATAAAATAAAGAAACGACTAATAGAGTCGCTTGCACCCAAGTGTGACTTGGACGCACAGTTTATAATAAATAAAACTAACAAATATGAAACAAAGTAAATAATGCTGAAAATAAATAATATGGCAGTAAATCATAACAAGGTATACTTGCCTGGTAGGATCGTCTGGTATGCTGCAATGATCAAGGTAGAACAAAATACGACTTCGATGTACTACTACGCAAGACGGCCTCCGATGGTGGCACGGACTGTTCCATTGGGTCCAGAATGGTCAAGTTAGCTAGGTTCGATAGGAGGACGTACAGAATTTGGCGAGAGAATGCGAGAAAGGAGTTTACTCATGGACATGAGGATAATCAAAGAAAATTTGATAAAGAATATATATATATATATATATTTTTTAGAAAACCATTTATAATCCTTAAAACTATATTTTACTATCATGAAATATTTATAAGCAATAAAAATCATTTTTAGGTCAAAATCTATAATTACTCAGTTAAAATACTTTATATAATACTTGAAAATATTTATGACTTCCAGAGCCTATTAGACGTAGGTCCCAAGCCCATTGCCACATTTTTGTTACTAAGTAGATTTTAGAAAAATACATACAAGTATTTATTATATGTATTTATAAAAATACATTACCGTATAATACAAAAAAAATACATAATATAGAACTAGGATAAAATATTACTTAATTATACTGTATAATACAAAATATAATAATGTATAACAATTTTTAATACAAAATAATACAAAATATGATACTGTATAATACTTTATATGGGTAAACACCATAGGCAAAAGCAAAAGGAACCAAAAAATAAAATAAATAAATAAATAAGGTAAAGTAACTAAACAGACAGCTGTTACAGTTGCTCCTCTTTCAAATCAAAAAAAATAATTAACAATAATAATAATATAATAATAACAAACTAAAGTATGATACAAATTGGGAACTTTCATAAACTCATGCTTCTCCTCGAGAGAAACAAGTACAATAATAACATATAATAAAAGTCATCAGTTGAAAACAAGAAAGAGAGTGAGATCGGAGAAGGGAGCTTAGGAGAGGAAATCGAGGAAGAGAGGGGAGAGGGATCGGGGTGGAGTCGCCGCCGGCGGCTGCTCCGGCGGAGGGGGGTCGCGCGCGTGCGATCATCGCTCGGCGGCGCGGCGGCGGAGGTCTCTCGCCAGCGGGCACTGGCGGAGGGAGCGCGCCTCGAGACTGCGCACGGCAGAGGGAGCGTCAGTCGACGGTTCGCACGATCGATGGACGCGCGGACCAGACCTGGGGAGAGGCAGCCACACGAGGGGCTCCAGGTGAGTCGTCGATCATCGGCTAGGAGACGGGGTGGTTTGGGAGTTCGGTTGGTGGCTCTTGGGAGGCTAGCCACGGCAGTGGTGATGATGGTTGTGGGGGATATGGCACCAAAGATAAGGTAAGGGCGATAGATTTTAGGGTTTGGCCGTCGGAAGATGGTGGAGAAGACGAGTTTGGTGTAGATCGGAGGTTCGATTGCCGGGGTCAGGGAAAGGTGGAGGAAGAAGGAAAGTTGAGCGGGGAAGAGAGAAGAGGATCGAGTTTCCCAGAGGGGGTCTCCGTTGGGTACTTGGCTGCGAAGCTGGGGTGCTCGCCTACGCTGGTGGCTGAGTATCGATAGGACGACGGTGGGCATAGAATGGGTGGCTACGGCAAGAAATTTGGTGGTGCTTCGACGTGGTGGATGGCTGGGCGCCGATGGCATGGTGTAGTCGGGACCCGATGATTGGTGGAGGCGGGTGAAGGGATGACGTAGTAGTGGTGGATGTGGTGGATGTGGTGGAGACGGGGTGCTGGTGATGCGGAGGAGAAGTTGATGGCAGCGGTGTGCTGCGGCAAAACGGATGGTAGTAGCCGATGGTCGGGTTGGTGTCAGGAGAGGAGCATCCGGTTGATGGTTCGAGACCGGAGTGCAGGAGGAGATAGATGGTGGTGAGGGCAGTGGTGCTGTTCAGGTCGGGGACATAGGCTGATTGTCGTGGAGTCGACGGCGAGATGGTGATAGGGGCAAAGGTGGTGATGGCAGTTGACAGGAGGCAGAAGCAGTGGAGACTAGGCTAGGGCTAGGATTGGATGTTTGTCGTGTCGGGGTTGTCGACATGGAGGAGAACACAATGTATATATACATGTGGAATAAGAATTGGACGGGGAGGGACACGTACACGGACACGATGTACAGTTTTTATGGAGGAATATTTGTGGAGTAATTTATGAAGATGAAACACATATGGAGGCTCTCCTTATATAGGAGGTGGACTCCTAGATTGATATGGACTAGGAATTTCAAACCCCCCTTTGGATAATTTAATATTAATTTAAATAGATTTAAAGCAAATTCAATCCAATTCCGAATCAAATTTAAATCTAGGTAAATCTATCTTTACATTAAAATAGAATCCATAAAATACATTCATATTTGTAAATCATAATAATTAATCTAAATATCATTCAAACAAAATTTAAAAATATATTTTTATGAACACTAAAATTATAATGACAATTAATTTCAAAAATTCATAATAAGTATTTAAATATTGATAGAAATTACTTGAAATTACTCTTTGTATAATAAATAATTAAAATTTCTAAAATTATGAATAATACTTCAAAAATGCCTTTGCAGGAAAATTAAGGTAGATAAAATAAATTTCGAAAAATGGTAAATTATCTATATGAATCAACTTTCATGTATTTCACATGCGACTAGTACAAAATATATTTACCTTGAAATAGGTATAAATAAATAAACAAAATTTTGTCACTGGTGCGACGAAATTTATACTTTCGAGAAAATAAAATATTTAACTATATCATATCGAAATAACTATATTTTTTGTACATAAATAAAATTTATAAATAAAAAAATGTTTTCTAAAAATATGTACCTCGCACATATTCGCATTCGACGAGCAAAAACAAAAAAGAATTCAATACCAAATTTAAAATAAAAAATCGTAGTAAAAATTTAGGGGATTTACAAGCGCAGACAAATTGAACAACAAATTGAGACATAAACTTTTTCATTTTGTTGATAATAGACATCATTTACAGACTCTATTACAATCGTGCCGCACGGGCTTTACAACATGACTTGATTACAAAAGGAGTGCCGATGAGATAGCCGTTCCATACATACATCTCTCAAGTTACAACAAAGCATTCCAGCCACCTGGATTGGAGGGATGTCGATACATGCTTCTTGAACTTGCGGAGGGTCTTCAAAAGTTCAGCGGCGGGGTCTTCGACACGCGGTCGGAACTTCAAAAGCATGAACGTCGCCTAGCTAGTTGGCGCGTTCTTCCTGATTTCTGGCACCTGCAAAGAGCGAGGGTCATGTAAATTCCCAAAATTTTTGGATTATTTATTTATTTATTTGGCTTAAATAGAATTTTATGGAATTTATTAATATCTTTAAATTAAATAGTTATTATTATATCTTAGCCATGGTTGAGTTTGGAGTACAAGATGACCAAGAATTGTGGCACGGATAGTGTATACGTGTGCTTTGACTAGTGTTTTAGCCATGGTAGGGAAGGCCGATCCATACGTGTGTTCTAACTAGGAAAACCAGGCCAAGTTGCGACTTAACCCCCACCGATGATTTATTTATTTAATTATTAAACTTTTGACTTTCTAGGAGACCCATTTGTACCAATTTAGCCCCGACTTGATCCGAACCAAATCCAAATCTAAATAGACATGTAGTACTTTCAAATACCTTCATGTTGTTATATATTTTGTATATATAGTTTATTAATATTGATATGTTTTTAATTTTAGAAAGTTTTTATTTATAGAAAGTGTCTATGTGTAATCCTAGTTGGCATTAGTTTATATTTGACCCAAAGTCCAACCCAATCCTAAGTAGGCATGTTGGGCATTAATAAATATTAATAAATACATATATTTTGTATTTAATTTAGATTTTGTATTGTATTTATATAGATAGATTTAATTAGTCTATATTAGAAAGACCTTTTTAATCCTCAATCTAATCAATTAGCCAACTCACCAAACAACCAAACCATGCCAAGTAGACCCTCACCATGGAGTATTCGGCCAAGCAACCCCCCCATGGCCGAACATCTCAAAGGAATAGGATTCCCACTCCTTTTCATGCATGCAACCCAAAAGGCCCATATATGTATATCAACTTAACCCAAACCCTAACCCTAACTTAATTCTTCCTTTCTCTCCCTCCCCATAGGCGACCAACCCCTCTCCCTCCCCAAATTTTGGTAGCACCTCTCCTCCATAGCCCTCCATACATCATCTTCTCCATTTCACATCTCTCCATCCTTCACAAAAACTCATCTCCTCTACCATACGTACATCCACCCAACCACTCAAAACAAATCCTAAAAACTCCATCTTCTCCATCCCATCTATAGCCATTGCCAACCCTTCCAAACTCACCAAGAGAGGATTAGCAGACAAAGATAGCAAGAAAGGTTGGAGCTTTGGCAAGGAGAAGTCTTCACAACCTCTCTTGCAAGGACTTTTGGGAAAAAATCCTAATTTTTCCATCTCAAACCCTTACTAAATTTTTGTAGAAAATATGTTATTAAATCTATAAAAATCATATTTTGATGGCTTTTGCTATGTATAATATAGTCATCTATAAAAGTTTTATGATTTATAGTCGTAATATTCATGTTTCGGTAGGATCAAATTAATTCCGTTGTGAAGGAACTATAAGTTATTGATGGTTATTTTCGTAACTGAATTTTATATGTGTTCATATATATAAATTAGGATTTTTAAGTATTTTTTCACAAATTTAGCAACTCAAATCTGGTCGAAAAAATTATAGGTCAAAACTAGCTTTTTTGGGGTAACCTGCTGACCTAGAATGTTCCAGACTTGTAGCATAACTTAATCCTTGTACCTATGATGATATTCTATGAAATAAGTTATTTAAATTCTGTTTAAAATATATTTTTTGGTATTTAGCTATTTTGAGTAATTGGCCATGTTCATGACAAGTTTCGGGTAGACTAGGTGACGTAGTAGTCAACTAGTCACATAATTTTTTATAAATCGTAATTCTGGAATTTCAGAGTTAATACTGTAGAAAATAGTTTTAAATATTATTTTTAGGAATTTAATATGATTTTAAGTGTGTTATTGACGTAGGGTCATAACCGATTAGTTGGAAGGTCGAAAATCCTAAAACTGTGTTCTGAGGTCTCGTTGGACACGTATGTATATATGTTATACAATTTAAGTAGTCCTACGAGATATTTGAGTATAGTTAAAGTAGTTTAAAACGTTAATTTTGTAACATCCCAGTCCCAAAATACTGAGGTAAGTACGTATCCATGCCAGTTGTACACATACGAAGTATTCTCCAATATATGAAAACCTCGTACGTGTACATAAGCTGTGAAATGCAGTAAACCACGATAAATAAATCTCATCCACCAAATAAGAGAATAGTAATATGAATCAACTATGAAATTTGTCATTTATGCATGTAGTTGGGCGGAGACAAATCCACTACCAACTAATTGGAATGAAAGAAAATATACAAGGAAATGATCGATAAAATAGCAAAACGAACCAATAGCAATCATCTTCAAAGGAATGGAGAAGATCACGACCATGGCTAGAATACCTGCAAAAAGTCACAAAGTACACACCTAGAGAGATAACCAGGTCCTCAGAGGGACATAACAAGATACATAGAGAATATGCCACATAACTGAATATATATAATATGTCATCAATCACAAGTAAAATAAAATAGTCCCAATTGTAACAAGATCCATATCTCATTATCGAAACAGTGGACTACCCCTACAACCAAACAAGGACAAGGGGTAGTACACTATACCGCGATGTGACATTGTCCCAAGCTACTAATGGAACGGGGGTGATATGACATTGACGAGGGTTATCTGACCATTCTAATGTATTTATGCAGTTAAGAACAAACCTTCAACGCATGGACACTCTGGCTACAAGAGTAGGAAACTCAGGTATGGTTCCACCAGGATACCAGGGACCTCAAAGCATAACATTCATCGAATGTCAGAGGCCAGCAGGAAATCAGGTATCATGATCTAGGATCGCATCTCCAGCGAAGATAACCGACAATAATAGGAAAGTGCATATATGGCCCATACGTTAAGGAACTGTTCTTCCTACCCAATGCCTAGTAGAGTCAAATCCATGACTCCTATACCTCTACTAACTGCCAAGTCTTCTAACATGTTTCTATTAGCAGTTATCCCTAACGCATGCGCACAGGTGATCAGCCATCACGCAAGTACCTCTACATGCTACTAATCTCACACATACCTCGTGGTACAACTATGTCAAGGTTTATGCTATACACTACAAATGATAGTCCCTTAACTCTAGGTCTATATGCAATCAAAGGATAATAAGTAAAGTAAAGCTAATATCACTGAACATGCAATAAATCATGAACTGTAATAATGGTACAGCTACAAGAACTAAAAAATAATTAAACAATGATATGCAATAACAAAAATTTAGACAAAATATAAGCAGTAAATATGGCAAGGTATCTTGCCTGAGGTTGTGTGCAAAAAGGCGACGTCCAATAGCTCGAACCGTCAGAATAGTAAAGCGATAAAAGCCAAATCCTGCATACGTCCTCGGATGCTGAAACAAACACCACGAATGCGTTCGAAATATAGGATATATCTAGGAAATGCCTGTCCAAAAATCCAATTATGGAACAGGGGCAAAATCATAATTTTGGGTCAAAACGATGTCCACCGTTAGACCCGTTTTGTACCGAAATGTGTGCCAGAACATACGGTCTCTAAAGTTGTCAAACTACATGTCTACGGATCCAGTTTGATGAGACGAACCCAATCGTATATCCAAAGTTAGATTTTGGCAGGTCGTGCACAATTTCGCCCGTTGGAGCGGGTCGTATGCCCGTCAAATAGGCATTCCGGTCGACTTTCTCAGAATCGGACCAAACTTGGCATACATGACCAGAAAAATAATATGATCCCGCTGGCATAAGTTTCGTCTCGATTTGACGAATGTGCACAAAGTAATTAAATTTTTTGCAAATAGGCCGATACGGTGAATTTTGACGGATACTCATCAAATTCGTCGCGCACACGCGACCAATTTGAATTCCGTCAAAGCCCACACGTCCGCGAAGTCGATACGCACCTTTTGATGCATTCGATTCGCGACCATGTCATCCGGTTTGTCAGGGCACATGTCGTATCGATGATTTTTCTAAAATTCTATGGTTTAAAAACTGATTTTTTTCTAACTTTACCAGTGAATTAATTTATGTACAGTACATGAAAACCTAATCTACAGGAAGGGTTTTGAAGTTCTATAAGTGATTAAAAATTTTGTTCAATTATTTTTGGAAAAATCCTACCGGGTTGACGGGGATCACTCTCTAAACAAAGTTATATTAAACAGTTTAAAACTGTTTCTAAAACAGTTTTTGGCAAAAATTTCGATTCAAATTTTGACTCGATGGATCGACATTACTGGAAACTAATTATTGGGTCATCTAGAGGGTCATGTGGACTCTCCACAACATTTTACAGAATAGAAAATAGATGAACATGCGCAAAGATATGAGAAGGAGAGATCGGGTACCTCACGCTGTGAAACAGAGCGGGGAGATGTTCTCGTGCGGTTACTGCTGCCTGCTCAGCTGTGCTGCTACGCCGGCGGTAGTCGAAGGTGGTGGCACCGACGCGTGCACGCGCGGGGAAGGGTGGCGCGAGGTCAGGGGTAAAGAATTAGGGTTTTCGAAAAAAGAAGTTATTTTCGTGGCTTCTTGTTGCGATCATATTGGGTTGAAGGAGGAGCGCAGGTTTGGGCTCGGTTTAGAGCTGCTAGTAGCGAATTGGTTTTTTTCCTTCTTTTTTTCTTTTCTTTTTCTTATATATATATATATATATATATATATATATATATATATATATATATATATATATATATATCTTTTTCTTCAAATATTATATATATATATATATATATATATATATATATATATATATATATATATATATATATATATATATATATATATATTGCCTTTAAATAATAGTCTTTTTTAAAATCTTTAAAGATATTTAAAAAATCAAAAATATCTTTTAAATGAATAAATATATAATTCTACCCTAATATAGCATTATTTGGTACAAGAATTTACCAAATGTTAAATTCTTTTCAACAAACATCCCAACTGTCAAAATATAAAAGTTAAATAAATTTCTTAAATATTTTCTAAAATTTAAAATATATTATTTTCTAAATATTTTGGTGCAAGGTTTTGTACTGAATACCTATATGGGCACATAGTGTAGAATTGCTTGTGACCTTCGATATAAAATAAACCTTAATAAAATTATTCAAGTGTATTAGAATAAAAAAAATACTATGAAAAGTAGTAATTAAAAATTTCGTCCTCGAAATTAAAAATAATCTAAATCTCTAAAAATATAAAATTAACGAGCTTTAATGCAAGGGAGATAGGTACGTCATATCGTAACTTGGTTGAAACGGTGGAGGAGGTGGTTATTATAGGAATCCAAATTGACCTCATATCCGATAAGATGTGGTATATGCCTTCAAGACTTTACCCAACTTATAGGAGTTGTCCAACCATGAAAATTTGTTGTTATAAAACTTCTGAGAAGGATAATTTCTAAGGAGGACATAAGAATATTGGACACTATTGACCGTAGTTACGGTTTCTAAGTGCGGCTAGATATTGTCATGGCATTCTTGGTCAATAACTCTATAGAGGATTGTTACAATCTGTCATCGTCCCTACCGGCCATGCTTTCTATAAAATGGTAGGAATCTCTTGTTTGAATATAACTAACACATGTTGGTTCACAAGGATTTCGTTCTTCGCCTAACATGGATTACTAAGAGGTGGGATTGAAGAAATCTAGGGGAGGAAGAGTTCATGGGCCAAGGGATGAGAGTCTATAATAAGTGCATAAACCTTGCTATAGAATATGATTAGGTAAGTGTTTGGAATCATTAGGTCATAATGACTAGTAGGTGCGGGTTGGTGTTTGGAGTTGTGCATGAGGCATGTGTTTGCTTGGGTAGAATACGTACGTCATATATGTGATGCATCTTGCATGGATCATGAGTACACAGTCTAGTTAAGAGGAGGGGTCAATATTGGCATGGTTAAAATCAAATGGAAGAGAATAGGCATCCATGGTTTTTTTTCTAACGTAATTGTGCCATACATGTGGGATAATTGGAATAGGATACAGGAATGAGCATTTATGTGGGACATGCATATCATGTGTGTAGCTTGACTGGTCTAGTTCATGAGTGTGACCTTGTGGAAAAAAGCTAGTGTTGTGCTTCAAACATCAAGTCACGGTCGAGGGTATCAAATAATACGGGTTGGAGTGGACGTCCTGAACGTATTGTTTCACTAGTTCAATTAGAACCAATCTATCCTAATCACTGCTAACTTTTAGAGAGGCTTGTCTATGCATTTCAGAAGTTTCATTCTTGAAGTTGAAACTAAGATTTGATTCTATGATAGAACGGAATGGGAGAATCAAGGTTGCGATCGTTTGTCGCGGTTATCTCGTACGAGTAAAGGGATATAAAATGTAATACAAATATCGTAACACAACTTATATCAGATGAGAGAACGATTACAAATGAAATCCAAGTTTGGCATCTCATTCTAAAAGGTAGAGGACACTAAGTTCAAGGTTCTACCAACTTACATAAATTAGTTAATCGTGGGAAGCAGTTTAATAGGACTTCTAAGAAGATCAAAATTTAAAGAGATGTATAAAAATATGTGGTACTTCGGATTGTAGTCACAGACCCTATTACTTATTTAATATTGCTCCTATATTGACCATGTCTTATCAAGGAAGTATGAGAGGTCTTGGTCAACCATAACCGAAAACAAGTTGGTTCAGTGGAACTCCATTCATCTTATAACATAGGCTACAAGAGATATGGTTACAAAACTTATGGAGGGAGAATTAGTGGACCAAGAAATGGGGGCTACAGGATAGGTGTAAGGATCTATTTTATCAAGTTTGGTTTTATAGTCCAAATATGGCGATGGGCTATGATGGGTTTAACTGAGTCTCAATAGGTTCCCTAATTGGACTTCAATCTTTGATTGCATGAACTTTAGATTTTAATCTATAGTGGCTGAATAAAATCTTGTGGAATTAATTTAAACTATCCCTATTAGGTTAGGGTAATGTAGAATAGGTTCAAATTCAAGTGGTTGGCCTAATTGTCAGTCGGGTTGGTAAAATAGGTTCTGTAAGTCATAAAGATGCGCCTTCTGTGAGTTTTGTGTTTAAGTAGCACAAGGGCCTCTATTGAGTGGCACACTGGTGGCATGTGTGTAGAGGGCTTCGAGTAGATCACAACTATATATTGGGCCAAAAGATTTGAGTCAAGGTTGGTTCTCTAATTGTAGTCGGAAAGTACATCGATGTTATGGCAAGGATTATCGCTAGTACTTTTTGACCTGAAAGTCGTATCATAAAAATAGGGTACAAGGAGACGTGTTTGAGAGGGACATGATATGTCTACTTGAAGGTGGACTCGTCTAGATCTTGCATATGAATTTTGTTGGAAGGTAATAGCTGGTCTCGTGCTCCGAATGTTAACGTCACGGTAAGGGACATCAAAAGACCTAAATAGAAATTCGGAGTTTATGAGGCACTAATTTGTCATCCTATCATAAACCAATTTATTCTAATCAATAGGTAATACTAGTATATCCTAAATGTAGAAGGCCTACACTCCATTCACTCTATATACTAAGGCATAGTTTTTAGGAATAATGAGATTAGAAATATCTGAGTCATGATATCATACCTTGACCTTTGGTAATAATAAGTCACGGTGTGATCGATAACGTGATATGGTAGTTATGAATCAATTTCGAGGATCATACCATAATTTCTAATAAATGGAAAATGATTGCATACAACAATACATGAGTCGATAAAATAGAATGATCCACTCGTCCATAAGTATACGAAAGTTATCGATGGGGGTAACAAAAGATCTCAGCAACTAGGTCATAAATTTCTATTTGTGTTAAGTCGGTCAGACTATAGTCATAAGATTTCTAATGGTGTTACACGTAGTGCTCCTGCATTATTGTTAATAACTAGTGAATCAATATAATGGGGCATCATACTATAGATATTGGCCAAGCTGGTGAAGGTGTTGTTCTCATGCAAAGTCACGTCTAAATGACAAAATTTACATAAATAGGATAATATTTGTTGAAATCCAATCTCGGGATGGGTGTCTACCATAGTCATGGTAAATGATTGTCCTTACCATTGTCTATTCATCTCATGTCTAAACTATAGGCTTGGTTGAGGAAAGGTTGGGTTAAGGCTTAAGGGTTGCTAGTTAAAGCAAGGATCAAGAAAATTTAGAGACTACAATAATTGGTTTCTTGAGAATAGACAATCTTCTAAGTTGGTGTTTTAACCAATGGTAAGATCCTAATCATTCTCAATTTCAAATGACTAGAAGGTCACGATATTAGCTTTAAGGTCGAGGACATAACGAGTAACTCAAGGCAAGGTTGTAGCCACATAGTTGGCCGATGGTAGCTATGCTGGTGTACACCACTATCAAGGCCATAGAGGATACTCTGTATCTTCCTATCAAGTATGAGCGTTTTGTCTTCCCAAGTTAGTGAAAGACAAAAACAATAAAGAGTTCAAGAAGGATGTCATTGAATACAATTACGTGATTCAAAGGTGAATGTATAATTCAAGAGGAATTGTCAAGGCAGTCGCGGATGAGACCCTAGATACCTCTACATCTCAATCCACGTGGGATAATCATATAAAGAGCGACCTAGTGCACTTATGGTTGATCATACCATAATACATTGATTCTAATTAGACAATATGCTTGTGTGCGTCCCCAGTATACATATGTCCAGAACAAGCTCGATAAAGAATAAGCTTGCAAAACTAGGCTATAGATAGCAACATTATTTATGATATTGCAAAGTAATTGTACAGGAGATAACGTTGAAAGCAGTAATAAATAGTTCAAGTTTTATAAGGATCTAAGTCTTGTCCGGTGTTCCTGCTCGTATAATTACCCTACTGGCTCTTGTATCAGGCCGTGGTTGACCAATGGGATATGGGCTACTAAAACTCTACATTCTAGGCAAACATATCTTTCTGCACTAGTATATGTTCACTGCCACCCGATTATACTTCATTAATGGGTTATAGGAACACGAGGTGATAGGCCGTGAGGCATACTACCCAACTTATAAAATCAACTAATGGAGTGATTGAGAAATATAATATGTGTAACTGGTATGAGTTATCTTCCTAACCTTTCTATCAGGAATGAAGGAATAGTTAAGATCTACATTAAAAGGAATCAAGCAGAAGAAAATCAAGGTGACAGGACGAGAGTTCGAAATTGGAATCAAGGGAGGAGGTCATGCATGTGGATAAGATTCTAGACTCTAAACCTATCTGCAGGCTCACATCAGTACAATAACATAACCGAAGTGATGAACTGACCTGCATGGGCCACCACAAAAATATGTAATGCCCCAGTCCCAAAATACTGAAGACTAAGTATGTATCCATGCCAGCTGTACACATACGAAGTATACTCTAACATATGAAAACCTCGTACGTGTACATAAGCTGTGAAATGCAGTAAACCATGATAACTAAATCTCATCCACCAAATAAGAGAATAATAATATGAATCAACTATAAAATTTGTCATTTATACATGTAGTTGGGCGGAGACAAATCCACTACCAACTAATTGGAATGAAAGAAAATATACAAGAAAATGATCGATAAAATGACAAGACAAACCAATAGCAATCATCTTCGAAGGAATGGAGAAGAGTACGGCCATGGCTAGAACACCTGTAAAAAGTCACAAAGCACACACTTGGAAAGATAACCAGTTCTTCAGAGGGACGTAACAAGATACATAAAGAATATGCCACATAACTGAATATATATAATATGTCATCAATCACAAGTGAAGTAAAATAGTCCCAATTGTAACAAGATCCAATATCTCATCATCGAAATAGTGGACAACCCCTACAACCAAAAAAAGACAAGGGGTAGTACACTATACCGTGATGCGACATTATCCTAAGCTACTAATGGAACGGAGGTGATATGACATTGACGAGGGTTACCTGACCATTCTAATATGTTTGTGCAGTTAAGAACAAACCTTCAACGCATGGGCACCCTGGCTATAGGAGCAGGAAACTCAGGTATGGTCCCACCAGGATACCCGGAACCTCAAAGCATAACATTCATCGAATGTCAGAGGCCAGCAGAAAATCAGGTATCAGGATCCAGGACCGTATCTCCAGCGGAGATAACAGGCAATAATAGGAAAGTGCATATGTGTCACGCCCCGATTTCGTAGAATCGATAATCGTCCTTCGGGCATGATACCGTACGAACCTAAATTACGTTCGCACAAGGCATAGTCATAAGGTTATCCGAAATACAACAACAAGAGAATACGCAGAGTAAAATTGAACACACATTGTAAAGAAGGAAACTTAAGCTTTATTAATAGTGAATATCATTTTACAGACTCGATACGAGGGCGCCGTGCAGGCTTTTTACAAATTGACTACACTACAAAATGAACGTCGACAAGATAGCCATTCTATACATTCATTCCTTGATTACAACCAGCATTACAAAACCACCTGGGATGGAGAAAAGTCGCTCCATCTGTCTTCGGGCCTTCAACAACGAAGTCTTCAAAAGAGATTGGATCCAAGCTTCGACCGCACGGACGAAGCTTCAAACCACACGAGCGTCGCCTCCCTTCACGTGGCACGCTCCTCCCGATTTATCGTACCTGTAGAGAGAGCGAGGATCAGTACAATCAACATGTACTGGCGAGTGACTAATTAATTTCCAGGCTCTCATTTGGTTCAAGAATTTAGATTAAAATCATATAACTTGCTTTTAGTGATCTATCTAGCCATCCTAGACATTTTCATACGAAGCATTTTGACGAAACATAAACCAAGCAAGTTACACCAGAATTTCTCTCGGCAGAGCGTGCTGTACGACATAAAACTTACCATCACCTTCCCTGTTAGTTAATAATAATTTATATCAAGTGTTTGATGTGGAGGTCACTGGTATTAACTAGCCATCCTGGACATAGCCTGGTAAACGGGACCCTTGCAACGCAAGTAGCGAGCTCCGATGTAAGTCTCTGTTTTACCGGTTGCTTCATACCCAGCTCGGCTATAACCTATTTCTTCCTAGGCCGAGTCGGTCCCGTGGCCCCGGGTTGCCGCTCGAAGAAACCATCGCCCTTGTCGACAAGTTGTCCATGACCGTGGTAGGTTAACAAGGTATATTTTAGGGTACCGTTGGGGCTTGTTATGTTATCGATTCATTTACTTGGTTGTTTTGCAGGCCTAAAATAATTCTATCTCCTTTCTACATAATACATCTTTTTTTTTCTTTTTCACATAGGACTTGTATTCTTCAAGCCAATCATTCAAATTCGATATCATTACCCGAGTTCTCATTTTGAAATAGAGGGTCGAGACGAAGGAGGTCAGCCACTCACCTTAAAATTTTGCTTGAGGCGAGAGACTGGTTGGCCACGCTAGACGTCGCCTACGCGATTACCTGAAATCGCACAAGCAACCGATTAGAACACTGTATTAGGCAAGAAGTTCGATAGAAAATGCGAGTTCGAAATGTAAGCCATGAAAACCATCGAAAACATTCACGAAAACGTATTCAGAAAACCAAAGCCAAAACCAACGCAAGCGGCGTGAAAAACAGAACAATAGGAGGTCTCTCCCGACTCAGCCGCAGAGTCAATCCTCGAGGCGCTACCCGCTGAATATGGGACTTGGTTCCGAAGAAGCCATTCCATAACGTGGTATGGATCTTAATTCAACTGTTCCCGTTCGATCGATTCGATCGATCCCGACCTATCGGTCCCGGCCGAGTCGATAGCGACAGTGTTCCTTTCTCGCGCACCCCGTGGACGAAGAACGGGGAACGATGTAGGGATGGGGCACTATAATACGTGGCACATACGTTAAGGAACTGTTCTTCCCATCCAATGCCTAGTAGAGTCACATCCATGACTCCTATACCTTTACTAACTGCCAAGTCTCCTAACATGTCTCTATTAGCAGTTAGCCCTAACGCATGCGCACATGTGATCAGCCATCACGCAAGTAATTCTATATGCTACTCATCTCATACATACCTCATGGTACAACTGTGTCAAGGTTTATACTATACACTACAAATGGTAGTCTCTTAACTCTAGGTCCATATGCAATCAAAGGATAATCAGTAAAGTAAAGCTAATATCACTGAGCAGGTAATAAATCAGGAACTGTAATAATGGTACAGCTACAAGAACTGGAAAATAAGTAAACAGAGATATGTAATAACAAAAATGTAGACTAAATACAATCAGTAAATATGGCAAGGTATCTTACCCGAGGTTGTGTGCAAAAGGGCGACGACCAATAGCTCGAACCGTCAGAATAGTGAAGCGATGAAAGGCAAATCTTGTATACGTCCTAAGATGCTGAAATAAATGCCTGTCCAAAAGTCTAATTCTAGAACAGGGGCAAAATCGTAATGTTGGGTCAAAACGATTTCCGCCGTTGGACCCGTTTTGCACCAAAATACGTGCCAGAACCTACGGTCTCTAAAGTCATCAAACTATATTTCTACGGATCCAGTTTGATGAGACGAACCCAGTCGTATGTCCAAAGTTGGATTACAGTGGGCCGCGTACAATTTTGCCCGTTGGAGCGGGTCACGGGCCCGCCAAATAGACATTCCGGTCGACCTTCTCACAATCGGACCAAATTTGGCATACAGGACCAAAAAAATGATACAGTCCTGCTGGCATAAGTTTCATCTCGATTTGACGAACGTGCACAAAATAATTAAAAATTTTACAAATAAGCTGATACGGTGAATTTCGACGGATACGTATCAAATTCGTCGTGCACACGCGACCAATTTGAATTCCATCAAAGCCCACACGTCTGTGAAGTCGATATGCACCTCTCGAGGCTTTCGATTCGTAACCACGTTGCCCGGTTTCTCGGGGCGTACGTCGTATCGATGATTTTTCTAAAATTCTATGGTTTAAAAACTAATTTTTTTCTAACTTTACCAGTGAATTAATTTATGTACAGTACATAAAAACCTAATGTACAGGAAGGGTTTTGAAGTTCTATAAGTGATCAAAAAATTTGTTCAATTATTTTTGGAAAAATCCTACTGGGTTGACTGGGATCACTCTCTAAACAGAGTTATATTAAACAGTTTAAAACTGTTTCTAAAACAGTTTTTGGGGAAAATTTTGAATCAAATTTTGACTCGTTGGATCGACATTACTGGAAACTAATTGTTGGGTCATCTAGAGAGTCATGTGGACTCTCCACAATATTTTACAGAATAGAAAATAGATGAACGTGCGCAAAGAAGGAGAGATCGGGTACCTCACGCTGTGAAACAGAGCGGGAAGATGTT
The DNA here is from genome assembly GCA_029216955.1 of Iris pallida. Taxonomy (NCBI): domain Eukaryota; kingdom Viridiplantae; phylum Streptophyta; class Magnoliopsida; order Asparagales; family Iridaceae; genus Iris; species Iris pallida. The sequence continues at coordinate 7,575,452 of JANAVB010031416.1, read as the reverse complement.
CTCGTGCGATTGCTGCTGCCTGCTCGGCTTTACTGCCATGCCAACGGTGGCCGGAGGTGGTGGCACCGATGCACGCACGTGCAGGAAAAGGTGGCGCGAGGTCAGGGGTGAAGAATTAGGGTTTTCGAAAAGAAGAAGAAATTAATTTTGTGGCTTCTTGTTGCGATCATATAGGGTTGAAGGAGGTGTGCGGGTTTGGGCTCGGTTTAGAGCTGCTACTGTTCCAAGGGAACAGTAGCGAATTGGTTTTTTCCCTTCTTTTTTTCTTTTCTTTTTCTTATATATATATATAGTTATATATATATTGCCTTTAAATAATACTCTTTTCTAAAATCTTTAAAAATATTTAAAAAATCAAAAATATCTTTTAAATGAATAAATATATAATTCTACCCCAATATAGCATTATTTGGTACTAGAATTTACCAAATGTTAAATTCTTTTCAACAAACATTCCAACTGTCAAAATATAAAAGTCAAATAAATTTCTTAAATATTTTCTAAAATTTAAAATATATTATTTTCTAAATATTTGGGTGCAAGGTTTTGTACTGAATACCTATATGGGCACATAGCGTAGAATTACTTGTGACCATCGATATAAAATAAACCTAAATAAAATTATTCAAGTGTATTAGAATAAAAAAAATACTATGAAAAGTAGCAATTTAATTTAATAAAATCCTTTAAACTTTTGGGATTTTACAAATTTAGTCAATTAAGTTCTGTTATAAGTTTCATAATAGTTAAATAAATTATTTAGGAGCATTGGATTCCGAAGGCGTGGACACGAGAGCGAAACTGCATCCTTACATCGCGGAACCAGGCAAGATACCTTGCCTCCATCTACAGTTTATTTATATGCTTATAGTCTTTCATTTTATATGTTATCGTTTAGTTCTCTAGTTGATTTCGGTTATTGGTTTTCTTCATACCATGTATATCAGTTTATTTGTCTTGCTTGTATATCACCATCTTTTCGTGACTTGATAGTGTAGTTATACTTGGCTTGTTCTCATTATAGTTCATACTAGAGATGTTCTTACTTGTGTCGTGACTGAGTTGTACTTGTCGTCACCTGTATCTTGACTGAGTCATGTCTATGAGTTTGTGTAACTGAACTGCTATTCCTGGTTCGTTTGCACCCGTGATTCCACACTCGGGATGAGGGTATTTATCTTGATTCATTTGTGCCAGAGAGTCCACACTTGGGAGGAGGGTGTTATCTTGATTCGTTTGCGCTAGAGAGTCCACACACGGGACGAGGGTGTTATCTTGATTAGGTAAAATGAGACTTATATAGTTGTGATAATAATATGGTTAGGAGGGCAAACCTTCAACGTCATTGTTGTAAGACCGCTGGTACCAAGAATAGCGACTAGAGATAACCATCAATAGTTCTACGATAGAGATGTTATAATCCAAATTATTTAGGATCGATTATTACTTGAGTTATTAGGAGACACCGTAGTGATCTAGCGTATCCTTTGAACTATTCCTAGTTACATTAGCGCTGTTCTTTGTTAGTGAGCCTGATTTTAATTTTGAGGACGAAATTCTTTTAAGGTGGGTAGGATGTAAAACTCCAAAATTTTTGGATTATTTATTTATTTATTTATTTGGATTAAATAGGATTTTATGGAATTTATGAATATCTTTAAATTAAATAGTTATTATTATACCTTAGCCATTATTGAATTTTGGAGTACAAGAATTGTGACACGGAAGTGTACACATGTGTTTTGACTAGTGTTTTAGCCATGATAGGGAAGGCCGAGCCATAGTTGTGTTCTAACTAGGAAAACCAGGCCAAGTTGCGACTTAACCCCCATCGATGATTTATTTATTTAATTATTAGACTATTGACTTTCTAGGAGACCAGGTTGTTCCAATTTAGCTCCAACTTGACCCGAACCAAATCTAAATCTAAATAGACATGTAGTACTCTCAAATACCTTCATGTTGATATATATATTTTGTATATATATTTTATTAATATTAATATATTTTTAATTTTGGAAAGTTTCTATTTATAGAAAGTGTCTACGTGTAATCCTAGTTGGCAGTAGTTTATATTTGACCGAAAGTCCAACCCAATCCTAAGTAGGCATATTGGGCATTAATAAATATTAATAAATACATATATTTTATATTTAATTCAGATTTTGGATTATATTTATATAGATAGATTTAATTAGTCTATATTAGGAAAGACCTTTTTAATTCTCAATCCAATCAATTAGCCAACTCACCAAACAACCAAACCATGCCAAGTGGACCTTCACCATGGAGTATTCGGCCAAGCAAACCCCCCCCATGGCCGAATATCTCATAGGAATAGGATTCCCACTCCTTTTCATGCATGCAACCCAAAAGGCTCATATATGTATATCAACTTAACCCAAACCCTAACCCTAACTTAATTCTTCCTTTCTCTCCCTTCCCATAGCCGACCAACCGCTCTTCCTCTCCAAATTTTGGCAACACCTCTCCCCTATATCCCTCCATACATCAACTTCTCCATTGCACATCTCTTCATCCTTCACAAAAACTCATCTCCTCCACCATACATCCACCCAACCACTCAAAACAAACCCTAAAAATTCCATCTTCTCCATCCAACCATCTATAGCCATTGCCAACCCTTCCAAACTCACCAAGAGAGGATTAGAAAGCAAAGATAGAAAGAAAGTTTGGAGCTTTGGGAAGGAGAAGTCTTCACAACCTCTCTAGCAAGGACTTTTGGTAAGAAACCCTAATTTTTTCATCTCAAACCCTTACTAAATTTATGTAGAAAATATGTTATTAAATCTATAGAAATCATATTTTGATGGTTTTTTCTATGTATAATCATTTATAAATGTTTCATGATTTATAGTCGTAATATTCATGTTTCGGTAGGATCAAATTAACCCCGTTGTGAAGGAACTATAAGTTATTGGTGTTTATTTTCGAAACTAAATTTTATATGTGTTAATATATATAAATTAGGATTTTTAAGTATTTTTTCATGAATTTATCAACTCAAATCTGGTCGAGAAAATTATAGGTCAAAACTAGCTATTTTCGGGTAACCTGCTGACCTAGAATGTCCCAAACTTGTAGCATAACTTAACCCTTGTACCTATGATGATATTCTGTAAAATAAGGTATTTAAATTCTATTTAAGATATATTTTTAGATATTTTAGCTATTTTGAGTAATTGGCCATGTTCATGACGAGTTTCGGGTAGACTAGGTGACGTAGTAGTCAACTAGTCACATAATTCTTTATAAATCATAATTCTAGAATTTCAGAGTTAATACTGTAGAAAATAGTTTTAAATATTATTTTTAGGAATTTAATATAATTTTTAAGTGTGTTATTGACGTGGGGTCATAACCGATTAATTGGAAGGTCGAAAACCCTAAAACTGTGTTATGAGGTCTCGTTGGACACGTATGTATGTTATACAATTTAAGGAGTCCTATGAGATATTTTAGTATAGTTAAAGTAGTTTAAAATATTAATTTAGTCAATTAAGTTCTGTTATAAGTTTTATAATAGTTAAATAAATTATTTAGGAGCATTGGATTCCAGAGGCGTGGACACGGGGGCGAAACTGCATCCTCACATGGCGGAACCAGGCAAGATACCTTGCCTCCCTCTACAGTTTATTTACATTCTTATAGTCTTTCATTTTATATATTATCGTTTAGTTCTCTAGTTGATTTCGGTTATAGGTTTTCTTCATACCATGTATATCAGTTTATTTGTCTTACTTGTATATCACCATCTTTTTGTGACTTGATAGTGTAGTTATACCGGGCTTGTTCTCATTGTAGTTCATACTAGAGATGTCCTTACCTATATCGTGACTGAGTTATACGTGTCGTCACCTGTATCTTAACTGAGTCGTATCTACGAGTATGTGTAACTGAACTGCTATTCCTGATTTGTTTGCACCCGTGAGTCCACACTCGGGACGAGGGTATTTATCTTGATTCGTTTGCGCCAGAGAGTCCACACTCGGGACGAGGGTATTATTTTGATTCGTTTGCGCTAGAGAGTCCACACATGGGATGATGGTGTTTATCGTGAACTAACCTGAGGACGATCATGTGACCACGGCATACGATTTCAGATAACTGTAGGGATAATCTAGGTAACTTAAACTGGTAGAAGCATTGGAAGGGAACGAATGTCACGTCCCGATTCGACAATCGTTCATCCCCAATTCCCCAAATGCCGAATCGATCGTCCTTATTAAGGCGTGATAAAGTACGAGTCTAGAATTGCACTTGTATAAGTTAAGAACATTACATTTGATCATTTATTTAAAAATGCCAAGCTGAAACTTCACAAATCTCATCAAAGTCGAACACGCAGTATAGGAAGATAGAAATATGTTTTTCATTGATAGCTTACAAAGAAGTGCAAGTCATATTATATTTGATATGCCGCTGCGGCTACATTGATTGAAAACAAAAGAAATATACTCGACAAGCTGCCTGAACAAATACTTGCCGTTCCATACATTCGCCCCTTTATACATAAGCCTTCGATGAATTGGCTTCAAAATACTTCGTAATAGGAAGAGCTTCAAAATGCCTCTCTGAACTTTAGCCCCAGTTTAGTCTCGAGCTCCTACAGCACCGTTGGTACCTGGTGAGTTGGGAGTTAGCACACTTGCTAATGGATGGGACGAACCACTCGACTAAACCGACTCTGATTGTTAAGGTAGGCATGCTTTATAGTTTTCTTTCTATTGGAACTAAATGAATTTAGCTCGTATCGATAGCCATCTTTGAAGTAGTTAAAGCATACAGTGGACATAGCAATTTATCATAATTCTTACCACGGCTGTGCTCGTCCCTGCATAAAATAGAGATAATATTTATACCTGTATAAGACAATAGGTGAGCATGCTATTATCTTATATGTGGTCATTGGTGTTACACACCACTTGGAACTATCTCAACGGCATTTCGGTCCGTCAGTCTAGGTTGCAAGCCTGACTGACGATCCCGTAATGCATCAGTGCCGAAGCACAATTATTCATTCCCCTAGGTCGATTCGATACCGGTTCCCCGGATACCGATTCGAGGAAAATCAAACTTGTGCATAAGCTGTCCATGACCATGCCAATGCGTGAACAGTTTATATATGCAAACAGAATTGTATAGCGTAGACAGTATTGAATGACATTATCATTTTGTCCAACTTATGCAATGGATCATTTTCCCCAAAGCCGTACTTTCGATTTAGCATCCCGTAGGCACCAAATTTTTCGAGGCACCGTAAGCCACAATCGACGTTTCATAATATTTTGTAGCACGTAAAATAATCTATCTTTTTACTTGAACCTTGAACTTTTTCTGATCGATATGAAACTTATATTTTTAGAGTAAATTACTCTAAATCGATACGTTTTTCTCGAGTTCTTGATCTTAGTGGATTGGTATGCATTTAACTTAGCATCGTCGATTTGAATGAATTCGAAGCAAACAATATTGCATTTGCGGGAAGGAAAGAAGGGGCCGAACCACCCACAAAGTATTTGATCGTGCCTTGGGTTGAAGCACTTCATAATGTTCAAACTTCAGTTACGCGAGATCCTGCAATGGCACCAACACTTAGTCAGAATTTTTTCTTTATTCGTTCATTTCGAAATGCTTGGATGCATGCTGAAATTGACGCGAAAGCACTTTCATCAAAACCAAAACCAAGCGACAAAAACTCTAATAAAACCATACAGCAGTCTGGTCCCGTCGAAGGGACTCTTATATAGAGCTCACTCGTCGAGACGCAGCCTGCTGCATCTAGGACTTATTTCAACAGAAATCGTTCCATTAGTTGGATCGATTCTCGTAACATTCGTCCAAATCAATTTGATCGATGCCGCAAGGTGTTATAGCTTACCAAGCTCAGCGATCGAGTCATATGGCCATCTAGGTTTTCGACCGATCTGACTCGGCGCAAGCATATTATCTAGTCCCTCGCCTATCGGAATCTGGGCACTACACAATATTCTACTAAGAAAAAGTTTCGTCCCAAAACTTAAGAATAAGGGTCTGACCTTAAATTAGACAAACAACGAAGGGTACTTCTCCTTCATCTCCGCCTCTATTTTCTATGTCGAATCTTCAACTAAATAGTTTCGCCAAAGCACGCAAACCAAAGACATCGACCGATTTCATAATACTTTCTCCTTACGGTCCAAAATTTGAATAGGCTCCTCTGAGTAAGACAAGTCCGTACGTAGCTCCAACTGATCGAAGCTAACCACATGAATTGGATCGTGCACATATTTTCTAATTGTGAAACATGGAAAGTAGCGTGTACTTCAGCCAAGGCAGGAGGTAGTGTGATCCGATAAGCAACTATTCCGACTCGCTTGAGGATCTCGAAAGGGCCACAAATCGAGGACTCAATTTGCCTTTAACACCGAACCATATAACGCCACACATGGGCGTTACTTTCAATAACACATGGTCCCCGACTAGAAATTTTAGCGGTCGTCGACGAAGATCTGCGTAGCTCTTTTGTCGACTTTATGCGATGCAAAGTCTATCTCGAATCAACCAGAACTTTTCAATGACCTGCTCCACTAGTTCCGGTCGGAGTACTTGCTGCTCTCCGACTTCGTTCCAGCATATTGGAGAACGACACTTCCTCCCGTAGAGCGCTTCGTATGAAGCCATCTGAATGCTCGATTGATAACTGTTGTTATACGCAAACGTCGCAAACGGCAAATACGTATCCCAACTAGTCTTGTCACGACCCGCACCCTAGAGTAAGGGCACAAGAAGTGGTTACGTCCAGCCTACGCCACAGTGTCGGCGGTAGAACGCTGTCCTAGGTCAATCATCTAACAGTATAAAGGTACCTGTACAGTATATACACTCCGAATGGAGGTGATATAGCATAATACAGTCTCAATCACATCTAAGACAGAATACGATAAAAAGATAGATAGATATGGAACGAAATGAATCCACAGAGATACAATCAGATAGAAGTCTAAGTGTCTAAGACAATATCTCCATAAACATCAGATGAAACAAATCCCAGTATATACAATAATATATCAAGGAGAAAGACAAGGTAAGAGTCTAAGCTAGCAGTCTAAACCACTGGTGGTAGATCCTCTACTGCAAGTGGGTCCAAGTCACAAGTGTTGTATAAAGCTGCACCATAATGGGTAGACACCAGAGCCTCATCTTTCTCTGTAAAATTTTCAAAAGGTCCAGTTAGGACAGGAGCGAGCACAATACATCTTAACAAATCATAACAGGATAAGAATATAATCATGCTAGAGAGTAAGATACATGAACTGAAGAATAACATGATATAAAAGAGAACGACTGTAAGTAAATATCTACAATATAATAGAGAACTAATTAGTGACTAGTGATTCAGAGTACAAGATAAACATGCAAACAGCTGGAGGGTGATTCATGACTATACTAAAGAGGTGATTCATGACTATACTACTTTGGAGTTATTCACATGTTCATTTATACTCTCCCATCCCCAATCAATACACAAGGATCCAGTCAAGTTACGTTAAGATTCATGACTATACTATATTGCCCATAAAGGGTGATTCAAGAGTGATTCACAAAGATTCGTGAAGGCTCTGTGATTCATGAGAGTACAGGAATCACAAGCTGATACATGAAGATTCATGATAATAGAAACATGAGATACATGATGTAAGTGAAACACACGAGACAAGAGTATCTGATGCTCCCGAAGGGATAACACTTATGAAGGGATCCATATAGTACCAATCTGTGTTACCAACGTGTCAGCATCAAGTAAAGTAATCTAAAGCAGGAAATATAATCCTAAACAAGATATGAAATGATCAAAGAATGTACTCGCCTGGTATCCTGAGTATCTGAAGAGAATCTACTGTCCGAGGAGTAGTGTCTGTCTCCTATAGAACAGTACAAGTCACTACAAGTCTAAAATGATATAACAGACTGCTACAATGCATCTACATGATGTTTGGGGTCAATCTAGGCTAAAGTCGACCCTCGGTCAACTCTAGTCAAACTACACTAGTCAAACTAGGTCAACTAGGTCAAGCCTAACCCAAACAAGTCTCACTAAGCCTAACCAGCCTATTCTAGCATTCACACACACACTATCTAGGCTATACAAGCCAACAGCACACCTACACTGGCATTCAAGCCATATACACAGGCTATGAGCCATAGGCTATAGGCCATAGGCTAGAACACATATTCACATATTACAATATTAATCTAATTTAGTATAATTCGCACACATTTCACACATATACATATATTAATAATATATTTAATTTATATAAAGAACACCCTTAGGCTACATTGATATATCACATATAGGTATATATATATATATATATATATATATATATATATATATATATACATATATATATATATATATATATATATATATAGAAAAAAAATATATATATATATAGAGTGATAGGGAAAAGGGTGGATACATGTGTGTGTGTACATGTGAGGGTGTGTGTGTAGAGTGTGTGACAGTATAGTATTAGGTTAGTGTGTGTATCATGAAAACAAGAGTGTGTGACACAAAGGGTAACAATGTGGCAATTTAGAATTAGTGAGTGTCAATGCATAGCTAAGTGTGAGGCATGACGGTTAGTGGTGTGTGGCATGTAAATCAGTGAACAGAACATGGCAAGGCAATTTCAACAAATAGGTTTTGTTCCAACATGACTGTTAGCTAATAGGAGTGGTGTGTGTTTATGAGTTTAGGAATAGGAATTCAAATGTCAGTTATTAGTTAGCGTGTGTGTGTGTTAACAGAAATTTGAAGCTGAAAATCAGTGAACAAAACTCAGATTGCAATCAGTAAAGAAACATGGCAAATGGCAGTTAGAACTGGGATTTAGTGTGTGTGCAGAACATTAGATGGCATGTGTCTAACATGTGTGTGGTATAGTGTAATAGAGTGTGTGTAAGGAATGTGTGTAGAGTGCAGTGGAGAACAGTCTCAGGTTAATCAGCCAATGTGACAGGATTAATAGGATAGGGTGTCAAGTGTATGAACAAGGTTTAGATAGGTTGTGTCAAAGGAATTAAGTGACAGTGATTCAGTTTTAATATTAGAGAATAATGTGTGTGAGGAAATCAACAATAACAGTTCACATACTCAGCCCTCTATCAGTTGGCATATTAAAATCAAATTTTGAAACTCATTGCTCAACACAGAACACAACTAACATGATCCCCATTTATTAAATATGTAGGTCAATCTAATTAACCATTTAATCATCATTAAACAGGTAATTATGTAATTAAAACAGAAGAATAGTTCAGTTAAATGACAGTTTAAGTAACTCAACAGTTAGTAACCCAAAACTCAATTTCGAAACCCATTGCTTCCACAATTCACACACTAACCTAATCATCATTCAATACACATGTAGGTGAACTAATTTAATCCTTTAACATCATTAAAACAGCTAAGAATATGCAAATTAAAATCAGGAATTAATTTCAGTAAAGGGGGTATCAATAGTATCGGGATATTGGGAAATAGCATGATTTCGAAACTAAATTAATCAACAAAATTATAATTAATGGGTTGGTAATTAGTGTAACATGTGAGAAAGTGTCAAAGGGTGTCTTTATGTCCAAGAACTGGACACGAATTATGTCCAAAACATCACACAACACACATACTGAAACTCAGTGCACTGCAGTGTCGTGCACGCGTGCACACGCGTCTAGCACGCGACGCAGGCCACGTGGAGACACGTGGCCGTGCACACGTGTTCGCCAGGGGTTAGGGTAGGTGTCCAACCGCCTGCAAGAGGTCCACGTTGTGTCGTGTCCAAGTTACAAGCCCGTGTCAGTGCGCGAATTCAGACTGAAACAAACCAGTGCACGACCGTGCGCGTGCAGTATGGGTCGAAGTTCTCCCTAACCAGTCAACGAGATCCTACGAAACTTTGTAGGCCTCGTGTCAGTCATCTAGGGAGTCTCCACATCAAATTTTGTGTCTTGAAGTGGCGTGTCCAGTGCGAACCAGGACACGGGCAGCAGGGCACTCAAACGAGCCCCGTGCTGCGTGTCCAAGCACAAAATCTGACACAATAAGACACGAAATGCAAATCATCCTTCACAAAGTTATTACACACAGCTAGATCTAGAGATCCATGTAATTAGAATTTCAAAATTCAAAAATAATTTCCTAAGAAGTATTTCTACAAACACCTATGCACCTATTATGATACGTGTCCGATACGGACACGAAATAGACACGAATTGTGCCTAAATCTCGAGGACAGCTAGGGAATCCTTAAACCTATCCCTATATGCAAAGAAAGCAGGATAAACAATAGGTTTAAATGGTTTACCTATTGAGTGTCAATACTCAAGAAAAGCTTTAAATGGAAGGATTCCAAATAGCAACTCCCAAGCTCCAAATGACACAAAAACTGAGGTGAACCTCCAGAATCAGTAAACAAACAATAATTAGATCCTAATGCAAAAGATTAGGTTTAAAAAGGAGTTGAAATGAATTAAATAGGATTTTAGGGGAATGGGAAATTACCTCTCCTTCCAAATCTAGGTCAAGAACAAAAGAGGCAAGAACACACTAAGAGATTACTTATAGGCAAGGGGAAACCCTAATTGTGGCTGCCATGGGTTGGTTAGTTTGGGTTTTGGGCTTAAGTCATGGGCCTATGGCTTAATTACAAGTCATGAAATCACAAGTCATTGAGTTAGTCACAAGTCATTAACCATTTCACTTAAACTCAACCTTCCTACTTTAAAACTAATTTCTAATGACTAAAAGTAGGTTAACTTAATTTAGACTAGGGTCACCATAGCTAGGGTTAGCTTCTAGGCTAGTCCACAAGTCTCAACTAGTCAAAGTCAAAATCACAACCATCAATCCAATAATTAATCAAATTATTCTAATAAGTCAAAATAACCAAGTTACCCCTAGGATAAAAATAATAAATAGATATTCCAAATCACAGGGTTAGGCTCGAGGTCAGACTGTCTCTACGGTTTCACTAGCTGCACATCAAAATCACAAGTCATAATTTTTAAAATAGTTTTAAATGATTAAAAATCACCAAAAATTATATTATTATTTAAATATCATAATTAAATAATTAAAAACACAAAAATTTAAAATTATCCTCATTTAGAAAACTGGGTGTTACAAGTCTTTAGATCGATCGCACACAGACGCAATATGTCCTCTAAGATTTGGTTCACTCTTTCCGTTTGACTGTCTGTTTGGGGGTGATATGCAGTACTAAAGTTCAATTTGGTCCCCATTATAGTGTATAGGCTCATCCAGAAGTACGATAGGAATCGTCCGTCTCTGTCCGAAACTATTATAGCTTGTACCCCGTGCAGTCGGACGATCTCGTCGATATAGATTTGAGCTAACTGATCGACGCTCCATGTTGTTTTGATTGCGATAAAGTGAGCCGACTTGGTCAATCTATTGACAATGACCCAAATTACATCATTCCCTCAGGACGTCTTCGAAAAACCAACAATGAAATCCATTGAGATATTGTCCAATTTCTACTCGGGGATGGCAAGATTTTGTAGCTCTCCATCTGGCCTTTGGTGTTCTACTTTTACTTGTTGACACGCCATGTACTGTGATACAAAAGTAGCCACGTCTTTCTTCATGACGTGCCACAAAAATATTGTGTTCAAGTTCTTGTACATCTTGGTGCTTCCAGGATGTAACGAGTACTTCTCATAGTGTGCCTCTGTCAGAATTTCTTTTCTGAATTCGACAGTTTCAGGAATGCAAAGCCTTCCTTTTAGTCGTATGGTCCCTTCTTCGTATTTCGCAAAGTCGGTCGCCTTTTCTGTTAAAATTAGCTCGCACATCTTCGTCAGAAATAGGTCGTCCTTCTGTGCGGTCTTTATCATGCTAAGCAGGCTCGGCCCAATCTTAAACTGAGCAAGGTGTAGGTGTCGATACTCAATTTCAAGTTCTATACCCATCGCTTTAAGGTCTCGCCGTATCTCATTATTTAAAGCCAGTGATCCCATAAATATTCTGCTCAGCGAGCGGTGCTACCACGATTCCTTTGCCCGGTGTATATTCGATCGTTAGCTCATGGTATTTTATTAGTACGAGCCAACATCACTGTCGCAAGTTAAGTTCTCACTGGGTGAATAAGTATTTGAGACTCTTGTCGTCCGTATAGATCTGACAAGCCATACCATAGAGGCAGTATCGCCAGAGTTTCAATGCGAGCAAGATTGCCGCCAATTCTAGATTATACGTCAGATAGTTCTTCTCGTGCTGCTTCAACTGTCGTAAAACGTAGGAGATAATTTGTCCCTCTACCTGAGCACGCACCCGAGGCCAGTCCTCGATGTGTTGCTGAATATTTGAAAGCCTTCTAGACCATCTGGAAGTGCAAGGATTGGAGTTAAGACGAGCCGTTGCTTCAACTGTTGAAAGCTGGTTTTACAATTGTCACTCCATTCGAATACGACTCCCTTATGGGTGAGGCGAGTCAGAGGCGACGCTAATTTGAAAAAACTTTGTACGAATCTTCGATAGTAACTTGCCAAGCCTAAGAAACTTCGAATGTCGCTAGCCGAGGTTGGTCGTTTCCAATCTATCACCGCTTTAATTTTATTTGGGCCTACTGCGACTCCTTCTGCCGAGACCACGTGCCCGAGAAAAGTTACGCTACTCATCCAGAACTCGCATTTACTCCACTTCGCGTATAGTTTGTTTCCCGTAATGTTTGCAGCATCGTCTTCAAGTGCTCCGTGTGTTCTTTCCGATTCTTTGAGTAGATAAGGATGTCGTCGATGAACATGACTACAAATTTGTCGATTTGAGGTCGGAAGACTCGGTTCATCAAGTCCATGAAAATAGCTGGGGCATTCGTTAAACCGAACGACATAACTAGAAATTCATAATGACCATATCGAGTGCAGAAGGCAGACTTCGATATGTCATCAGATTTGATCTTCAACTGGTGGTAGCCTGATCGTAGATCAATTTTTAAAAATATTGGCACACCTTACAGTTGGTCAAACAAGTCATGAATTTATGGCAGTGGGTACTTGTTCTGTACGGTCGCATTGTTGAGTTCACGATAGTTGATGCACAGCCACATCGATCCATCTTTCTTCTATACGAAAAATAAGGGAGCTCCCCACGGAGAGACGCTAGGGTGAATAAATTTGTGGTCTAGCAACTCTTGTAATTTACTTTCAGCTCCTTCAGTTCCGTTGGAGCCATTCGGTAAGGCACCTTTGATATCGACCGTATATCCGGGAAGGTGTCAATACTGAATTCTATTTTCCGATCTGGTGGCATCCCGGGCATCTTGTCAGGGAAAACATCAAGGAAATCTGCCATAACATAAGTATGTACCGTATTTGTATTATCCTTTCTTGTATCTCGAACAGATGCCAAGTATCCCGTATAGCCGGAACACAACATACTCTTTGCCGAAATTATCGATACCACCATTATCGTATTCGAGACCGTACCGCACGAATATAAAACTCTCGCCAGGAAGACGAAACACAACTCTCTTCTCCGCGCACTCGATCGTTGCATGACAAGTGCCCAACCAATTCATACCCAGGATTATGTCATACTCTTTGATGTCAAGTACGATGGCTTCCAAGGCTAGATTCCTTTCCCCGATGCAAATGTGTCCATTCCCACAAATAAAGTTTGCAGGCATATCGACTCCCGATGGAGTGTTCAATGCTAATGGTCATATCTAGTGATTGCATGGCTATTTTATTTTCTTTCACATAATCAGCAGATATAAAACTATGTGTCCGCACCCGAATCGAATAGTACTCGAGCAGGTATATTTTTATAAAGTAATATACCTGTTACAATCATCTTCGAAGCGAATGCTTCATCTCGATTTAGCGTATAGACTCCGTCTTGCGTATTGTGGCATTGATTTTGCTGGTTCACTGGTACTGCATTCACGCTTTACAGGGGAGGCGCTTTATACGAATTTGGAACGTTCCTCTGAGGATTTGGAACATGCTTTGGACAATGTGTAGCTATATGGCCTATCACGCCATACTTGTAGCAAGTTTTCGTAACACAATCGGCCGTCCAGTGCCCATGATTACCGCATTTGTTACAGTGTTGTCCACCCTGGCCCCTGTTATCGAATGTGTTTAGATATTTTGATACTCCCGATCCATCGGCGTCGTTAGGACGTTTGTCGAAGTTATTTTGGATAACAGGCTCGACTCTTCGCGATATACGGCCAAAGATTCTTTCGCTATCCAGAGCAGATTCGTATGATTCATGGTAAGTTCGGCATCGTTGGTTCATAACGTCTCGACAAAGCTCCTCATTTAGCCCTTGCTGGAAGCACTCTTGCACCAGGCTTCTTTGTTGGGCAGGAAGGCGCCGACAAACTTTGCGAGTTTTGAAAAGTTTGAGTCATAATCATCAACTGACATATTCCTCCTGTCGTAACTTCGTAAACTCATCTTCTTTTTGACGACGGACGGCACGAGGAATGTACTGTTCGAGAAATGCTTCCTTGAACATTTTTCAGGAAATCGTGGTGTCAGTGTTTGCTTCATAGATTTCCTATTTTTTCGTGGCCCACATGTCGTATGCCCTTAGTTCTAGTTGTACTGCCGTACATGTTACCCTCTGGGAGCCTTCGATGTCGAGAAGATTGAACAAATCCTCTATCTCCTACGAGCCATCCGATGATAACATCAGGTTCCACTCGGCCATTGAACTTTGGCGGGTTCATCTTGCGGAACTCCTTTGCTATGAAAATGGAAGAAGAGTTCATCGTTCGTGGTTGTATTTTTTTCTCGACTTCTCGAGCATCACCCTTCTCTTAGATGCCACGACCGTTGTATTATTGTTGGCAGACGTACTGGTTACTATCTGTGTTAGGGCATCCATCTACTTCTGCTGCGGACTGAATTGGGCTTGCATCTGTGCTTGAAGCTGTTGTTGCTGCAGCTCCATCAACTGTATCATTTTTTCCATCGTACTCACGCTAGGACTAGCGCCCTTCGAACTAAAGGTGCTATCCACAATGTTGGTTATTGTGTCGGGATTGTGTTTATGTTTCTTAATCATTCCTACAAAACAAAGTAAACCCGTTAGAATTTTTCAAAATATCTACGGGCTTACTTGTATGGAACTTTTATTTTACGCAGTTTGCCGACAAGCATTCAATTGCGCCATCGCAATGAACATTTCAAATGAAACAATTTTCAAAAATTCGAAGAAACATAACTGTGCTATGATACCAACTTGTCACGCCCCGATTCGACAACCATTCATCCCCAATTCCTAAAATGTCGAATCGATCATCCTCGCTAAGACGGGATGCCGTACGACTCTGGAATTTCACTCGTACAAGGCAAAAATATTACATTTGATCATTTACTTGAAAACGCTAAGTTGAAACTTCACAAATCGTATAAAAGTTGAACATGCAGTATAGGAAGATAGAAATATGCTTTTCATTGATAGCTTGCAAAGAAGTGCAAGTCATATTATATTTGATATTCTGCTGCGGCTACATTGATTGAAAACAAAAAAAAAATATACTCGACAAGCTGCCTGAACTAACACTTACCGTTCCATACGTTCTTCCCCTTTATACATAAGCCTTCGATGAATTGGCATTCAAAATACTTCGTAATAGGAAGAGCTTCAAAACGCCTCTCCGAACTTCAGCTCCAGTTTAGTCTCGAGCTCCCGCAGTACCGTTGGTACATGGGGAGTTGAGGATTAGCACACTTGCTAGTGGATGGGATGAACCACTCGACTAAACCGACTCTGATTGTTAAGGTAGGCATGCTTTAGAGTTTTCTTTCTATTGGAACTAAATGAATTTAGTTCATATCGATAGTCATCTTTGAAGTAGTAAAATCATACAATGGACTATAACAATTTATCATAATTCTTACCACGGCCGTGCTCGTCCCTGCATAAAATAGAGATAATATTTATACCTGCATAAGATAATAGGTGAGCATGCTACTATCTTGTATGTGGTCATTGGTGTTACACACCACTTGGGACTATCTCAACGGCATTTCGGCCCGTCAGTCTAGGTTGCAAGCCTGACTGACGGTCCCGTAATACATCAGTACCGAAGCACGATTATTCTTTCCCCCTAGGTCGATTCGTTATTGGTGTCCCGGTTACCGATTTGAGGAAAATCAAACTTGTGCACAACTGTCCATGACCATGCCAATGCGTAAACAGTTATATATGCAAATAGATCTGTATAGCGCGGATAGTTTTGAACGACATTATCATTTTGTCCAACTTATGCAACGGATCATTTTTTCTAAAGTCGTACTTCCGATTTAGCATCCCGTAGGCACCAAATTCCTCGAGGTACCGTAAGCCAAACGTTTCATAATATTTTGCAGTACGTAAAATAGTATGTCTTTTTACTTGAACCTTAAACTTTTTCTGATCGATGTGAAACTTATATTTTCAGAGTAAATTACTCTAGATTGATATATTTTTCCCGAGTTCTTGATCTTAGTGGATTAGCATGCATTTAACTTAGTATCATCGATTTGAATGAATTCGTGGCAAACAATATTGTATTTCGGAAAGGAAAGAAGGGGCCGAACCACCCACCAAGTATTCGATTGTGCCTTGGGTCGAAGCGCTTCATAATGTTCAAACTTCAGTTACGTGAGCTCCTGCAATGGCACCAACACATAGTCAGAATTTCTTCTTTTTTCCTTCATTTTGAAATGCTTGAATGCATGTTAAAATCGACGCGAAAGTACTTTCATCAAAACTAAAACCAAGCAGCAAAAACTCCAATAGAACCATACAGCAGTCTGGTCCCGTCGAAGGGACTCTTATATAGAGCTCACTCGCCGAAATGCAGCCTACTCCATCTAGGACTTATTCCAACAGAAGTCGTTCTATTAGCTGGATTGATTCTCGTAACATTCGTCCAAATTGATTTGATCGATACCGCAAGGTGTTATAGCTTACCAAGCTCATGGATCGAGTCAGATGGCCATCTAGATTCCCGACCGATCTGACTCGGCACAAGCATATTATCTAGTCCCTCGCCTATCAGAAGCGGGGCACTACAATGGAATCCTGAGATCGTGCAATACTAGCTTTAATGCAGACATTAGTCATGATTTGCAGGTTGGCTGCCATAGATGTTGTTACCGTTTGTACTAGCGGATGGCAATATCTGGCTACTACTTATGTACTATGTACTTCTCTTGCTTGTATGGTGGCCTTACGAGAAATCGGTGCTTTTCTTGCTTGCTTGTCATACTTGGCCCCGCTAGCCCTGCTGGGATGGCACGATCTTAGAATTCCTATACTTTACATTGTTGGGGTAACCCAACCTCTACATAGAAAGTCGTAGGTATTTCAGTGGCCGCTTATTCACTCATTGTTTGGCTTGTTGCTTGTACAGCCAGCTGATATCGAGTTTCAGTTGGCGATGCAGGTATTATTAGGATGTTAGGGAAATTGTGATAATTGTTGGTTATTTTAGCTACTTTTGTTGTGGATTGTTATCGTGCGTTGGTACCTCACGACCCTTGCCCTCATTTACTGTTCATATATATTTTTCTGCCTTATATTTTTTTATCATGCTGGCTTTTTTTCGTCCGTCCTTGAGCCTTCCTTTCTGGTACTTACTGCGGTTGGCCTGACCAACCCTAATTATTTCCAGATTGCCTGTGACCGACCCTGTGGATCTTCCAAACTTGATTTGGAGGATGTGCTTCAGTTCTAGACCATGTTAGGAACTGTAGGAAGGTATACTTGTCTACATTATTATCTTGTACTGTAGATTTCCTGATTATCATATGAGTATTTCCTGCTTTTCCATTTGATTATCTCTCTTGCTATTAATTTATAGTGATTGCCTGTGGATATAAGATCGAATTTAGGCCATAGATTGATTGATTGATTGCTAGGATACCCAGCTTGATTGATAGCCGTCATTGCCGTATAACGTATTCGTACCTTATACGATATAGCTGGCCGACGTTCGTCCCCGTATTTTGGTACTAGGGAGTGATACAGTTTTAGTGGTAGTCCATGCAGGTCTCGTTTTGAGATATTATTGGGTATCACATGATTATTGATCTCAGTCCACTATTCGTTAGTATTCCCACTTGTTACCCTTGTCCTTCGCTCCTTTGAACTTGTAAATTGGTCCTCATCTCTATCTGGACCTATTTTGCTTGTCCTGTCTTATTCGTTGTTATCTACCCCTAATCCTTGTTTGATAGATATGATCCTATAGTTGGTCATGTCGATCATTTTATCTGATGAGATGTTATCTTGTCTCCATTATTGGGTTACTTGATTATCTATCTTGGGTTTTGTACTCTCTACCTGTGTTTTACCTTAGTTGATTCTCATGTTATCCCTTTCGTTCGTTGACTTCGTGTTGATATAGTATCATTATCGTCCTATTCGAGCATTGGCTTGATTATTGTGGAAGGAAGATTTCATCAGGACTCTGAGATTAGATATTTTAACATTTATTGAGTATACAGTAAATTTTCTTGTGTCATTACAGCTCCTTTGATTCTGTACAGTTCCACAATCATGATTATATGATTCAGATATTATTTTGATTATAGATGTACTTTCTATATATTATGTTTTGACTTGTATTTTGGATTTGGAGTATTTTCCTAGAAAATATCTTGTGTTATTAGTGAAGGTGTTTTTTACGTATATTATGATTCACCTGGATTTTAGATTTTGATTATTTTCCTAGAACTGACTTATGATATAGTTAGATGTTTTGTGATTTTAGTAACTTGGACATTGAGACATGGATTTGATTCGTTTTGGGTATTTGTCAAGGGTGATCGGGTGACCCTAGTATACCTTGATGGCATGGTAATGAAAGTTGCAGCTGCTCGATTATAGTGCCATGGTGAGTCTTTTTCAGCCATTCCGGATGGCGTGGCAGGGAATAACCGTGACACATATTGTGATTAGATATTAGGAAACTATGGTCGTCGGTTTGAGATAAATATCCAGTATTTTATTATTTTGTGGATTTTTATGCAGTTAGGATTTCAGATTTTCTGACATTGTTTTTGATATTTTGTACCTGTTTTGATTTATGGAGTTATGTCGTGCACGTGAGATTTTAATTTTTTGAGATTCCTTCGATGTTTAGGATTTACCTTACGAGTTGAATTGTGTAGTTAGATATTGTTCTCCTCGATATTTTCAGATTTAGATCTTATTCATTTCTAGTTGTATTACTTGATTTCTGTAAGGTGGGTAGAATTTTCCTTATATGTATATACTAGTTTGAAAACCTTGTTTTAATTGATTTCGAAATTTCGAGGACAAAATTTTTGTAAGGTGGGTAGGATGTCAAATCTCTATTTTCAAAATATATATATGAGTGTATTTTTATATTTTAAGGATTTTAAATTTTGGGTATTCTTAAAATTTTATTGTTATTTTCTTGGATGGGAATTTTATCCTCATTATTATAATAATAATAATTATTCCTATATTTACCCTCCCAAAGGAAACCCCAACCCTAAAATCTAACTCTTTTCTCCCTCACTCCCCTCTCAATCGCCAGCTCACCCCCCAAGACCTAACCCTAACCCTAAGCCTCTCTCCCCCTCCCCTCAGCTCACTCTCTCTCGTCTCTCCTCTCTTCGGAGCCCACTATCCTTCTCAATCCTCACTCTCCCGGTTCCTTACTCTCCCTTTCTCGATCTCCTATCTCCTTCCGGCCTCTTCCCGATCTTTGCCCCCCCTGAGCGTCGCCAGCACCACCACCTCTCCCTCCCTCTCGTTCTTCTCTCTTTTCCCTCCTTCCTGACCTCTGGCCTCCTCCACCGGCCACCGCCATCATCGTCATCTTCAACCATCACTACCACCATCAATGGCCAGCGCCATCGTCTCCATCCGCCACCACCAGCACCACTACCACCGCCGCCATCACCACCACCATCACCATTATCATCATCTCCTCCTCCGAGCCTTCCTTTCCCCTTCGACCGCCCGGCTGCCTGCTGCCGCAGCGAGCGCCGCTGCCATCCTCCCTCTGTCGCTGGGAGCCCCGACCTGACCTAGCCGAGCCCCGGTGAGTTCCTCCGGCCTCCCCCTCTCTCTGTCCTTCCTTCTCTGCCGGCAGGCCGAGCCCCCTCCCCCCTCCACGCGTACGCCGGTAGCTCATCCTCCCCTCTCTTCTCTTCTTCCTGGCGGACCAGTGCTGGCTCCTTCGCCGACGAGGGTTCCTGAGCACCCTTCTCCCTCCCTTTCTCGATCTGTGCATTCCTCGGGCAGCATGCTACCTCAAGCACTACGCTGTCCTCGTGTAGAGTGTTCCTTGGGCAGCGTACCCTCGGTTGGTGTGCACCCTTCATCTTTCGTGCTACTTCGGGACACGTGTCTCGAGCTTCATGTACGCCTCAAGCAACGGGATGCTTTGGGCCCCGCGTTGTTTGGGTTGCATGCATCTCGAATTCGCGTGCCTCGGTGTGCATGTTGTTTTGGTTTTATGCCCTAGATTTGCGTGCTACCTTGGACAGGCGGGGCACCTCGAGCCCCGCACTGCCCTTGGGGACCATGCCATCTCGATTGTGCATCTTTTTCGATTTTAGTGTCTCGGCCTTGGGCCCACTTTATAATTCCGTATCGCTCCGATTTGCATGCACGCACTGTATTTGTGTGCCACCCTGGTGTACGTTCCACCTTGGACTCGTATCGTAGCGATTTACAATGTACGTACTGATTGTGTGCCACCTCGGTTTACGTTCCACCTGGACCTCTGTATCGTATCGATTTGCATGCATACGTCGACTTGTGTGCCGATTTGATTTACATGCTTCCTCGAATCCTGTATTGCCTCGATTTGCGTATCATATGATTTGTGTGCCATCTCGATATTCGTGATTCCTACCGATCTACATACACGTCTTGATTTACATGCACGTTGTGTTTCCCGTTCGTCTCGATCTTCATGTTGTCTCGATTTTTATGCGCATCTCGATCTACGTGTATATGTCGGTTTGTGTGTCCGTGTCGACCCGCGTGCCTTGGTTTTCGTGCTAGATCCCTGTATTACTTGCAGGACCCACACGGTATAGCCTTCTGCCATCCTTATGCTTACTGTCATTATTTTATTAATATATGCTAATGATTGTTTATTGTGTGTTCTGAGGACCTTGATTGGCGTGCAAGCTTGGATCCTGATTGCCGAAGACTTGCTTACCTAGCCGAGCCCTCTAGGCAAGTATCCCTTGCTCATCGACGGCTCTTGCCCTCTCTCCTGGATTTTATTGTATTTAATTAATTGTAATTGTAAATGTATAACCATGAGTAGTGTAGCTATTAGTAGAACTGCTATGATAATAACTTAGGATAGCTTGGTTCGATACCGGTCAGGCCGTATCGGATAACTCGGACGGGTCATCCACACCTCCAAGGACACGAGCATGACTCACATGTATGGATTGTTTCCGTATGTCCCGTGTCTGACTCGTGTTCGGGTAACGGCTTTGGCTAACTATGTCTGTGACTACGCTTGTGGCTTGGATCATGACTGTGGGTCCGTGATGCGTCCTGAGTGGCGATTCTTATTGCTTGTGTTGGCTTGGCGTCCTGTACTGCATCGTAGTGCTGTTGGAGGCCGAGACTTAGTGTTCTCGGCTATGGATTGGTTTTCAGTACGCATCGTAGTGCTGTTGGAAGCTGAGACTTAGTGTTCTCAGCCCGCGATTCTGCGGCGGGTTGCGTCGAGTGGATTTAGCCCCAATTCGCTGGGAGCTCCCGTCCAGAATACAGAGGAGACTCTGCCGAATTTTTCCAGAATTCCCGGTCGGGAATTTAGTTCAAAGGGTTGTGCAGAACCATTCCTTTGGTTTGCTGGACTGGACTAGTGCACGTTCATCTTGGTAGAGTATTGTAAACCCCCCATATTTTATGCAATTTTTTTCAATTTTACTATTTTTATTATATACATAATTGTTTATTTAGTTATAGTTAAGGTATATAATTATATATTAATTATTGGAGTTTATGTGCTATACTATTAAGTATTAGTCTTCAATATTATTTAGAAATTTTAGATAGTGATTTAAAATATTTTATTTTAATGCTAGCTAATTGCGCTAAAGTTTCACATATATATATATATATATATATATATATATATATATATATATATATATATATATAGTTAAAAAAGAGAGGGCAGTACTGTAGCTAATGCTACAGTACTTGGCGGAACCCGAGCATTGCCTTCTCGACTGGGAAGGAAAGAATTTCAAATTTTGCAAGATTTGAATCCAAACCAAATCTTCATCAAATAATTCCAAATAAAATCTTGTAGATTCCTAATAGGATTCTCTACTAGATAAACTCGAATTTAAATCCGAATTAAGCTCTAATCCTATCCAGTCTGGGAATTTAAATTCCGTATATATGTGAAACCGAGAATCGGAGTTGGGAGAAACTTATCATCGATTCTTCTCAAATACTCGACCCCAACCACAATCTTCGGATACCCGAGCACGCCGACACCCAGACGACCTCATCGGCAGCCTGCAGCTCGCCGTCGACCGCCGGAGACCGCCGGAGCCTCCCCAACCCGATCGCTAAAGCAGGGAACCACCCTGTTTTACCGAACCCAGGTACCCCTCTTTTTCGATGTATAACTTCCATCGTGGTTGATTGATTTTGATTTTATAAACTCGTATAGAAGGCTTATCTGACCCTCTTAATACCCAGCAAATAATTTTAGAAATCGTTTAGCCATCGATCCAAGAAATTGGTGAAAAGATCACCAAAAAAAAGCCTGATCAAGAACAGGACACCAACAGTCCAAACCTCATACTTGGAAGGCAACTCCTTGCCAAATAATCTGCTGTTTTAAACTTCTGTTCGAAACAAACTTATAGATGACTAGTAGGACTTCAAAATGCTTTTGATGGATTCATTTTTCATATATTATACAAGAAATTATTCACTGTTGAAAACCAAGAAAAATAAGTTTAAAAACCATGAAAACTTAGAAAAATTTCTCCGGTACGGCACGTACCCCGATAAACCGGGCAACATCGAAAGGCGCGTATAGATGTTGTCGACCTGTGCGAACAGACGGAACTCAATTTCGTCGCTGTGTGCGTTACGAAATCAATGCGTATCCGTCGAGATACCCCCGTATCGATATTTTACAAACTTGACCATAACTTCGTGTACATTCGTTGAATCGAGACAAAACTTACGCCAACAGGTCCGAATTGTAATTTTGGTCCTGTGTGCCAAGTTTGGTCCAAATCTGAGAAGGTCGACCGGAACGCCTATTTGGCGGGCCCCGCAACCTGATCCAACGGACAAATTTGTGCACGGCTCATCGGAATCCAAAACTAGACATACCGCTGGGTTTGTCTCCTCAAACTGAATCCTGTAGATATATGGTTTGACGACTTTAGAGACCGTAGACATTGTCACACGTTTTGGTGTAAAACAGGGTCCAACGACGGACATCATTTTGACCAAAAAATTACGATTTTGTCCCTATTCCTGAATTTTACTTTTGGACTAGGCATTTCCTAGGTATATCACTTATTCCAAGTATGTTCTTGATGTTTGTTTCAGCATCTAGAGTCATTTGGAGATTGTAACATTCTTTGCTGATGTTGTGATTCTTGGACTTGCCACCTTCGCACCTACCAGGCATGATACCTTGCCACCTTACTCTGTGATTTTGATATTTTTATTTTTAGTTGTTATTTTTATTTGTTGATATTATAAAAACTGTTCATCCAAGTCACACTTGGGTGCAAGCGACTTTATCAGTCGTTTTCTCGCTTTATTTATATTCTCTTGCATTGACTTAGCCTAGTGACCACCCATTGTTGTTGAGGTATTGGTATATCTCATACGGCCTTGACACTTGCTTTATCACATGATGTGAGTCACATGTAGGACATGTACCCGCGTAGTCGGCTGGCCACCGATATGTACGGAGCATGCGACGGTTAGGAGTAATTGCCAATAGAATTGCATGCTAGAAGACTTGGTGGTTACTAGAGGTTCATATCAGTCATGGAGATGATTATACTAGACATTGGTTGGGGATAACAATACCTGACGTATGGGCTTCGATTACACTTGGAAAAAATATGTTCTTGCCTAAAATTGTTGTTGATTATCTTAATTTGTGTTTGACTAATTTATTTGGAAAATATGTTCTTGTCATTTGATTGCATAGTTATTCCTATTGAGAATGAAATCAACTAATAGAGAAACTAAAATATTTTATATTTGTTGTTGAATGTTTATTTGTCATTAATTATTATTATTTGTTGGAAAATTATGATAGTGTCATTTGATTGCATAAGTGTTCGTGTCTAGGTTATTCATTTGCAAATGTGATGTGTTGCAAATATGATTAGAGAAGCAAGCATGCCTCTTATAATAAAAAATTGGTTGGAGCAAAAAAAATATATATAATATGAACGTTAAGCTTTAGTGGGTATCATATTTAGAGTTCGTCTCAGGCCCCAAATTCTAAAGTCCGGCAATGGTTCGAGCTGTTTGTGGGCCTCTTGTAAGTTTTTTGAACTGGAGTTGAGCTCAAGCTGACTTGGAGCCGAGCTCGAGTCTTGATATTTTTCAGCATGTTGTATTACATAATCACGAGATAAGGGGAAAAATGAAGAATTTAAATGGACACTGAGATCTATATATAACTCACCAGATATTTTAGATATTTTTTGTTTTGTTTATGTATTTTGAAAAAAAGAAGGATTGAAAAATAATGGAGAAAAAAAATTAAGGGTGCCCATCGAGTTGTAACCTACTTGAGCTAAATTAGAGTAACAACTTGAGTCAAGCCGAGTGCTCTTCGAAATTGTTGAGTCGAGTTTGTTCAAGAGCTCTGAGCTGAACTTCTCATATCCAACCTCAAGTTGTTAAGGAAACATCGCTTAATATATTTTGTTCAAGTCCAACTCATTACGAAAACCAAGTCGAACCGAGTTCAAAAGCTGCTATGTTCGATTGCAGACCTAAGAATTAGGATTATTCTAATATTGTACCCAAATGGTGCAAGAAGAAGAGGTTTATGAGGCAACAAGATATTAGTTTAAGTGTCCTCCAAATGGTGGAATAACAAATTTGATACGAAATCCCAATGAAGAGGTACTATGATGGTAATGGTATGTCTAGTTTTATATCAAATAATTTTCCTTTGTAACCCGACCACATCTCTACTAGTATAATGCTACTTGGAAACGGCTCAAAAAATGAGTCGTCTAAATTCGAATATCTAATAATAATTTTTTTTTTACAAATTTAACAAAAATTACCATATATTTGCTAATCCGTGGGCCTGAACTTCGCCATCCTCGTAGTCGAGATTTCACGTACCACTTTGGTAACCTCCCCTATAAGTACCCGTCTATGAGTATGGGCACAAGTCTGCCATGTCTCTGTTGGGAACGTGGTGTGACCCGAACCAGAGTTGGCCTATGACATGTGATATTGAATTGGACCCATATGCCTTAAAATAGAATTCTTATGTAAGGTCTGAACCAATCCCAATTATCTACACCACATGATCCCACCTCCTAACCGATGTGAGACAAAATTACCAACTCCATTGTTATCCCTCATTCGAGTGCTCAATCGAGAACGAGATACAACCCAACAATCACCACCTTAGCTTGTTTCCGCTAGCCGAATAACCTTAGCACTTTGCTACATTTGTCTGTTTCGGCTAGCCGAACAATCTTAGCACCCCTGCTACCTTTTGTTCGTTCCCGTAGGCGAACCATCTTAGCACTCCTTTGCTACCTTTTTATTCGTTCCCGCCATAGGAAATCCAACATATTATCATCTTGATCTGTAACCAAATCGACACGTTCATCCACACCACCATTGTGTGCCAACCACAAGGTTTGCTCCACCTTGGGCTCGTCAATTCCATATTTAAAGCCAATTCATGTAGTTGATGCTCCTACTTTACCTTGAGAAGAGAGCCCGTATATTCGTGACATACGCATGAAAGTTCAGTACCAACTGTCTCGAACCACTTAGAGCCGCTCAAACTAGCCATGCAACCATGTGATCTGATACCACTTGTTTGCACCGGACCTCCTTATATGACAAGCTACTTTTGACTGCCTCCATCGTGACAACTCCATCAAATGCGGAGTTGCTCACCGGCTACCACCAATATCTCCCAAATTTTTGGTATAGAACTCAAGAGAAGTAGGGATTGAAGCTCATCATCAATATATTGGAGCCCAGTCTGGATTTGGCAACAACATATTTATAGAATACAAATCTAATTAAATATTTGATTTGATTGATTTGTTTTGGATGCCTATAATCGGTGTTGGTCTATTTTAGATATAAAGGATTCTTATTTTAGGCAATCCTATTATGATCTAAAATAGGATAATTGACGGGCTATTTTATGAGTAATATGATTCTTATTTGAGGGGACCGTTCTATTAAATATTTTATATTATGACCTAAAATAGGATTTTCTCATCCTATATATATATATGGGGTGAGAGTGGAGGCATTAAAGAATAAGCACACAACCAAAAAGTGGATATTCAGGGTGCTCGTCCACAAAGAAAATATAAGAGAAAGTCCGTACTTTGCTTTTAGGACTTCGCCATCCAAGACAGAAAGAAGAAGAAGATCTAATCAAGGATTCGTCAACTTTAGTTAGGGAGTTTCCTATGGGTTGGCGAGTGATCTCAATTATAATCTTATGTTTTTCTTCTTGAGAGTGGTGAGGGGGTTGAACCTATTAGGGCAAAGGTTTAACGTGAGTTCTGTCAATCTTGTAATTTCATTTGAGTTATTAAAGGTTGGGATTTGTCCAGGTGACGTACGTCACCGCCATATACTTATTTTCATTTTGTGCTTGGTGTCCATTAGCCGTGGGTTAATTTTGATCAGGTGGGTTTGCAAACACTTCTGTACGTGCACAAAAATTGGTATCGGAGCGAAGGTTCGGTTCGTTCTTGTCTGATACCCAACATTTGGCATTAGAGCTTTGGGGCTTCTGGCAACTATGTCTACGGAGCAGATGAACACTCGTATGATCACCTCACAGGGAGAACTGGGCGATTTGGAAGCCATGGATGGAGGATCTATTCTGGTGCAAGGATTTGCATTGTTCGTTGGAGTACGGTAGTGCAAAGCTAACAGATAAAGCTGCTGAAGACTGGAAACGACTGGATCAGAAGGCCATTGGTTGCATCCGTCAATGGTTTGATGATTCAGTGTTTCACTACATGTCCATGGAGAGTTCAACAAAAGCATTATGAGAGAAGCTACACTCGTTGTATGAAAGGACGATAGCTAGCAACAAGGCATTTTTTATTCTCCAAATCGTCAACTCAAAGTACACCATGGGTGCCCCGGTGGAACAACATCTGAACGAGGTTCAGGGTATCATCAATCAGCTTTGCGATGAAGATGGTAATTGATGATGAGCTTCAGGCCCTACTGCTCTTGAGTTCTCTGCTAGAAAGTTGGGAGACGTTGTGGTGTCTGTGAGCAACTCCTACCCGTTGGAGTTGTCACATTGGAGGCAGTCAAAAGTAGCTTGTTGAATGAGAAGGTCTGGTACAAGCAAGTAGAATTGTTGCAGGAGTCCGCTCTGATGGCTTTCTACGGAAAGAAATGACCCAAGTCACAGGCGAGGACATGGGGGGTTCTCGAAATCTTGCGGTTGTGGATTACAAAGAGGGCTGCGATCACTGTGGCAAAAGGGGTCATATCAAGAGGAACTGTATAAAGCTCAATATTGAGAAGACCAAAGGCAAGGACGATCAGAAGGATCTCAAAACGTTTGGAGATATCATTATCGCATCGACCAACGCAGAGGAACTTTGTTGCATGTGTCATGACGACGATTGGGTCATGGACACGGGGCATCATATTACGCCACTCCATATAGGAGGATCTTCACGTCATATCACGACGATATGTTTGGACATGTGAAGATGGGCGACAAGGGGACGACTGCAGTTATAGGCTTCAGTGATGTGCACTTGACGACTTAATTTGGTGAGAAGCTCATCCTCAGAGGTGTGCAACATGTACCGAGTTTGCGCTACAACTTAGTTTTGGTAGGAAGGCTGGCAGATGATGGCTGTCGCAGTCTATTTGGGAGCAAAGATTGGATGCTTGCGAAGGGTTTCCAACAGCTAGCTCGGGAATATTTATATTGTGGCTTGTACAGTCTCAAGCCGTTGAGCTGTACATGCAGACCAAAGACACCGAATGGAGGCTCGGGGATGTTCGATAGGAGGTGGATCATCGATAATTTGTTGAAGAGGGGCTTCTAGATGCTTTGAGGGATACAGATGATTCGGTCAGTCGAGACAAAACGGCGGATGGTGATGAGTCAAAGATTGTAACCACCACTTTTCTGAAATGAGGGTAATTTTGTACTTTTGTAATTTTCATTTAATAATAATATTTAAATCATATTAAGATTTCAGTTGATTTTTTTTA
>JANAVB010031416.1:7331943-7546923 GCA_029216955.1 Iris pallida | reverse complement strand
CAACACCTCTCCCCTGTATCCCCCATACATCAACTTCTCCATTGCACATCTCTTCATCCTTCACAAAAACTCATCTCCTCCACCATACATCCACCCAACCACTCAAACAACCCTAAAATTCCATCTTCTCCATCCAACCATCTATAGCCATTGCCAACCCTTCCAAACTCACCAAGAGAGGATTAGAAAGCAAGATAGAAAGAAAGTTTGGAGCTTTGGCAAGGAGAAGTCTTCACAACCTCTCTAGCAAGGACTTTTGGTAAGAAACCCTAATTTTTCATCTCAAACCCTTACTAAATTTATGTAGAAAATATGTTATTAAATCTATAAAAATATTTTGATGGCTTTTTCTATGTATAATCATTTATAAAGTTTCATGATTTATAGTCGTAATATTCATGTTTCGGTAGGATCAAATTAACCCGTTGTGAAGGAACTATAAGTTATTGGTGTTTTTTTCGAAACTAATTTTATATGTGTTCATATATATAAATTAGGATTTTAAGTATTTTTTCCATAAATTTATCAACTCAAATCTGGTCGAGAAAATTATAGGTCAAAACTAGCTATTTTCGGGTAACCTGCTGACCTAGAATGTCCCAAACTTGTAGCATAACTTAACCCTTGTACCTATGATATTCTGTAAAATAAGGTATTTAAATTCTATTTAAGATATATTTTTAGATATTTTAGCTATTTTGAGTAATTGGCCATGTTCATGACGAGTTTCGGGTAGACTAGGTGACGTAGTAGTCAACTAGTCACATAATTCTTTATAAATCATAATTCTAGAATTTCAGAGTTAATACTGTAGAAAATAGTTTTAAATATTATTTTTAGGAATTTAATATAATTTTTAAGTGTGTTATTGACGTGGGGTCATAACCGATTAATTGGAAGGTCGAAAACCCTAAAACTGTGTTATGAGGTCTCGTTGGACACGTAGTATGTTATACAATTTAAGGAGTCCTATGAGATATTTTAGTATAGTTAAAGTAGTTTAAAATATTAATTTAGTCAATTAAGTTCTGTTATAAGTTTTATAATAGTTAAATAAATTATTTAGGAGCATTGGATTCCAGAGGTGTGGACACGGGGGCGAAACTGCATCCTCACATGGCGGAACCAGGCAAGATACCATGCCTCCCTCTACAGTTTATTTACATGCTTATAGACTTTCATTTTATATATTATCGTTTAGTTCTCTAGTTGATTTCGGTTATAGGTTTTCTTCATACCATGTATATCAGTTTATTTGTCTTACTTGTATCACCATCTTTTTGTGACTTGATAGTGTAGTTATACCGGGCTTGTTCTCATTATAGTTCATACTAGAGATCCTTACCTGTATCGTGACTGAGTTATACGTGTCGTCACCTGTATCTTAACTGAGTCGTATCTACGAGTATGTGTAACTGAACTGCTATTCCTGATTTGTTTGCACCCGTGAGTCCACACTCGGGACGAGGGTATTTATCTTGATTCGTTTGCGCCAGAGAGTCCACACTCGGGACGAGGGTATTATTTTGATTCGTTTGCGCTAGAGAGTCCACACATGGGATGAGGGTGTTTATCGTGAACTAACCTGAGGACGATCATGTGACCACGGCATGCGATTTCAGATAACTGTAGGGATAATCTAGGTAACTTAAACTGGTAGAAGCATTGGAAGGGAACGAATGTCACGTCCCGATTCGACAATCGTTCATCCCCAATTCCCTAAATGCCGAATCGATCGTCCTCATTAAGGCGTGATAAAGTACGAGTCTAGAATTGCACTTGTATAAGTTAAGAACATTACATTTGATCATTTATTTAAAAAGCCAAGCTGAAACTTCACAAATCTCATCAAAGTCGAACACGCAGTATAGAAAGATAGAAATATGTTTTTCATTGATAGCTTGCAAAGAAGTGCAAGTCATATTATATTTGATATGCCGCTGCGGCTACATTGATTGAAAACAAAAGAAATATACTCGACAAGCTGCTTGAACAAATACTTGCCGTTCCATACATTCGCCCCTTTATACATAAGCCTTCGATGAATTGGCTTCAAAATACTTCGTAATAGGAAGAGCTTCAAAACGCCTCTCTGAACTTTAGCCCCAGTTTAGTCTCGAGCTCC
Source organism: Iris pallida (assembly GCA_029216955.1). Lineage (NCBI taxonomy): Eukaryota > Viridiplantae > Streptophyta > Magnoliopsida > Asparagales > Iridaceae > Iris > Iris pallida. The sequence goes on along the minus strand of JANAVB010031416.1, from coordinate 7,544,798 downwards.
TACAGCACCGTTGGTACCTGGTGAGTTGGGAGTTAGCACACTTGCTAATGGATGGGATGAACCACTCGACTAAACCGACTCTGATTGTTAAGGTAGGCATGCTTTATATCTCTTGGAACTAAATGAATTTAGTTCGTATCGATAGCCATCTTTGAAGTAGTTAAAGCATACAGTGTACATAGCAATTTATCATAATTCTTACCACGGCTGTGCTCGTCCCTGCATGAAACAGAGATAATATTTATACCTGCATAAGACAATAGGTGAGCATGCTATTATCTTATATGTGGTCATTGGTGTTACACACCACTTGGAACTATCTCAACGGCATTTCGGTCCGTTAGTCTAGGTTGCAAGCCTGACTGACGATCCCGCAATGCATCAGTGCCGAAGCACAATTATTCATTCCCCTAGGTCGATTCGATACCGGTTCCCCGGATACCATTCGAGGAAAATCAAACTTGTGCACAAGCTGTCCATGACCATGCCAATGCGTGAACAGTTTATATGCAAACAGAATTGTATAGCGTAGACAGTATTGAATGACATTATCATTTTGTCCAACTTATGCAATGGATCATTTTCCCCAAAGCCGTACTTTCGATTTAGCATCCCGTAGGCACCAAATTTTTCGAGGCACCGTAAGCCACAATCGACGTTTCATAATATTTTGCAGCACGTAAAATAATCTATCTTTTTACTTGAACCTTGAACTTTTTCTGATCGATATGAAACTTATATTTTCAGAGTAAATTACTCTAAATCGATACATTTTTCTCGAGTTCTTGATTTAGTGGATTGGTATGCATTTAACTTAGCATCGTCGATTTGAATGAATTCGAAGCAAACAATATTGCATTTGCGGGAAGGAAAGAAGGGGCCGAACCACCCACCAAGTATTTGATCGTGCCTTGGGTTGAAGCACTTTACAATGTTCAAACTTCAGTTACGCGAGATCCTGCAATGGCACCAACACTTAGTCAGAATTTTTTCTTTATTCGTTTATTTCGAAATGCTTGGATGCATGCTGAAATTGACGCGAAAGCACTTTCATCAAAACCAAAACCAAGCGACAAAAACTCTAATAAAACCATACAGCAGTCTGGTCCCGTCGAAGGGACTCTTATATAGAGCTCACTCGTCGAGACGCAGCCTGCTGCATCTAGGACTTATTCAACAAAATCGTTCCATTAGTTGGATCGATTGTCGTAACATTCGTCCAAATCAATTTGATCGATGCCGCAAGGTGTTATAGCTTACCAAGCTCAGCGATCGATTCATATGGCCATCTAGGTTTTCGACCGATCTGACTCGGCGCAAGCATATTATCTAGTCCCTCGTCTATCGGAATCTGGGCACTACACAATATTCTACTAAGAAAAAGTTTTGTCCCAAAACTTAAGAAGGGTCTGACCTTAAATTAGACAAACAACGAAGGGTACTTCTCCTTCATCTCCGCCTCCATTTTCCATGTCGAATCTTCAACTGAATAGTTTCCGCCAAAGCACGCAAACCAAAGACATCGACCGATTTCATAATACTTTCTCCTTACGGTCCAAAATTTGAATAGGCTCCTCTGAGTAAGGCAAGTCCGTACGTAGCTCCAACTGATCGAAGCTAACCACATGAATTGGATCGTGCACATATTTTCTAATTGTGAAACATGGAAAGTAGCGTGTACTTCAGCCAAGCAGGAGGTAGTGCGATCCGATAAGCAACTATTCCGACTCATTGAGGATCTCGAAAGGGCCACAAATCGAGGACTCAATTTGCCTTTAACACCGAACCATAACGCCACACATGGGCGTTACTTTCAGAACACATGGTCCCCGACTAGAAATTTCAGCGGTCGTCGACGAAGATCTGCGTAGCTCTTTTGTCGACTTTATGCGATACAGTCTATCTCGAATCAACCGAACTTTTCAATGACCTGCTCCACTAGTTCCGGTCGGAGTACTTGCTGCTCTCCGACTTCGTTCCAGCATATTGGAGAACGACACTTCCTCCCGTAGAGCGCTTCGTATGAAGCCATTTGAATGCTCGATTGATAACTGTTGTTATACGCAAACTTCGCAAACGGCAATACGTATCCCAACTAGTCTTGTCACGACCCGCACCCTAGAGTAAGGGCACAAGATGGTTACGTCCAGCCTACGCCGTGTCGGCGGTAGAACACTGTCCTAGGTCAATCATCTAACAGTATAAAGGTACCTGTACAGTATATACACTCCAATGGAGGTGACATAGCATAATACAGTCTCAATCACATCTAAGACAGAATACGATAAAAGATAGATAGATATGGAACGAAATGAATCCACAGAGATACAATCAGATAGAAGTCTAAGTGTCTAAGACAATCTCCATAAACATCAGATGAAACAAATCCCAGTATATACAATAATGTATCAAGGAGAAAGACAAGGTAAGAGTCTAAGCTAGCAGTCTAAACCACTGGTGGTAGATCCTCTACTGCAAGTGGGTCCAAGTCACAAGTGTTGTATAAAGCTGCACCATAATGGGTAGACACCAGAGCCTCATCTTTCTCTGTAAAATTTTCAAAAGGTCCAGTTAGGACAGGAGCGAGCACAATACATCTTAACAAATCATAACAGGATAAGAATATAATCATACTAGAGAGTAAGATACATGAACTGAAGAATAACATGATATAAAAGAGAACGACTGTAAGTAAATATCTACAATATAATAGAGAACTAATCAGTGACTAGTGATTCAGAGTACAAGATAAACATGTAAACAGCTGGAGGGTGATTCATGACTATACTAAAGAGGTGATTCATGACTATACTACTTTGGAGTTATTCACATGTTCATTTATACTCTCCCATCCCCAATCAATACACAAGGATCCAGTCAAGTTACGTTAAGATTCATGACTATACTACATTGCCCATAAAGGGTATTCAAGAGTGATTCATAAAGATTCGTAAGGCTCTGTGATTCATGAGAGTACAGGAATCACAAGCTGATACATGAAGATTCATGATAATAGAAACATGAGATACATGATGTAAGTGAAACACACGAGACAAGAGTATCTGATGCTCCCGAGGGATAACACTTATGAAGGGATCCATATAGTACCAATCCGTGTTACCAACGTGTCAGCATCAAGTAAAGTAATCTAAAGCAGGAAATATAATCCTAAACAAGATATGAAATGATCAAAGAATGTACTCGCCTGGTATCTGAGTATCTGAAGAGAATCTACTGTCCGAGGAGTAGTGTCTGTCTCCTATAGAACAGTACAAGTCACTACAAGTCTAAAATGATATAACAGACTGCTACAATGCATCTACATGATGTTTGGGGTCAATCTAGGCTAAAGTCGACCCTCGGTCAACTCTAGTCAAACTACACTAGTCAAACTAGGTCAACTAGGTCAAGCCTAACCCAAACAAGTCTCACTAAGCCTAACCAGCCTATTCTAGCATTCACACACACACTATCTAGGCTATACAAGCCAACAGCACACCTACACTGGCATTCAAGCCATATATACAGGCTATGAGCCATAGGCTATAGGCCATAGGCTAGAACACATATTCACATTACAATATTAATCTAATTTAGTATAATTCACACACATTTCACACATATACATATATTAATAATATATTTAATTTATATAAGAACACCCTTAGGCTACATTGATATATCACATATAGGTATATATATATATATATATATATATTATATTATATATTATATATATATATATATATATATATATATATATATATAGAGTGATAGGGAAGAGGGTGGATACATGTGTGTGTGTACATCTGAGGGTGTGTGTGTAGAGTGTGTGACAGTATAGTATTAGGTTAGTGTGTGTATCATGAAAACAAGAGTGTGTGACACAAAGGGTAACAATGTGGCAATTTAGAATTAGTGAGTGTCAATGCATAGCTAAGTGTGAGGCATGACGGTTAGTGGTGTGTGGCATGTAAATCAGTGAACAGAACATGGCAAGGCAATTTCAGCAAATAGGTTTTGTTCCAACATGACTTAGCTAATAGGAGTGGTGTGTGTATTATGAGTTTAGGAATAGGAATTCAAATGTCAGTTATTAGTTAGCGTGTGTGTGTTAACAGAAATTTGAAACTGAAAATCAGTAAACAAAACTCAGATTGCAATCAGTAAAGAACATGGCAAATGGCAGTTAGAACTGGGATTTAGTGTGTGTGCAGAACATTAGATGGCATGTGTCTAACATATGTGTGGTATAGTGTAATAGAGTGTGTGTAGGAATGTGTGTAGAGTGCAGTGGAGAACAGTCTCAGGTTAATCAGCCAATGTGACAGGATTAATAGGATAGGGTGTCAAGTGTATGAACAAGGTTTAGATAGGTTGTGTCAAAGGAATTAAGTGACAGTGATTCAGTTTTAATATTGGAGAATAATGTGTGTGAGGAAATCAACAATAACAGTTCACATACTCAGCCCTCTATCAGTTGGCATATCAAAATCAAATTTTGAAACTCATTGTTCAACACAGAACACAACTAACATGATCCCCATTTATTAAATATGTAGGTCAATCTAATTAACCATTTAATCATCATTAAACAGGTAATTATGTAAATTAAAACAGAAGAATAGTTCAGTTAAATGACAGTTTAAGTAACTCAACAGTTAGTAACCCAAAACTCAATTTCGAAACCCATTGCTTCCACAATTCACACACTAACCTAATCATCATTCAATACACATGTAGGTGAACTAATTTAATCCTTTAACATCATTAAAATAGCTAAGAATATGCAAATTAAAATCAGGAATTAATTTCAGTAAAGGGGGTATCATGTATCGGGATATTGGGAAATAGCATGATTTCGAAATAAAATTAATCAACAAATTACAATTAATGGGTTGGTAATTAGTGTAACATCTGAGAAAGTGTCAAAGGGTGTCTTTATGTCCAAGAACTGGACACAAATCATGTCCAAAACATCACACAACACACCTGAAACTCAGTGCACTGCAGTGTCGTGCACGCGTGCACACGCGTCTAGCATGCGACGCAGGCCACGTGGAGACACGTCCGTGCACACGTATTCGCCAGGGGTTAGGGTAGGTGTCCAACCGCCTGCAAGAGGTCCACGTTGTGTCGTGTCCAAGTTACAAGACCGCGTCAGTGCGCGAATTCAGACTGAAACAAACCAGTGCACGACCGTGCGCGTACAGTATGGGTCGAAGTTCTCCCTAACCAGTCAACGAGATCCTACGAAACTTTGTAGGCCTCGTGTCAGTCATCTAGGGAGTCTCTACATCAAATTTTGTGTCTTGAAGTGGCGTGTCCAGTACGAACCAGGACACGGGCAGCAGGGCACTCAAACGAGCCCCGTGCTGCGTGTCCAAGCACAAAATCCGACACAATAAGACACAAATGCAAATCATCCTTCACAAAGTTATTACACACAGCTAGATCTAGAGATCCATGTAATTAGAATTTCAAAATTCAAAAATAATTCCTAAGAAGTATTTCTACAAACACCTATGCACCTATTATGATACGTGTCCGATACGGACACGAAATGACACGAATTGTGCCTAAATCTCGGGACAGCTAGGGAATCCTTAAACCTATCCCTATATGCAAAGAAAGTAGGATAAACAATAGGTTTAAATGGTTTACCTATTGAGTGTCAATACTCAAGAAAAGCTTTAAATGGAAGGATTCCAAATAGCAACTCCCAAGCTCCAAATAACACAAAAACTGAGGTGAACCTCCAGAATCAGTAAACAAACAATAATTAGATCCTAATGCAAAAGAGTAGGTTAAAAAGGAGTTGAAATGAATTAAATAGGATTTTAGGGGAATGGAAATTACCTCTCCTTCCAAATCTAGGTCAAGAACAAAAGAGGCAAGAACACACTAAGAGATTACTTATAGGCAAGGGAAACCCTAATTGTGGCTGCCATGGGTTGGTTAGTTTGGGGTTTGGGCTTAAGTCATGGGCCTATGGCTTAATTACAAGTCATGAAATCACAAGTCATTGAGTTAGTCACAAGTCATTAACCATTTCACTTAAACTCAACCTTCCTACTTTAAAACTAATTTCTAATGACTAAAAGTAGGTTAACTTAATTTAGACTAGGGTCACCATAGCTAGGGTTAGTTCTAGGCTAGTCCACAAGTCTCAACTAGTCAAAGTCAAAATCACAACCATCAATCCAATAATTAATCAAATTATTCTAATAAGTCAAAATAACCAAGTTACCCCTAGGATAAAAATGATAAATAGATATTCCAAATCACAGGGTTAGGCTCGAGGTCAGACTGTCTCTACGGTTTCACTAGCTGCACATCAAAATCACAAGTCATAATTTTTAAAATAGTTTTAAATGATTAAAAATCACCAAAAATTATATTATTATTTAAATATCATAATTAAATAATTAAAAACACAAAATTTAAAATTACCTCATTTAGAAAACTGGGTGTTACAAGTCTTTAGATCGATCGCACACAGACGCAATATGTCCTCTAAGATTTGGTTCACTCTTTCCGTTTGACTGTCTGTTTGGGGGTGATATGCAGTACTAAAGTTCAATTTGGTCCCCATTATAGTGTATAGGCTCGTCCAGAAGTACGATAGGAATCGTCCGTCTCTGTCCGAAACTATTAGCTTGTACCCCGTGCAGTCGGACGATCTCGTCGATATAGATTTGAGCTAACTGATCGACGCTCCATGTTGTTTTGATTGCGATAAAGTGAGCCGACTTGGTCAATCTATTGACAATGACCCAAATTGCATCATTCCCTCGGATGTCTTCGAAAAACCAAATGAAATCCATTGAGATATTGTCCAATTTCCACTCGGGGATGGCAAGATTTTGTAGCTCTCCATCTGGCCTTTGGTGTTCTACTTTTATTGTGACACGCCATGTACTGTAATACAAAAGTAGCCACTCTTTCTTCATGACGTGCCACAAAAATGTTGTGTTCAAGTTCTTGTACATCTTGGTGCTTCCAGGATGTAACGAGTACTTCATAGTGTGCCTCGTCAGAATTTCTTTTCTGAATTCGGCAGTTTCAGGAATGCAAAGCTTCCTTTTAGTCGTATGGTCCCTTCTTCGTATTTCGCAAAGTCGGTCGCCTTTTCTGTTAAAATCAGCTCGCACATCTTCGTCAGAAATAGGTCGTCCTTCTGTGCGGTCTTTATCATGCTAAGCAGGCTCGGCCCAATCTTAAACTGAGCAAGGTGTAGGTGTCGATACTCAATTTCAAGTTCTACCTATCGCTTTAAGGTCTCGCCGTATCTCATTATTTAAAGCCAGTGATCCCATAAATATTCTGCTCAGCGAGTGGCGCTACCACGATTCCTTTGCCCGGTGTATATTCGATCGTTAGCTCATGGTATTTTATTAGTACGAGCCAACATCGCTGTCGCAAGTTAAGTTCTCACTGGGTGAATAAGTATTTGAGACTCTTGTCGTCCGTATAGATCTGACAAGCCATACCATAGAGGGTATCGCCAGAGTTTCAATGCGAGCAAGATTGCCCAATTCTAGATTATACGTCAGATAGTTCTTCTCGTGCTGCTTCAACTGTCGTAAAACGTAGGAGATAATTTGTCCCTCTACCTGAGCACGCACCCGAGGCCAGTCCCGATGTGTTGCTGAATATTTGAAAGCCTTCTAGACCATCTGGAAGTGCAAGGATTGGAGTAAGACGAGCCGTTGCTTCAACTGTTAAAGCTGGTTTTACAATTGTCATCCATTCGAATACGACTCCCTTATGGGTGAGACGAGTCAGAGGCGATGCTAATTTAAAAAACTTTGTACGAATCTTCGATAGTAACTTGCCAAGCCTAAGAAACTTCGAATGTCGCTAGCCGAGGTTGGTCGTTTCCAATCTATCACCGCTTTAATTTTATTTGGGCCTACTGCGACTCCTTCTTCCGAGACCACGTGCCCGAGAAAAGTTACGCTACTCATCAAGAACTTGTATTTACTCCACTTCGCGTATAGTTTGTTTCCCGTAATGTTTGCAGCATCGTCTTCAAGTGCTCCGTATGTTCTTTCCGATTCTTTGAGTAGATAAGGATGTCGTCGATGAACATGACTACAAATTTGTCGATTTGAGGTCGGAAGACTCGGTTCATCAAGTCCATGAAAATAGCTGGGGCATGAAAATAGCTGGGGCATTCGTTAAACCGAACGACATAACTAAAATTCATAATGACCATATCGAGTGCAGAAGGCAGACTTCGATATGTCATCAGATTTGATCTTTAACTGGTGGTAGCCTGATCGAGATAATTTTTAAAAATATTGGCACACCTTACAGTTGGTCAAACAAGTCATGAATTTATGGCAGCGGGTACTTGTTCTGTACGGTCGCATTATTGAGTTCACGATAGTTGATGTACAGCCACATCGATCCATCTTTCTTCTATACGAAAAACAAGGGAGCTCCCCACGGAGAGATGCTAGGACGAATAAATTTGTGGTCTAGCAATTCTTGTAATTTCACTTTCAGCTCCTTCAGTTCCGTTGGAGCCATTCGGTAAGGCACCTTTGATATCGACCGTATATCCGGGAAGGTGTCAATACTGAATTCTATTTTCCGATCTGGCATCTCGGGCATCTTTAGGGAAAACATCAAGGAAATCTGCCATAACATAAGTATGCCCGTATTTATATTATCCTTTCTTGTATCTCGAACAGATGCCAGTATCCCGTATAGCCGGAACACAACATACTCTTTGCCGAAATTATCGATACCACCATTGTCGTATTCGAGACCGTACCGCACGAATATGAAAACTCTCGCCAGGAAGACGAAACACAACTCTCTTCTCCGCGCACTCGATCGTTGCATGACAAGTGCCCAACCAATTCATACCCAGGATTATGTCATACTCTTTGATGTCAAGTACGATGGCTTCCAAGGCTAGATTCTTTCCCCGATGCAAATGTGTCCATTCCCACAAATAAAGTTTGCAGGCATATCGACTCCCGATGGAGTGTCAACGCTAATGGTCATATCTAGTGATTGCATGGCTATTTTATTTCTTTCACATAATCAGCAGATATAAAACTATGTGCCGCCCGAATCGAATAGTACTCGAGCAGGTATATTTTTATAAAGTAATATACCTGTTACAATCATCTTCGAAGCGAATGCTTCATCTCGATTTAGCGTATAGACTCCGTCTTGCGCATTGTGGCATTGATTTTGCTGGTTCACTGGTACTGCATTCACGCTTTACAGGGGACGCTTTATACGAATTTGGAACGTTCCTCTGAGGATTTGGAACATGCTTTGGACAATGTGTAGCTATATGGCCTATCACGCCATACTTGTAGCAAGTTTTCGTAACACAATCGGCCGTCCAGTGCCCATGATTACCGCATTGTTACAGTGTTGTCCACCCTGGCCCCTGTTATCGAATGTGTTTAGATATTTTGATACTCCATCCATCGGCGTCGTTAGGACGTTTGTCGAAGTTATTTTGGATAACAGGCTCGACTCTTCGCGATATACGGCCAAAGATTCTTTCGCTATCCAGAGCAGATTCGTATGATTCATGGTAAGTTCGGCATCGTTGGTTCATAACGTCTCGACAAAGCTCCTCATTTAGCCCTTGCTGGAAGTACTCTTGCACCAGGCTTCTTTGTTGGGCAGGAAGGCGCCGACAAACTTTGCGAGTTTTGAAAAGTTTGAGTCATAATCATCAACTGGCATATTCTCCTGTCGTAACTTCGTAAACTCATCTTCTTTTTGACGACGGACGGCACGAGGAATGTACTGTTCGAGAAATGCTTCCTTGAACATTTTTCAGGAAATCGTGGTGTCAGTGTTTGCTTCATAGATTTCCTATTTTTTCGTGGCCCACATGTCGTATGCCCTTAGTTCTAGTTGTACTGCCGTACATGTTACCCTCTGGGAGCCTTCGATGTCGAAAGATTGAACAAATCCTCTATCTCCACGAGCCATCCGATGATAACATCAGGTTCCACTCGGCCATTGAACTTTGGCGGGTTCATCTTGCGGAACTCCTTTGCTATGAAAATGGAAGAAGAGTTCATCGTTCGTGGTTGTATTTTTTTCTCGACTTCTCGAGCATCACCCTTCTCTTCAGATGCCACGACCGTTGTATTATTGTTGGCAGACGTACTGGTTACTATCTGTGTTAGGGCATCCATCTACTTCTGCTGCGGACTGAATTGGGCTTGCATCTGTGCTTGAAGCTGTTGTTGCTGCAGCTCCATCAACTGTCATTTTTTCCATCGTACTCACGCTAGGACTAGCGCCCTTCGAACTAAAGGTGCTATCCACAATGTTGGTTATTGTGTCGGGATTGTTTTATGTTTCTTAATCATTCCTACAAAACAAAGTAAACCCGTTAGAATTTTTCAAAATATCTACGGGCTTACTTGTATGGAACTTTTATTTTACGCAGTTTGCCGACAAGCATTCAATTGCGCCATCGCAATGAACATTTCAAATGAAACAATTTTCAAAAATTCGAAGAAACATAACTGTGCTATGATACCAACTTGTCACGCCCCGATTCGACAACCATTCATCCCCAATTCCTAAAATGTCGAATCATCATCCTTGCTAAGACGGGATGCCGTACGACTCTGAATTTCACTCGTACAAGGCAAAAATATTACATTTGATCATTTACTTGAAAATGCTAAGTTGAAACTTCACAAATCGCATAAAAGTTGAACATGCAGTATAGAAGATAGAAATATGCTTTTTATTGATAGCTTACAAAGAAGTGCAAGTCATATTACATTTGATATTCCGCTGCGGCTACATTGATTGAAAACAAAAAAAAATATACTCGACAAGCTGCCTGAACTAACACTTACCGTTCCATACGTTCTCCCTTTATACATAAGCCTTCGATGAATTGGCTCAAAATACTTCGTAATAGGAAGAGCTTCAAAACGCCTCTCCGAACTTCAGCTCCAGTTTAGTCTCGAGCTCCGCAGTACCGTTGGTACATGGGGAGTTGGGATTAGCACACTTGCTAGTGGATGGGATGAACCACTCGACTAAACCGACTCTGATTGTTAAGGTAGGCATGCTTTAGAGTTTTCTTTCTATTGGAACTAAATGAATTTAGTTCGTATCGATAGTCATCTTTGAAGTAGTAAAATCATACAATGGATATAACAATTTATCATAATTCTTACCACGGCCGTGCTCGTCCCTGCATAAAATAGAGATAATATTTATACCTGCATAAGATAATAGGTGAGCATGCTACTATCTTGTATGTGGTCATTGGTGTTACACACCACTTGGGACTATCTCAACGGCATTTCGGCCCGTCAGTCTAGGTTGCAAGCCTGACTGACGGTCCCGTAATACATCAGTACCGATGCACGATTATTCTTTCCCCCTAGGTCGATTCGTTATGGTGTCCCGGTTACCATTTGAGGAAAATCAAACTTGTGCACAACTGTCCATGACCATGCCAATGCGTAAACAGTTATATATGCAAATAGATCTGTATAGCGCGGATAGTTTTGAACGACATTATCATTTTGTCCAACTTATGCAACTGATCTTTTTTCTAAAGCGTACTTCCGATTTAGCATCCCGTAGGCACCAAATTCCTCGAGGTACCGTAAGCCAAACGTTTCATAATATTTTACAGTACGTAAAATAGTATGTCTTTTTACTTGAACCTTAAACTTTTTTCGATCGTGTGAAACTTATTTTCAGAGTAAATTACTCTAGATTGATATATTTTTCCCGAGTTCTTGATCTTAGTGGATTAGCATGCATTTAACTTAGTATCATCGATTTGAATGAATTCGTGGCAAACAATATTGTATTTCGGAAAGGAAAGAAGGGGCCGAACCACCCACCAAGTATTCGATTGTGCCTTGGGTCGAAGCGCTTCATAATGTTCAAACTTCAGTTACGTGAGCTCCTGCAATGGCACCAACACATAGTCAGAATTTCTTCTTTTTTCCTTCATTTTGAAATGCTTGAATGCATGTTAAAATCGACGCAAAGCACTTTCATCAAAACTAAAACCAAGCACAAAAACTCCAATAGAACCATACAGCAGTCTGGTCCCGTCGAAGGGACTCTTATATAGAGCTCACTCGCCGAAATGCAGCCTACTCCATCTAGGACTTATTCCAACAGAAGTCGTTCTATTAGTGGATTGATTCTCGTAACATTCGTCCAAATTGATTTGATCGATACCGCAAGGTGTTATAGCTTACCAAGCTCATGGATCGAGTCAGATGGCCATCTAGATTCCCGACCGATCTGACTCGGCACAAGCATATTATCTAGTCCCTCGCCTATCAGAAGCGGGGCACTACAATGGAATCCTGAGATCGTGCAATACTAGCTTTAATGCAGACATTAGTCATGATTTGCAGGTTGGCTGCCATAGATGTTGTTACCGTTTGTACTAGCGGATGGCAATATCTGGCTACTACTTATGTACTATGTACTTCTCTTGCTTGTATGGTGGCCTTACGAGAATCGGTGCTTTTCTTGCTTGCTTGTCATACTTGGCCCCGCTAGCCCTGCTGGGATGGCACGATCTTAGAATTCCTATACTTTACATTGTTGGGGTAACCCAACCTCTACATAGAAAGTCGTAGGCATTTCAGTGGCCGCTTATTCACTCATTGTTTGGCTTGTTGCTTGTACAGCCAGCTGATATCGAGTTTCAGTTGGCGATGCAGGTATTATTGGATGTTAGGGAAATTGTGATAATTGTTGGTTATTTTAGCTACTTTTGTTGTGGATTGTTATCGTGCGTTGGTACCTCACGACCCTTGCCCTCATTTACTGTTCATATATTTTTTCTGCCTTATATTTTTTTATCATGCTGGCTTTTTTTCGTCCGTCCTTGAGCCTTCCTTTCTGGTACTTACTGCGGTTGGCCTGACCAACCCTAATTATTTCCAGATTGCCTGTGACCGACCCTGTGGATCTTCCAAACTTGATTTGGAGGATGTGCTTCAGTTCTAGACCATGTTAGGAACTGTAGGAAGGTATACTTGTCTACATTATTATCTTGTACTGTAGATTTCCTGATTATCATATAGTATTTCCTGCTTTCATTTGATTATCTCTCTTGCTATTAATTTATAGTGATTGCCTGTGGATATAAGATCGATTTAGGCCATAGATTGATTGATTGATTGCTAGGATACCCAGCTTGATTGATAGCCGTCATTGCCGTATAACGTATTCGTACCTTATACGATATAGCTGGCCGACGTTCATCCCCGTATTTTGGACTAGGGAGTGATACATTTTAGTGGTAGTCCATGCAGGTCTCGTTTTGAGATATTATTGGGTATCACATGATTATTGATCTCAGTCCACTATTCGTTAGTATTCCCACTTGTTACCCTTGTCCTTCGCTCCTTTGAACTTGTAAATTGGTCCTCATCTCTATCTGGACCTATTTTGCTTGTCCTGTCTTATTCGTTGTTATCTACCCCTAATCCTTGTTTGATAGATATGATCCTATAGTTGGTCATGTCGGTCATTTTATCTGATAGATGTTATCTTGTCTCCATTATTGGGTTACTTGATTATCTATCTTGGGTTTTGTACTCTCTACCTGTGTTTTACCTTAGTTGATTCTCATGTTATCCCTTTGTTCGTTGACTTCGTGTTGATATTATCATTATCGTCCTATTCGAGCATTGGCTTGATTATTGTGGAAGAAGATTTCATCAGGACTCTGAGATTAGATATTTTAACATTTATTGAGTATACAGTAAATTTTCTTGTGTCATTACAGCTCCTTTGATTCTGTACAGTTCCACAATCATGATTATATGATTCAGATATTATTTGATTATAGATGTACTTTCTATATATTATGTTTTGACTTGTATTTTGGATTTGGAGTATTTTCCTAGAAAATATCTTGTGTTATTAGTGAAGGTGTTTTTTACGTATATTATGATTCACCTGGATTTTAGATTTTGATTATTTTCCTAGAACTGACTTATGATATAGTTAGATGTTTTGTGATTTTAGTAACTTGGACATTGAGACATGGATTTGATTCGTTTTGGGTATTTGTCAAGGGTGATCGGGTGACCCTAGTATACCTTGATGGCATGGTAATGAAAGTTGCAGCTGCTCGATTATAGTGCCATGGTGAGTCTTTTTCAGCCATTCCGGATGGCGTGGCAGGGAATACCATGACACATATTGTGATTAGATATTAGGAAACTATGGTCGTCGGTTTGAGATAAATATCCAGTATTTTATTATTTTGTGGATTTTTATGCAGTTAGGATTTCAGATTTTCTGACATTGTTTTTGATATTTTGTACCTGTTTTGATTTATGGAGTTATGTCGTGCACGTGAGATTTTAATTTTTGAGATTCCTTCGATGTTTAGATTTACCTTACGAGTTGAATTGTGTAGTTAGATATTGTTCTCCTCGATATTTTAGATTTAGATCTTATTCATTTCTAGTTGTATTACTTGATTTCTGTAAGGTGGGTAGAATTTTCCTTATATGTATATACTAGTTTGAAAACCTTGTTTTAATTGATTTCGAAATTTCGAGGACAAAATTTTTGTAAGGTGGGTAGGATGTCAAATCTCTATTTTCAAAATATATATGAGTGTATTTTTATATTTTAAGGATTTTAAATTTTGGGTATTCTTAAAATTTTATTGTTATTTTCTTGGATGGGAATTTTATCCTCATTATTATAATAATAATAATTATTCCTATATTTACCCTCCCAAAGGAAACCCCAACCCTAAAATCTAACTCTTTTCTCCCTCACTCCCCTCTCAATCGCCAGCTCACCACCCCAAGACCTAACCCTAACCCTAAGCCTCTCTCCCCCCCCTCAGCTCACTCTCTCTCGTCTCTCCTCTTCGGAGCCCACTATCCTTCTCAATCCTCACTCTCCCGGTTCCTTACTCTCCCTTTTCGATCTCCTATCTCTTCCCGGCCTCTCCCGATCTTTGCCCCCCTGAGCGTCGCCAGCACCACCACCTCTCCCTCCCTCTCGTTCTTCTCTCTTTTCCCTCCTTCCTGACCTCTGGCCTCCTCCACCGGCCACCGCCATCATCGTCATCTTCAACCATCACTACCACCATCAAGGCCAGCGCCATCGTCTCCACCGCCACCACCAGCACCACTACCACCGCCGCCATCACCACCACCATCACCATTATCATCATCTCCTCCTCCGAGCCTTCCTTTCCCCTTCGACCGCCGTGCTGCCTGCTGCCGCAGCGAGCGCCGCTGCCATCCTCCCTCTGTCGCTGGGAGCCCCGACCTGACCTAGCCGAGCCCCGGTGAGTTCCTCCGGCCTCCCCCTCTCTGTCCTTCCTTCTCCTGCCGGCAGGCCGAGCCCCCTCCCCCCCCCGCGTACGCCGGTAGCTCATCCTCCCCCTCTTCTCTTCTTCCTGGCGGCCAGTGCTGGCTCCTTCGCCGACGAGGGTTCCTGAGCACCCTTCTCCCTCCCTTTCTCGATCTGTGCATTCCTCGGGCAGCATGCTACCTCAAGCACTACGCTGTCCGTGTGAGTGTTCCTTGGGCAGCGTACCCTCGGTTGGTGTGCACCCTTCATCTTTCGTGCTACTTCGGGACACGTGTCTCGAGCTTCATGTACGCCTCAAGCAACGGGATGCTTTGGGCCCCGCGTTGTTTGGGTTGCATGCCATCTCGATTCGCGTGCCTCGGTGTGCATGTTGTTTTGGTTTTTATGCACCTAGATTTGCGTGCTACCTTGGACAGCGGGGCACCTCGAGCCCCGCACTGCCTTGGGGACCATGCCATCTCGATTGGTGCATCTTTTCGATTTTAGTGTCTCGGCCTTTGTGCCCACTTATAATTCGTATCGCTCCGATTTGCATGCACGCACTGATTTGTGTGCCACCTCGGTTTCGTTCCACCTTGGACTCTGTATCGTATCGATTTACATGTACGTACTGATTTGTGCCACCTCGGTTTACGTTCCACCTTGGACTCTGTATCGTATCGATTTGCATGCATACGTCGACTTGTGTGCCGTATTGATTTACATGCTTCCTCGAATCTTGTATTGCCTCGATTTGCGTATCATATTGATTTGTGTGCCATCTCGATATTCGTGATTCCTCGATCTACATACACGTCTTGATTTACATGCACGTTGTGTTTCCCGTTCGTCTCGATCTTCATGTTGTCTCGATTCTTGTGCGCATCTCGATCTACGTGTATATGTCGGTTTGTGTCCGTGTCGACCCGCGTGCCTTGGTTTTCGTGCTAGATCCCTGTATTACTTGCAGGACCCACACGGTATAGCCTTCTGCCATCCTTGTGCTTACTGTCATTATTTTATTAATATATGCTAATGATTGTTTATTGTGTGTTCTGAGGACCTTGATTGGCGTGCAAGCTTGGATCCTGATTGCCGAAGACTTGCTTACCTAGCCGAGCCCTCTAGGCAAGTATCCCTTGCTCATCGACGGCTCGCCCTCTCCCTCTCTGGATTTTATTGTATTTAATTAATTGTAATTGTAAATGTATAACCATGAGTAGTGTAGCTATTAGTAGAACTGCTATGATAATAACTTAGGATAGCTTGGTTCGATACCGGTCAGGCCGTATCGGATAACTCGGACGGGTCATCCACACCTCCAAGGACACGAGCATGACTCACATGTATGGATTGTTTCCGTATGTCCCGTGTCTGACTCGTGTTCGGGTAACGGCTTTGGCTAACTATGTCTGTGACTACGCTTGTGGCTTGGATCATGACTGTGGGTCCGTGATGCGTCCTGAGTGGCGATTCTTATTGCTTGTGTTGGCTTGGCGTCCTGTATGCATCGTAGTGCTGTTGGAGGCCGAGACTTAGTGTTCTCGGCTATGGATTGGTTTTCAGTACGCATCGTAGTGCTGTTGGAAGCTGAGACTTAGTGTTCTCAGCCCGCGATTCTGCGGCGGGTTGCGTCGAGTGGATTTAGCCCCAATTCGCTGGGAGCTCCCGTCCAGAATACAGAGGAGACTCTGCCAAATTTTTCCAGAATTCCCGGTCGGGAATTTAGTTCAAAGGGTTGTGCAGAACCATTCCTTTGGTTTGCTGGACTGGACTAGTGCACGTTCATCTTGGTAGAGTATTGTAAACCCCCCATATTTTATGCAATTTTTTTCAATTTTACTATTTTATTATATACATAATTGTTTATTTAGTTATAGTTAAGGTATATAATTATATTAATTTGGAGTTTATGTGCTATACTATTAAGTATTAGTCTTCAATATTATTTAGAAATTTTAGATAGTGATTTAAAATATTTTATTTTAATGCTAGCTAATTGCGCTAAAGTTTCACATTATATATATATATATATAATATATATATATATAATATATATATATATAAATATAGTTATTAAAAGAAGGGCAGTACTGTAGCAAATGCTACAGTACTTGGCGGAACCCGAGCATTGCCTTCTCGACTGGGAAGGAAAGAATTTCAAATTTTGCAACATTTTAATCCAAACCAAATCTTCATCAAATAATTCCAAATAAAATCTTGTAGATTCCTAATAGGATTCTCTACTAGATAAACTCGAATTTAAATCCGAATCAAGCTCTAATCCTATCCAGTCTGGGAATTTAAATTCCGTATATATGTGAAACCGAGAATCGGAGTTGGGAGAAACTTATCATCGATTCTTCTCAAATACTCGACCCCAACCACAATCTCTGGATACCCGAGCACGCCGACACCCAGACGACCTCATCGGCAGCCTGCAGCTCACCGTCGACCGCCGGAGCCTCCCCAACCCGATCGCTAAAGCAGGGAACCACCCTGTTTTACCGAACCCAGGTACCCCTCTTTTTTGATGTATAACTTCATCGTGGTTGATTGATTTTGATTTTATAAACTCGTATAGAAGGCCTATCTGACCCTCTTAATACCCAGCAAATAATTTTAGAAATCGTTTAGCCATCGATCCAAGAAATTGGTGAAAAGATCACCAAAAAAAAGCCTGATCAAGAACAGGACACCAACAGTCCAAACCTCATACTTGGAAGGCAACTCCTTGCCAAATAATCTGCTGTTTTAAACTTCTGTTCGAACAAACTTATAGATGACTAGTAGGACTTCGAAATGCTTTTGATGGATTCATTTTTCATATATTATACAAGAAATTATTCACTGTTGAAAACCAAGAAAAATAAGTTTAAAAACCATGAAAACTTAGAAAAATTTCTCCGGTACGGCACGTACCCCGATAAACCGGGCAACATCGAAAGGCGCGTATGTATTGTCGACCTGTGCGAACAGACGGAACTCAATTTCGTCGTGTGTGCGTTACGAAATCAATGCGTATCCGTCGAGATACCCCCGTATCGATATTTTACAAACTTGACCATAACTTCGTGTACATTCGTTGAATCGAGACAAAACTTACGCCAATAGGTCCGAATTGTAATTTTGGTCCTGTGTGCCAAGTTTGGTCCAAATCTGAGAAGGTCGACCGGAAGCCTATTTGGCGGGCCCCGTAACCTGATCCAACGGACAAATTTGTGCACGGCTCATCGGAATCCAAAACTAGACATACCGCTGGGTTTGTCTCCTCAAACTGAATCTGTAGATATATGGTTTGACGACTTTAGAGACCGTAGACATTGGCACACGTTTTGGTGCAAAACAGGTCCAACGACGGACATCATTTTGACCAAAAATTTATTTTGTCCCTATTCCTGAATTTAACTTTTGGATAGGCATTTCTAGGTATATCACTTATTCCAAGTATGTTCTTGATGTTTGTTTCAGCATCTAGAGTCATTTGGAGATTGTAACATTCTTTGCTGATGTTGTGATTCTTGGACTTGCCACCTTCGCACCACCAGGCAAGATACCTTGCCACCTTACTCTTGATTTTGATATTTTTATTTTAGTTGTATTTTTAGCATTTTTATTGTTGATATTATAAAAACTGTTCATCCAAGTCACACTTGGGTGCAAGCGACTTTATCAGTCGTTTTCTCGCTTTATTTATATTCTCTTGCATTGACTTAGCCTAGTGACCACCCATTGTTGTTGAGGTATTGGTATATCTCATACGGCCTTGACACTTGCTTTATCACATGATGTGAGTCACATGTAGGACACGTACCCGCGTAGTCGGCTGGCCACCGATATGTACGGAGCATGCGACGGTTAGGAGTAACTGCCAATAGAATTGCATGCTAGAAGACTTGGTGGTTACTAGAGGTTCATATCAGTCATGGAGATGATGATACTAGACATTGGTTGGGGAGAACAATACCTGACGTATGGGCTTCGATTACACTTGGAAAAAATATGTTCTTGCCTAAAATTGTTGTTGATTATCTTAATTTGTGTTTGACTAATTTATTTGGAAAATATGTTCTTGTCATTTGATTGCATAGTTATTCCTATTGAGAATGAAATCAACTAATAGAGAAACTAAAATATTTTATATTTGTTGTTGAATGTTTATTTGTCATTAATTATTATTATTTGTTGGAAAATTATGATAGTGTCATTTGATTGCATAGTGTTCGTGTCTAGGTTATTCATTTGCAAATGTGATGTGTTGCAAATATGATTAGAGAAGCAAGCATGCCTCTTATAATAAAAAATTGGTTGGAGCGAAAAAAATATATATAATATGAACGTTAAGCTTTAGTGGGTATCATATTTAGAGTTCGTCTCAGGCCCCAAATTCTAAAGTCCGGCAATGGTTCGAGCTGTTTGTGGGCCTCTTGTAAGTTTTTTGAACTGGAGTTGAGCTCAAGCTGACTTGGAGCCGAGCTCGAGTCTTGATATTTTTCAGCATGTTGTATTACATACACGAGATAAGGGGAAAAATGAAGAATTTAAATGGACACTGAGATCTATATATAACTCACCAGATATTTTAGATATTTTTTGTTTTGTTTTTATTTTGAAAAAAAGAAGGATTGAAAAATAATGGAGAAAAAAAATTAAGGGTGCCCATCGAGTTGTAACCTACTTGAGCTAAATTAGAGTAACAACTTGAGTCAAGCCGAGTGCTCTTCGAAATTGTTGAGTCGAGTTTGTTCAAGAGCTCTGAGCTGAACTTCTCATATCCAACCTCAAGTTGTTAAGGAAACATCGCTTAATATATTTTGTTCAAGTCCAACTCATTACAAAACCAAGTCGAACCGAGTTCAAAAGCTGCTATGTTCGATTGCAGACCTAAGAATTAGGATTATTCTAATATTGTACCCAAATGGTGCAAGAAGAAGAGGTTTATGAGGCAACAAGATATTAGTTTAAGTGTCCTCCAAATGGTGGAATAACAAATTTGATACGAAATCCCAATGAAGAGGTACTATGATGGTAATGGTATGTCTAGTTTTGTATCAAATAATTTTCCTTTGTAACCCGACCACATCTCTACTAGTATAATGCTACTTGGAAACGGCTCAAAAAATGAGTCGTCTAAATTCGAATATCTAATAATAATTTTTTTTACAAATTTAACAAAAATTACCATATATTTGCTAATCCGTGGGCCTGAACTTCGCCATCCTCGTAGTCGAGATTTACGTACCACTTTGGTAACCTCCCCTATAAGTACCCGTCTATGAGTATGGGCACAAGTCTGCCATGTCTCTGTTGGGAACGTGGTGTGACCCGAACCAGAGTTGGCCTATGACATGTGATATTGAATTGGACCCATATGCCTTAAAAGAATTCTTATGTAAGGTCTGAACCAATCCCAATTATCTACACCACATGATCCCACCTCCTAACCGATGTGAGACAAAATTACCAACTCCATTGTCATCCCTCATTCGAGTGCTCAATCGAGAACGAGATACAACCCAACAATCACCACCTTAGCTTGTTTCCGCTAGCCGAATAACCTTAGCACTTTGCTACATTTGTCTGTTTCGGCTAGCCGAACAATCTTAGCACCCCTGCTACCTTTTGTTCGTTCCCGCAGGCGAACCATCTTAGCACTCCTTTGCTACCTTTTATTCGTTCCCGCCATAGGAAATCCAACATATTATCATCTTGATCTGTAACCAAATCGACACGTTCATCCACACCACCATTGTGTGCCAACCACAAGGTCTTGCTCCACCTTGGGCTCGTCAATTCCATATTTAAAGCCAATTCATGTAGTTGATGCTCCTACTTTACCTTGAGAAGAGAGCCCGTATATTCGTACATACGCATGAAAGTTCAGTACCAACTGTCTCGAACCACTTAGAGCCGCTCAAACTAGCCATGCAACCATGTGATCTGATACCACTTGTTTGCACCGGACCTCCTTATATGACAAGCTACTTTTGACTGCCTCCATCGTGACAACTCCATCAAATGCGGAGTTGCTCACCGGTACCACCAATATCTCCCAAATTTTTGGTATAGAACTCAAGAGAAGGGGATTAAGCTCATCATCAATATGTTGGAGCCCAGTCTGGATTTGGCAACAACATATTTATAGAATACAAATCTAATTAAATATTTGATTTGATTGATTTGTTTTGGATGCCTATAATCGGTGTTGGTCTATTTTAGATATAAAGGATTCTTATTTTAGGCAATCCTATTATGATCTAAAATAGGATAATTGACGGGCTATTTTATGAGTAATATGATTCTTATTTGAGGGGACCGTTCTATTAAATATTTTATATTATGACCTAAAATAGGATTTTCTCATCCTATATATATATGGGGTGAGAGTGGAGGCATTAAAGAATAAGCACACAACCAAAAAGTGGATATTCAGGGTGCTCGTCCACAAAGAAAATATAAGAGAAAGTCCGTACTTTGCTTTTAGGACTTCGCCATCCAAGACAGAAAGAAGAAGAAGATCTAATCAAGGATTCGTCAACTTTAGTTAGGGAGTTTCCTATGGGTTGGCGAGTGATCTCAATTATAATCTTATGTTTTTCTTCTTGAGAGTGGTGAGGGGGTTGAACCTATTAGGGCAAAGGTTTAACGTGAGTTCTGTCAATCTTGTAATTTCATTTGAGTTATTAAAGGTTGAGATTTGTCCAGGTGACGTACGTCACCGCCATATACTTATTTTCATTTTGTGCTTGGTGTCCATTAGACGTGGGTTAATTTTGATCAGGTGGGTTTGCAAACACTTCTGTACGTGCACAAAAATTGGTATCGGAGCGAAGGTTCGGTTCGTTCTTGTCTGATACCCAACATTTGGCATTAGAGCTTTGGGGCTTCTGGCAACTATGTCTACGGAGCAGATGAACACTCGTATGATCACCTCACAGGGAGAACTGGGCGATTTGGAAGCCATGGATGGAGGATCTATTCTGGTGCAAGGATTTGCATTGTTCGTTGGAGTACGGTAGTGCAAAGCTAACAGATAAAGCTGCTGAAGACTGGAAACGACTGGATCAGAAGGCCATTGGTTGCATCCGTCAATGGTTTGATGATTCAGTGTTTCACTACATGTCCATGGAGAGTTAACAAAAGCATTATGAGAGAAGCTACACTCGTTGTATGAAAGGACGATAGCTAGCAACAAGGCATTTTTTATTCTCCAAATCGTCAACTCAAAGTACACCGAGGTGCCCCGGTGGACAACATCTGAACGAGGTTCAGGGTATCATCAATCAGCTTTGCGATGAAGATGGTAATTGATGATGAGCTTCAGGCCCTACTGCTCTTGAGTTCTCTGCTAGAAAGTTGGGAGACGTTGTGGTGTCTGTGAGCAACTCCACACCGTTGGAGTTGTCACATTGGAGGCAGTCAAAAGTAGCTTGTTGAATGAGAAGGTCCGGTACAAGCAAGTAGAATGTGGCAGGAGTCCGCTCTGGTGGCTTTCTACGGAAAGAAATGACCCAAGTCACAGGCGAGGACATGGGGTTCTCGAAATCTTGCGGTTGTGGATTACAAAGAGGGCTACGATCACTGTGGCAAAAGGGGTCATATCAAGAGGAACTGTATAAAGCTCAATATTGAGAAGACCAAAGGCAAGGCGATCAGAAGGATCTCAAAACGTTTGGAGATATCATTATCGCATCGACCAACGCAGAGGAACTTTGTTGCATGTGTCATGACGACGATTGGGTCATGGACACGGGGCATCGTATTACGCCACTCCATATAGGAGGATCTTCACGTCATATCGCGACGATATGTTTGGACATGTGAAGATGGGCGACAAGGGGACGACTGCAGTTATAGGCTTCAGTGATGTGCACTTGACGACTTAATTTGGTGAGAAGCTCATCCTCAGAGGTGTGCAACATGTACCGAGTTTGCGCTACAACTTAGTTTTGGTAGGAAGGCTGGCAGATGATGGCTGTCGCAGTCTATTTGGGAGCAAAGATTGGATGCTTGCGAAGGGTTTCCAACAGCTAGCTCGGGAATATTTATATTGTGGCTTGTACAGTCTCAAGCCGTTGAGCTGTACATGCAGACCAAAGACACCGAATGGAGGCTCGGGGATGTTCGATAGGAGGTGGATCATCGATAATTTGTTGAAGAGGGGCTTCTAGATGCTTTGAGGGATACAGATGATTCGGTCAGTCGAGACAAAACGGCGGATGGTGATGAGTCAAAGATTGTAACCACCACTTTTCTGAAATGAGGGTAATTTTGTACTTTTGTAATTTTCATTTAATAATAATATTTAAATCATATTAAGATTTCAGTTGATTTTTTTTATTTTTTAATATTATTTAGATGGGTGAATTGTGATTTTGGTTGTTGCTAGCTTAACCCTAGAGACTGCTTGACTTAGAGACTAACCATGACCAAGGAGACTACCATGTGACTAGATTGGATAATGATCTATTTTTAGGCTAAGAGTATTTTAGTCATTATGCATTACTTTGAATTTTATTAATTTATTAATTAAATTGCTTGCTGTGCGGTTTGATTGGTAGCTGAATTGGTGTTTTGGTAGTATAAGTGGTATAACCTTGGTCAGCCTTGACCAGAAGCCTAATAATGTAATTGGAAGTATTATTGGCCTTTAAAAATTTAAATTAGAATTCTGTTTATTTTTAGAATCAATTATTTTATTTTTAACCTATTTTCTCTTAAAGCCTTTTTAGCCTTTTGACATGGGCCTTTTTAGCAACTCATGGAGTGCTTGGCCCATGTGCAAACCCTAAACCTAACACCTCTACCCATGGCCGGCCATAAGCAGCCCCCTCTCATTGTGTAGAGAAACACATAGCCACCAAGAGCAAACCCTAATTTCTTTTCCTCCAAAAATCCTAGATTTCTCATCCGGAGTCCGTTCCACCTCAAACAAATTCTGTTGCGCTCGTTGGGAAGAGGAGGATTTGTTGGAGTACTACTAGCAAGGAGGAGGAGACATTTGCTTGGAGAAATAGGCCGACAAAGCGCTCGAGGAATTCCTTTTATTGAGATTCCGACTCTCAAATAGGTAAATCCCGATCTACTTTGTTTCTCCGAATTTTCTTCATTATTGCATCCATATAGGCACCCTTGATCTGTGTATGAAGTTTTAGGATTTTGGTTTCGTTTGATAGCGGTATCGGACACGTATCGGTCTCACGTTGCACGTATTCGGCAAAATGCTACTTTGAATTAAAAAGTGTTAATTTTTGATTATGTTTTCATGAAATAATTCCTTATATGATTTGTAACAACTTTCATGAAGACGGATCAGAAATCGACACGATTTCGACATCCGAACGGACACGGACACGCGTGCACGAGATCCCGTGCACGGTCCCGTGCACGCCCTGGTCTGTGCCTCATAACTCGGCGCACAGAGCTCCGTCTTATAGGTTTTACGAGCATGTAGGGGCAACCTCTGCCTACATTCTCGTAAAATTTAACGATGTTTCGTCGAGCGAGTGCGGAGTAATCGCGCGTGCACTGGTCGGCTGAACTGTGCACTCGGGCTGAAATTCGTTGCTGACATGGCCTTCGTACGCGAACACGGTGCTTCAGGACCCGTACCAGGAGTTGGAACACATAGCCCTATACCTAGACTACCCAGGGGCTCGATCCCGAGTCGTGGCGTGGCCCGACCGCGAGCCACGAGCGCGACCCACATGCACGAGCACGCGCGCTGTTGCACAAGCCGTGTGTCGCGTCACTGCAATTTTGTGTCGTGTCGACATGTCCTAGGCCTACCCTGTGACCCTACCTAGCCGTGTGCACGAGCACGAGGCTTCTCGTTGCGCGTGTGACGCGCAATCGAGCGAGAACACCCTTCGACACGTAAAATCGGTTTTTCCGATACGCACTCTCTGGACACGACACGGACACGATTTTGACCACAGTATCCGAGAATGTCCCAGGTGTCGGACCAACGTATTTGCCAAGTTTTGTGAGTTGGTTTGGAGTATTTTGTGATTTGGGTCATTTTGTCGAAATTGGGTTTTTCGGGTTAATATTTTGAATAGAAAAGTGATATTTGATTCTTCGACTTTTAATCGATATTTTCTGACTTGTTAACTTATATATGATATTTTGGACTTGCGGGAAGTGATCCGCGGGATTATTAGCTATTTGTTTGCCTTTTTCAAGTAAAATTGGGTTTTTTTTTTCCTTGAAATTGAATTTGAAGAATTTTGTGATAATTTGATTCCTGGGATTTAATGCGATAATTTCTGAGTTTTTGATTCTTGGACGCTGTTTTAGACTTGTGGATTTGACTCTTGGATTTGATTCATATTTTCTAGCTATTTTATGCATTTATGGTGTATATATATATATATATATATATATATATATTGCATTTATGCATTTATGGTGTACATATATATAATATATATATATATATATATATATATATATTTTATTTTTTATTTATGGTGTATATATATATCTATTAATTATATATATTATATCTATATATATCTATATATATATAAAACAAAATATATATCTATATATAATATATTATATAATATATATTATCTATATATATATATAGATATTTTTTTTTTTTTTTTTTTTTTTTTTTTTTTTTTTTTTTTTTTTTTTTTTTTTTTTTTTTTTTTTTTTTTTTTTTATATATATAATATATATATATATATATATAAAATATATATATCTTATAATTTATATATATATAATATATTATATAAATATATATATATATATATATTATATTATATGTATGTAAAAAAATAATATAAATAAATATATATATATATATATATATATAGATATATATATATATATATCTATATATATATTATATATATATATATATATATATTATATATATATGTATGTATGTCTATATTTAATAATTCCTATTATGCCTAATTTCGAATATATGTTAAAGTAAGGTGTCGAGGTCTTGATCTCAGATCTGGGAACTCATTCCAGGTTCGAGATCGACCCTCGTTGGCTTATAATATATGGTACTATATATATATATATATTATATATCTATATATATATATATATATATATATATAATAGATATAATATATAGTTTGCTATTGATTGTAGTATTTTGTACATGGAATACTCGTGTAGTCACATTCTAATCTGTTTTCTCAGATTTGAGACTCATAACCAGCAAATATATATATATATATATATAATATTATAATATATATTATATATATATATATATAGTATATAATATATTATATATATAATAATATATATATATATATATATATATATATATATAATATAGTTTGCTATTGATTGTAGTATTTTGTACATGGAATACTCTTGTAGTCATTTCTAATCTGTTTTCTCAGATTTGAGACTCAAACCAGCACCCTTCAACATCATTCACCCATTCACAACCATTCTTCTTTTCTAAACTTAATATATATATATATATATATATATATATATATATGGTATGGATATATATCTATTTGTGATGAATATAATATAGTAATGTAATATTTGATTTTGATATGACTATAGGAAGCGTTGGGACAGATTAGGATCGTCATAAGGAGCCTAGTTTGTCGAATTGGTCGACATGTTGACAAAGTTGACAATGGGTCAAACTTGATCCAAATTGACAAGTTGACTAAGTTTTCTTATCTATATCATGTATATCTATTTCCACTATATCATGTTCTTCTTTTTACAGTCTCTCTACTATTTCTTTTTTAGCAATTCATGTATATTATTCTATAGCTTGTTTCATATTTTCTTTCATGTTATGAACTGTGAGGGATATGTATTCGTTCCTGTCCTGACTAGACCCGTTGAAAATATTACAGAGGATAAGGATTGCTGCGACACTTACTATGGAGCAGGGCTAGTTGACACAGGTGACCTGGACCCTCAGTAGGATCCAGTAGTCGCTGAGGACTTGCCATGAGTTAGATTAGACTGATATATTATCTAGTTATGAGACTTGTGATTGTATTAAGATTTATTATGGTGTGGTTTACACCGAGATTTATATTCATATTGTGACTCTCTGTTATAATTATCTTTCTTCTATTCCATCTTAGTTATTGTGATTGAGTTGTACCATATATTATCATTCTCCAATTGGAGCATATTCTAGATTATATAGATGTTGGACCTAGGACAACGTTCTAACCGCCGACACTGTGGCGTAGGCTGGACGTACCCATGTCTCGTGCCCTTACACTGGGTGCGGGTCGTGATACTTTTTAGTGTGGTGCCCATGCAGTCCAATCACAACTAGTGTGATTTCGTAGTGGTACTCGAACTAGAGTATCACTACAGCCTGTAGTTGGTATAGGATATAAGTTAAGGTACCCAATCACATTAGAAAACTCTTATCTAATTCTTGCTGTTAATTTCTTCTTTTAAAAATAAACTGTCCTCCTTTGATTTCACTTCATTCTCAGTAATTACTTCTTGTTTTAATCTGTCTTCAGGATGGTTATGGAGACATAATCCTATCGCTCCGGTCCATGCAGGT
Organism: Iris pallida; assembly: GCA_029216955.1. NCBI lineage: Eukaryota > Viridiplantae > Streptophyta > Magnoliopsida > Asparagales > Iridaceae > Iris > Iris pallida. Next base: position 7,516,942 of record JANAVB010031416.1, on the reverse strand, counting down.
CCTAATTCGCATTAGTGCGATATCATGGCCGTACAGTGACTTAGTCGTACTACTACGAGCCTGCTATAGAGTATAGGAAGCAAGGTGTTAGAATGAGAGGATACTCAATCACTGTTAGGATTCCTTGAGAGATTCCTGGGACGACCCTTGAGAATCTTATTTTAACTTCAATTTAAAATCTTTTCCCTTAATTCGATTCACCCATTACTCAATTGATTCACCTATTACTCCTTGTTATTGAATTTAATTTTGATGGATTCATTGTTGAATTTTGAATCTTGATGATTAGTTGTTAACTTTGAGTTTGTATTTAGATATATTTATATTTATTTTATTTTGAATTTAGGGTATAACCTGATAACATACTTGATAAGGACAGTGAGAAAGGTAAAGGTCTACTTTAATTGTGGAGTTAGGATTTATCGCAGTCATACTGGCTAGCATGACAATAACGTAGAGCCTGATTTAGATATACTTATCCTGGTTATGGAATCTAGATTTTCGTGCAGCCATACCAGTTGGCGAGGTAAGAATTTTAATAACATAATTATAAGATGTATACCTTAGTCACGGACTCTATTATTTATTACAGCTATGCTTACTGGCATGGTGAAATTCTAGCAACATGATTTCAGGAAGTCGTCTATGGTTATCAGATTATATCTCAAAATTCGTTCGTTCCTTTGAACAGATGAGCAAGAACAGGTTTTATCATTATTTCTTTCTTGCCATTATTTCTTGCATTCCCATTTTTCCTTATCTTAGTTAATTCTGTCCCAATTACATCAATCACCTATCTCGTATCAGATTCAGTCATCTATACTTTGAAACCTTTGAATCTCTATACCTTTTTACCTTGGAAAGGTCGAGGAAGTGACGTAAATAATCTAGCTCGGAAAGGACGTAATTTGTTATCTCATGATAATCTAAGTAGGGATATAAAATGTTGGTCTTTGATATAGAATTTTGAGATAGAGATGTGGTGAAAAGTGAGAATGAAATCAAGAGATTTATATTATCAATCTAGGAATGATCACACACAGAGAAATATTAGATGTAGATAATAGATGCATTCTTAGCTGACGAGGATATTCGAGGTCGACATAGTTGAGGACTTGGATAAATTTTGGTTATTGATTCTTGAGACATTTATCTTAAGGCTAGGATGTTAAATTTAAGAATTTAGTAATGGAGAAGAGATTTTAACTGTATTCGATGGTAATACGAAATTGAATAAGATATTGCAAGAAAATGGTTAAGAACAGAAAGAACATAAGGATTTTTGAGTTATAGAAAATATAGAGGTTTTGAGAAAATTTTAAAATTTAAGAAGAATAATATTTGAGGGTGTACGATTAAGGAAATATGAAGGTTGATTTTAATGGAGAATAAGTTTTGTAAGGCTTAGTAGTTTCAGATCGAATAACACGAGGAGAGTAGTTTGAACGAGTTCAAGGATTTCATAAAACATGATTTAGAGGTTTCAGATCTAATTTAAGCTTGATGGTATCGGAGAGAGATAAAGATAAGCTTGATGATTAGATAAGCTTGATGGTATCGGAGAGAGATAATTAACTTGACTTCCCTATGAAACCTTGTCTTTTGTTTTCCCTATCAAAAGGAGAAAATTGACTTATTCCATATCTTTGAAGTATCCTTTAAAAGTTTTCAATATCATTGAATCGTAACTCCCTTGATCACGACCAATCGACTTTGATCACATTTCCTTATCATATTAATATCTTGGGTCGTACTCAATTGAATTAAATTTAAGTGTGACCTAAATTTCCATCCTTGGATGCTCGTGCGCAAACTTTGATGACCTTGTTCCCCATCTTGCCCAAATCTTGATTTACCCAAAGATTGATCAACCTAGATCGTGTCGAGACTAAATTTTCTTTTTTATATATATATCGTATTGGATTTCAATGATATTGACAGTCGTGCTTTAAACTTTCGTTTTTGATCATCTTTAGAATAGTAACCCTATATAGTCAATTCCTAGTTTTTTTTATAATCACGAAATTTTATATAGGTTGATAGACTGCCTTACAGCCCGATGATTTATTATTTTTCTTATCTTTTCCAGTATGGCACCCATGACCAGAGTCTGTCCCCAGTGTACAGCTGTAATTCCGGATGAGACCGAGATTGTACTTCCCCCTTCTATTGCTCAGGGGATGTTAGCAGCCTCATCGAAGAGTTTTCCCCATCTTCTATCCTTCAGGAGAGGGCTGCAGTTCAGTCGTAGACTAAGGACCTCCCTTTGCCTCCTGGAGTGGTACCCCCATGCCATTTCTGATGGGGCTCAGATTTACAGACTTCTTCGGAATGTGTAGGAGGTACAGAGACTTCAGGCTGAGCTTATGAGAGAGCAGAGTCTCAGTATCCAACTGTTGTGGGATTACATGCATTCGAGGGGAGAGCCTAGCCCTAAGAGGATGAGAAGAAGTATATACCCAGAGCCTCATAAGTACCCGGCTTCCAGCCTAGACTAGCCTATCCAGTTCAGATTCCTGTCCAGCAGAGGCCAGTTGAGTTAGTGTCTACCTGTGCCTTCTGTAAGAAGCCTGGGCACGTATGGAAGGACTGTAGGAAGAGACTAGGATTGTGTCTATTTTGTGGGTCAGCTGCACACAAGTTATGAAACTGTCCTACTACACCTTCCCCTAGTCGAGGCCTACCTCCGGGAGAGAGTTCCAGCTACCAGACCTAGTAGAGGTGAGTTCTTGACCTATACCTTATCCTGTCTTGATGATTACTGTACCCTACCATATTGTTTGTATGTTTTGATACCTTATGACTACTTTTGATCTAGTATGACTATAGTGGCTAGATGATGAGACCCCAGACTGACTACCTGCCATAATCATGTATGATATCTTTCTAATTGCATGATTTAGATAAGTTTTCTTAAGACCATGATTGTTGGGAATTTGACCTAGAAATAGTAGGATCATCTTAATTTTGAGGACGAAATTATTTTAAGGAGGGTAGACTTGTAACCACCACTTTTCTGAAATAAGGGTAATTTTGTACTTTTGTAATTTTTATCATTTAATAATAATATTTAAATTATATTAAGATTTTGGTTGATTTTCTTTATTTTTTTATATTATTTAGATGGGTGAATTGTGATTTTGGTTGTTGCTAGCTTAACCCTAGAGACTGCTTGACTTAGAGACTAACCATGACCAAGGAGACTCGACCATGTGACTAGATTAGCTAATTACCTATTTTTAGGCTAAGAATATTTTAGTCATTATGCATTACTTTGAATTTTATTAATTTATTAATTAAATTGCTTGTTGTGCGGTTTGATTGGTAGCTGAATTGGTATTTTGGTAGTATAAGTGGTATAACCTTAGTCAGCCTTGACCAGAAGCCTAATAATATAATTGTAAGTATTATTGGCCTTTTAAAATTTAAATTAGAATTATTGTTTATTTTTAGAATCAATTATTTTATTTTTAACCTATTTTCTCTTAAAGCCTTTTTAGCCTTTTTGACATGGGCCTTTTTAGCAACTCATGGAGTGTTTGGCCCATGTTAAAACCCTAAACCTAACACCCCTACCCATGGCCGACCATAAGCAGTCCCCTCTCATTGTGTAGAGAAACACATAGCCAACAAGAGCAAATCCTAATTACTTTTCCTCCAAAAACCCTAGATTTCTCATCCGGATTCCGTTCCACCTTAAAAGAATTCCATTTCGCTCGTTGGGAATAGGAGGATTTGCTGGAGTACTTCTAGCAAGGAGGAGGAGACATTTTCTTGGGAGAAATCGGCCGACAAAGCGCTCGGGGAATTCCTTTTATTGAGATTCCGACTCTCAATACGTAAATCCCGATCTACCTTTGTTTCTCTTAAATTTTCTTTATTATTGAATCCATATAGGCACCCTTGATCTGTGTTTGAAGTTTCGTAGGATTTTGGTTTCGTTTGATAGTGGTATCGGATACGTATCGGTCTCACGTTGCACGTATTCAGCAAAATATCACTTAGAATTGAAAAGTGTTAATTTTCGATTTTGTTTTCACGAAATACTTCCTTATATGGTTTGTAACAACTTTTGTGAAGATGGATCAAAAATTGACACGATTTCGGCATCCGAACGGACACGGACACGCATGCACGAGATCCCGTGTACGGTCCCGAGCATGCCCTGCTGTCTGTGCATCATAACTCGATGCACAGAGCTCCGTCTTATGGGAAATTTTATGAGCACGTAGGGTCAACCTCTGCCCATATGCCCGTAAAATTTCACGACATTTCGTCTAGCGAGCGTGGAGTAATCGCGCGTGCACTGTCCTCCTGACACTGAACGGTGCTGTGCCTGGGGGACTGAACAAAATACTACCCTCATGGCAATCTATAGATGCATGGCATAGCTAAGCCAGTCCATCCCCAATATGATATCATAACCGGGGAGTGGCATCACAAAGAATCGCCCCCTGAACTCTCTCCCGGCTATAAAAATAGAACATCTATAGATAGATCTAATAGGCACTGGTCCTCCTCCCGTCATCACTCTACTAATCTCCGCAGTTGGTGTAGCTACTAGATGATGTTTATGCATAAACTCTAATAATAGGAAGCTATGAGATGCACCAGAATCAAACAAACATACAGCTAGAAAAGTATGCAAATAAACATGACCTGTAATGACGTCAGCTAAGTAATCCGGCTCCGAAACCTGCTCCGGCTCCGGCTCAATGGCTAGACTATAAACCTTCCCCTGAGGTCCCTTCTGCTGCTGCAGATGTTGCCCAAACCTCTGCTGCTGAGTCGGGAGTGGTCCTCTAGGCTTCGCCGCTGGGCAGTTCCGAAGCTGATGGGTGGCAGACCCACAAGCCAAACACTGACCCAACCTCTTCCTGCAGACTGCGAAGTCATGACCTGGTCTTCCGCAGAAAGAACATATAGCTCCCTTCTGCTGCTGCTGCTGCTGTCGGGGTCCCGGGGCTCGGACTGGCGGGGTCTGATGATGTGGTGTAGGGGGACGGTAAGTCTGCTGGGGTGGCGTCGGCGCTCTCTGCTGGAAAGCCTGACGCTTGGACGGTCCCTCATGATGTACAGGAGCCGGCCTTTTGCTAGACAGAAGACGCTCCTCAATGCTCCGGGCCAACTCTAGGCTCTGGTAGTAGTCAGTCGTACCGTTCGCCACTATAAGAATGCCAATGTCTGGAACTAGACCATGGCAAAACCTACGGGTCATCTCCTCTGGATCAGCAACCAGACTATGAGCGAAACGGCTCAGGTGACTAAACTCTTCCGCATAGTCATCAACAGAACGGTTCCCCTGCTGGATGTTCTGGAATCGTAGCCCCATGGCTACTCTAGCAGTGGTCAAGAAGAATTTCTTCTTGAACTGGGTCTTGAACTGGTCCCAGGTGGCTCTACCTCTCGCGAACAACGGCTCATTCCTGAACCAGACTCCGGCTAAGTCTATTAGCAGAAATCCTGCTACCTCGACCTGAAGGTCATCCGGCATCCTAACTCCCAGAAGCTTCCTCTCTGCAGAATCTAGCCAGTCATCAGCTACTACTATGCCATCAGTCCCTGAAAACTCCTTGGGATTCAGACCCATGAAGTCCTTGATCGTCCCCGCTCTCTGCCGCGGCTCTACATATGGTGGGACCACGGGACGTCCCTCAGAACGCTCCATGCTCTGGCGGAGTAGGGTAGTCTGCTCTTGATGGGTTGTTAGGAACCCCTGAATCAGTGTGAGCAGCTGGTTCCCGTCGAGTGTGACGGAAGCCTGGGTGGGTATAGTGATAGGGGGTGGTGGAAGTATCGGGGCCTGCTGGGACTGGGATGTGGAAGGTGGTATCTGGGTCTATGGATCTGTGGAGTGGGGGAATGTGGTAGGTGGAGGTGTATCAGTCAACTGGTCAGCTGACTGGATACGAAGGGCCCCATTCTCGGGGGTAACATACTGGGATGAACGAGTAAGCACCATCTAAATTACATAAAAAGACTTATAAGGACTTGTTTAAAGTAAGAAATCATATGCAAGAAAATCTAATTATAATAGCAAACATGTGATGTATTTCCTATGTTGCAATCCTAGCATTCCACTAAGTGTTCTAAGCGTCTTTCCTAATGTTGTCTAATTACCTTAAGTTCCTAATTGTAGGCATGCTTGGTACAATAACGTAACCAAACAGTTTAGTCAGGACCTGCATGGGCCACCACTAAAAACATGTCACGACCCGCTACCCAAATTGTTGGGCCAGACCGAGTCATGCCCAGCCTACGTTGAGATAAAACGTAGTAAGCTGTTCTAAAGACAACAGGATAAGACTAAATGTACTAACAGTTCTATAAGTGAAGAAGAAATAAAAAATGCTCCAAACACAAAAGTCATCGTATATAGTAAACGTCCAAGTACAAGTAAACTGAAATGTAAAACTGGATACATGTCCAGTTACAAAATGATATAGTCTAATACATGTCTACTCTCAAAAGTCTAAGTAAACAAAAGACAACTAGGCGAGGTTCCCCGCAGGAACATCCTCGTAAAGCAGAGCCGGGTCCTCGGCAGTAATCCCATAATATGTGTCGCAGAGTAACTCCTCCTCAGTAAGGACACCTACAACGTTATCCTGTCAGGACGGGAGCAAGTACTAAATCTAGCAAACTAGCATATGAAACATGGAAATAAACATGAGAGGAATAACTGGAAAGCATGGCATCATATAGTCTATCATGGCAAGGACACATATGTCATAGAGACAGATGTATATGTAATGTTTAAAACTGTGGTAGGTACGTGATCGGTCAATAGATGTACAATGTGCTGGGGCACATAATGAAATGTACATACGTACAAGTATAAAGGCGGTAGATGTACATACGTATAATTACAGCTTTGAGATAAAGGCCTACGGCGTAGTAACATATAGAATAAAACTTTGCTCGGTACTGTAGAGGGGGATATGATCACGTACGCTACTATCAGTTTCCCCATAACCCATATTCTAATCATGTGAGAGATACATCAAGACTGTTCTGAGCATGGTAGTAACTGAAAGTACAACATGTAGAGATCTAACTTGCTACCCCAAGGATCAGCATTTATCATGGTGGGGTTTGCAGTTCATTTATGTGACAATATGTAAAGTTCATAGAAAGTACTTGCCTCTAGCAAAGCAAAACAAAACAAGCTGCGATAATAGTGCTATGGATGTCCGGTAACTTGTCGCTGTAGAAGTAAATACAATAACTTAGTTTTTACACTAAGCTAAAAACACTAGGACACTAATTGGTGAAACACGACTTGTGATTGGGCACCTAGCCAAAATAATAACTTTGGCATATGAGACCAAAATGGGGTGACACACTATGTTAACTAACTTTCTAGGGTCTTTATACTAGTGAGGGATGGGGTTCAACATGACTAAAACTCCAAATAACACAAAAAGCTACAAGTCGTAATTAATCAATAAATAAATCAAAAGATCATTATGTTCTAATAATTTTTGAAGTAGACAAATAGCCTAGTTTTTCTTAAAGTAAAGTACCAAGGTGATCCTTGTTAATCATAGAAATTTATTATAATTTTTCTGGAATTTATTAACCAGTACAAATATTTTATAAAAATCAGTTTTCCTAAGTATACAGAAAATGACTTTTGGTTTTATATGCCAAACTAGTGGCAAAACAGTAAATTAAATACTATAAAATTTATACTAAATTAGCTAACTTAACATAGTATCTAAAAACTATTTTTCCATAATTTTAGCAATACTTTAAGTATTTTTAGAAAATCAAAAACAGCAATGCACACAATAATTAATTATCTGCGTATTTTGTCCATGTATATAATTTGAACCAAAGTTCAAATACAGGACCCAAGGCCATGAATCAAGTCCAATATGACTTGTACAGGTCTTGAATGTGTGAAAACACATTTGAGCCCAATACCCATGCTAGGCTTGGACACCAAATGGTTGCAGTAAATTAAACACAATGAAAATATAATTTGGTAATAGTCAAAATAAATATTATTATTTTAATAAGGCAAAATTATGCATAGTGAAAATATACATACATATGTAAAAAGTACATATATCTATGTATAAGAAAAATACTTAATTTATAAAGTATATATATATATATATATATATATATATATATATATATATATATATATATATATATATAAGAAAATATTTAATAATAATTTGTATATATAATAATATATATATATACACATGAAAATGTATACATATATATATAAAATTTTACTAACTATAAAATATATATACATATATATAAAATACTGTCAAAATACAGTATATACATATATATATATATATATATATATATATATATATACTAATATATATATATACATATATATATAAATATATATACAAAACAAAAAAAAGAAAAAGAAAAGGAAAGAAACAGAAAAAGAAAAAGAAAGGAAACAGAAAGGGGGGCTCGAACCCGAGCCAGCGGGGGAGGGGGGAGGGGGGGGGGGGGGGTTAGTTTAGGACGGGCTGGCCAGGGGGTCAGCCCACCAGTTGTGTTAGTGTTAGGACTTAGGTAGATTTTATTAGGTTTAAACGAGTTAATATACAAAAAATAATAATAAAAACAATCCTGTGTCCGGACAGTTTGGGACACAGGAATCCACGTGTCCGTGCTATGCACGACACGTACGAGCTCAGTCTCGCGTGTCCGAGCACAGCATTAGGTTCGTCGTGTCCTGGCGAGTCTCGTGCGTGAAAACGAGACACGCACGACACGATTCGAGTTCTGTTACTCACGTGTCCGGCGATTGGGAAGTGTTTCGAAGGCCGAGGTCGGCGGAGAAGTGGTCGGGACGGTGGCGGAGTGGTGGCGCTGCAATCGTCTCAGAGAGACGCGTCGAATGGTGGTGGTCGGGGCTGTCGAAGTGGCGTGTAGGCGTCGGGCTAGGTTAGGGCGAACTCCGGCGAGTCTCGTCGGGGAAGATGGGTTGGTTGCGGCGGCGTAGGGGGCTGTGGTGGTCGTGGAGTCTAGGGTTAGGGTCTGGGGGGTCAGGGGCTATTTATAGAACCCTAGGGCGGTGGGATTAGGGCTAGAAATTAGGATTAGGGTTAGGGTTTGGTCGTGGATCGCCGGAGACGACGACACGCAGAGGCGGTGGTCGGTTAGGGTTAGGTTTAGGTTTTTATCAGAAAACCCCCTAGAGTTTAGAAAATCACGGATAGGTCCTTCCAGCGTCTAAATGCAAAATCAAATTTGCATTCCGTATTAAAAACAATTAACTATTTACAAACTGATATTAAAACAATTCTAATTATTACAAAACTATATTAAAACAATTTTGAAAATTGCAAATTGATATTTTGTATTTAAAACTCATTTAAAAATCATTTAAAAATTATAAAAAAATTCCTGAAAATCCTAATAATTATTTTAAGGCCATAAATGACATAAAAAATTAATTAACACTAATTTAACTAAAATTTGAAAAATAGGGGCTGACAATGTGTCCTAGGCCTACCCCGTGAGCCTACCTAGCCGTATGTACGAGCACGAGGCTTCTCATTGCGCGTGTGATGCGCAATCGAGCGAGAACACCCTCTTCGACAACGCGAAATCGATTTTCCGATACGCACTCTCTGGACACGACACGGACACGATTTCGACCACGGGAGTACCCGAGCACGTCCCACATGTCGAGGCCAACGTATTTGCCAAGTTTTGTGAGTTAGTTTGGAGTATTTTGTGATTTGGGTCGTTTTGTCGAAATTGGGTTTTTCGGGTTCAATATTTTGAATAGAAAAGTGATATTTTGATTCTTCGACTTTTAATCGATATTTTCTGACTTGTTAAATTATATATGATATTTTGGACTTGCGGGAAGTGATCCGCGGGATTATTACCTATTTGTTTGCCTTTTTCAAGTATAATTGGATTTTTCTTGAAATTAAATTTGAAGAATTTTATGAGAATTTGATTCCGATTATGCCTACTATGCCTAATTTCGAATATATGTTAAATTATAATTTGATTCCTATTATGCCTAATTTGATTCCTATTATGCCTAATTTCGAATATATGTTAAAGTATAATTTGATTCCTGTTATGCCTAATTTGATTCTTATTATGCCTATTATGCCTAATTGGGTTTTTCAAGTATAATTGGTTTTTTTCAAGTATATGTATGTATATAATAATTCCTATTATGCCTAATTTCGAATATATGTTAAAGTAAGGTGTCGAGGCCTTGATCTCAGATCTGGGAACTCATTCCAGGTTCGAGATCGACCCTCGTTGGCTTATATACATGGTATATATATATATATATTTTTTATATACATGGTATATATATATATATATATATATATATATATATATATATATATATATATATATATATATATATATATATATATATATATATATAGTTTGCTATTGATTGTAGTATTTTGTACATGGAATACTCTTGTAGTCACATTCTAATATGTTTTCTCAGATTTGAGACTCATAACCAGCAGCGCTTCAACATCATTCACCCACTCACAACCATTCTTCTTTTCATAACTTATATATATGTATATATATTCATAACTTATATATATGTATATATATATATATATATATATATATATATATATATATATATATATATATATATATATATATATATATATATATATATATATATATTTTAATATTTATATAACTTATATATATGTATATATATATGTGTATGTATATCTATATATCTATATAAAAAAAAAATATCTATATTATTTGTGATGAATATACATATAGGTAATGTAATATTTGATTTTGATATGACTATAGGAAGTGTTGGGACAGATTAGGATCGTCGTAAGGAGCCTAGTTTGGTCGAATTGGCCGACAAGTTGACAAAGTTGATAAAAGTCAACTTTGGGTCAAACTTGATCCAAATCGACTCAAACGAACTCCGAATGACTTGAAAACTTGTGTATGACCTAGAAATTAGTAAACGGACTAGTTGACCTAGAGTTGACCAGGTTTGACCAGAGTTGACCAAGGGTTGACTTTGACCTAGAAGGACATAGAATCATATAGAATTGTATTGTAGGCATTCCTTATGATATGTTAGGCCTTGTTGTGACTTGTGGTTGATTTAAATAGGTTTACATCACTCCAGTACAGTTACACATCTTTATCAGCAGCTCAGATTGTCAGACGAGTACATTCTCTGACCGTTTCATTCTTGCTTGGACATATTTATTTGTTATAGACTAGTTTACTTGTTGTTGTCATGATATATCACTTATTAGTACTGTATGGATCTCTTCATGCGATGTTATCCCCTCGGATACATCGGGTATATTGTGTTCATGTACTTTATCATGTGCATCGTCTACTCATTGTATTCGTACTTATTCATGTATACTCATGTGACATTCATGTACACTCATGATCATGTGAGCCTTCATGTATAACCCAATGTGCATGTGGACTAGCTATCCATGTGACACACTACTTTCATATGCAATAACATAACTTAGACAGATCCTTGTGTACTGATTGGGGAAGGGGGAGTATTTATTTGGTTATGTGATCTACACCATTTCATGTATAACTCCAATATAGATTTAAGTCATGTATAACCTAAGCCTTTTTACATAACCAAACATGTGCTCTGAATCACGTAGTTAGCTCAGTTTTCTTATCTATATCATGTATATCTATTTCCACTATATCATGTTCTTCTTTTTACAGTCTCTCTACTATTTCTTTATCAGCAGTTCATGTATATTATTCTATAGCTTGTTTCATATTTTCTTTCATGTTATGAACTGTGTGAGAGATATGTATTCGTTTCTGTCCTGACTGGACCCGTTAAAAATATTACAGATGATGAGGATTGCTGCGACACTTACTATGGAGCAGGCCTAGTTGACACAGGTGACCTGGACCCTCAGCAGGATCCAGTAGTCGCTGAGAACTTGCCATGAGTTAGATTAGACTGATATTATTATCTAGTTATGAGACTTTGTGATTGTATTGAGATTTATTATGGTGTGGTTTACACCGAGATTTATATTCATATTATGACTCTCTGTTATGATTATCTTTCTTTTATTCCATCTTAGTTATTGTGATTGAGTGGTACCATATATATATCATTCTCCAATTGGAGCATATTCTAGATTGTGTAGATATTGGACCTAGGACATCGTTCTACCGCCGATACTGCGGCGTAGGCTGGACGTACCTACGTCTCGTGCCCTTACACTGGGTGCGGGTCGTGATACGTTTTTAGTGGTGGCCCATACAGGTCCAATCGCAACTAATGTGATTTCGTAGTGGTACTCGAACTAGAGTATAACTACAGCCTGCAGTAGGATATAGGATATAAGTTAAGGTACTCAATCACATTAGGAAAACTCTTATCCAATTCTTGCTGTTAATTGTCTTCTTTTAAAAATAAACTGTCCTCCTTTGATTTTGCTTCATTCTCAGTAATTGCTTCTTGTTTTAATCTATCTTCAGGATGGTTATGGAGACACAATCTCATCGCTCCGGTCCATGCAGGTCCTAATTTGCATTAGTGCGATGTCGTGGCCGTACAGCGACTTAGTCGTACTACTACGAGCCTGCTATAGAGTATAGGAAGCAAGGTGTTAGAATGAGAGGATACTCAATCACTGTTAGGATTCCTTGAAAGATTCCTAGGACGACCCTTGAGAATCTTATTTTAACTTCAATTTGAAATCTTTTTCCCTTAATTCGATTCACCCATTACTCAATTGATTCACCCATTGCTCCTTGTTATTGAATTTGATTTTGATGGATTCATTGTTGAATTTTGAATCTTGATGATTAGTTGTTAACTTTGAGTTTGTATTTAAATATATTTATATTTATCTTTATTTTATTTTGAATTTAGGGTATAACCTGATAACATACTTGATAAGGACAGTGAGAAAGGTAAAGGTCTACTTTAATTGTGGGGTTAGGATTTATCGCAGTCATACTGGCTAGCATGACAATAACATAGAGCCTGATTTAGATATACTTATCCTAGTTATGGAATCTAGATTTTCTTGCAGCCGTACCGGTTGGCGAGGTAAGAATTCTAAATAACATAATTATAGGATGTATACCTTAGTCACGGACTCTATTATTTATTGCAGCTATGCTTACTGGCATGGTGAAATTTTAGCAACATGATTTCAGGAAGACATGTATGGCTATCATATTATATCTCAAAATTCGTTCGTTCCTTTGAGCTGATGAGCAAGAATAGGTTTTATCATTATTTCTTTCTTGCCATTATTTCTTGCATTCCCATTTTTCCTTATCTTAGTTAACTCTGTCCCAATTACATCAATTACCTATCTCGTATCAGATTCAGTCATCTATACTTTGAAACCTTTGAATCTCCATACCTTTTTACCTTGGAAAGGTCGAGGAAGTGACGTAAATAATCTAGCTCGGAAAGGACGTAATTTGTTATCTCATGATAATCTAAGTAGGGATATAAAATGTTGGTCTTTGATATAGAATTTTGAGATAAAGATGTGGTGAAAAGTGAGAATGAAATCAAGAGATTTATATTATCAATCTAGGAGTGATCACACACAGAGAAGTATTGGATGTAGATAATAGATGCATTCTTAGCTGAGAGGATATTCGAGGTCGACATAGTTGAGGACTTGATAAATTTTGGTTATTGATTCTTGAGACATTTATCTTAAGGCTAGGATGTTAAATTTAAGGATTTAGTAATGAAGAAGAAATTTTAACTGTATTCGATGGCAATACGAAATTGAATAAGATATTGCAAGAAAATGGTTAAGAACAGAAAGAACATAAGGATTTTTGAGTTATAGAAAATATAGAGGTTTTTGAGAAAATTTTAAATTTTAAGGAGAATAATATTTGAGGGTGTACGATTAAGGAAATATGAAGGTTGATTTTAATGGAGAATAAGTTTTGTAAGGCCTAGTAGTTTCAGATTGAATAATACGAGAAGAGTAATTTGAACGAGTTCAAGGATTTCATAAAACTTGATTTAGAGGTTTCAAATCTAATTTAAGACAAGGTGGAAGAATTTGGATTTAAAAGATGATTAAGTGGTTAGTGTTGAGTGCTAATAAATGAGAGGGTATGCTCATGAGTAATATTTTGGAATTTAGGAATTGAGCCTATGATGATCATGATAAGGTCCAATCATTATAACAAAAGGGTACAAATTCATGGTGGTAGTCATATAAAGGTTGATTTTCATATTTGGACTTATGAGATAAAGATATGATTGACAAATGATGATTAGATAAGCTTGATGGTATCGGAGAGAGATGATTAACTTAACTTCCCTATGAAACCTTGTTTTTGTTTTCCCTATCAAAAGGAGAAAATTGACTTATTCCATATCTTTGAAGTATCCTTTAAAAGTTTTCAATATCATTGAATCGTAACTCCCTTGATCACGACCAATCGACTTTGGTCACATTTTTTTATCATATTAATATCCTGGTTCGTACTCAATTGAATTAAATTTAAATGTGACCTAAATTCCCATCCTTGGATGCTCGTGCTCAGACTTTGATGACATTGTTCCCCATCTTGCCCAAATCTTGATTTACCCAGAGATTGATCAACTTAGATCGTGTCGAGACTAAATTTTCTTTTTTATATATATCGTATTGGATTTCAATGATATTGACAGTCGTGCTTTAAACTTTCGTTTTTGATCATCTTTAGAATAGTAACCCTATATAGTCAATTCCTAGTTATTTTTTTATAATAACCAGTTTTCATATAGGTTGATAGACTGCCTTACAGCCCGATGATTTATTATTTTTCTTATCTTTTCCAGTATGGCACCCATGACCAGAGTCTGTCCCTAGTGTACAGCTACAATTCCGGATGAGACCGAGATTATACTTCCCCCTTTCTATTGTTCAGAGGGTGTTAGCAGCCTCATCGAAGAGTTTTCCCCATCTCCTATCCTCCAGGAGAGGGCTACAGTTCAGTCGAAGACTGAGGGCCTCCCTTTGCCTCATGGAGTGGTACCTCATGCCATTTCTGATGGGGCTCAGATTTACATACTTCTTCGGGATGTGTGGGAGGTACAGAGACTTCAGGCTGAGCTTATGAGAGAGCAGAGTCTCAGTATCCAACTGTTGTGGGATTACATGCATTCGAGGGGAAAGCCTAGCCCCAAGAGGGTGAGAAAAAGTATATACCCAGAGCCTCAGGAGTACCCCGGCTTCTAGCCTAGACCAGCCTATCCAGTTCAGATTCCTGTCCAGCAGAGGCCAGTTGAGTTAGTGCCTACCTGTGCCTTCTGTAATAAGCCGGGGCACGTATGAAAGGTCTGTAGGAAGAGACTAGGATTGTGTCTATTTTGTGGGTTAGCTGCACACAAGTTACGAAACTGTCCTACTACACCTTCCCCTAGTCGAGGCTTACCTCCGGGAGAGAGTTCCAGCTACCAGACCTAGTAGAGGTGAGTTCTTGACCTATACCTTATCCTGTCTTAATGATTACTGTACCCTACCATATTGTTTGTATGTTTTGATACCTTATGACTACTTTTGATCTAGTATGACTATAGTGTCTAGATGATGAGACCCCAGACTGATTACCTGCCATAATCATGTATGATATCTTTCCAATTGTATGATTTAAATAAGTTTTCTTAAGACCATGATTGTTAGAGATTTGACCTAGAAAGAGTAGGATTATCTTAATTTTGAGGACAAAATTATTTTAAGGAGGGTAGACTTGTAACCACCACTTTTCTGAAATGAGGGTAATTTTGTACTTTTAAATTTTTTTATCATTTAATAATAATATTTAAATCATATTAAGATTTTGGTTGATTTTTTTTTATTTTTTTATATTATTTAGATGGATGAATTGTGATTTTGGTTGTTGCTAGCTTAACCCTAGAGACTGCTTGACTTAGTGACTAACCATGACCAAGGAGACTCGACCATGTGACTAGATTGGCTAATTACCTATTTTTAGGCTAAGAATATTTTAGTCATTATGCATTACTTTGAATTTTATTAATTTATTAATTAAATTGCTTGTTGTGCGGTTTGATTGGTAGCTGAATTGGTGTTTTGGTAGTATAAGTGGTATAACCTTAGTCAGCCTTGACCAGAAGCCTAATAATGTAATTGTAAGTATTTTTGGCCTTTTAAAATTTAAATTAGAATTATTGTTTATTTTTAGAATCAATTATTTTATTTTTAACCTATTTTCTCTTAAAGCCTTTTTAGCCTTTTTGACAAGGGCCTTTTTAGCAACTCATGGAGTGCTTGGCCCATGTTAAAACCCTAAACCTAACACCCCTACCCATGGCCGACCATAAGCAGTCCCCTCTCATTGTGTAGAGAAACACATAGCCAACAAGAGCAAATCCTAATTACTTTTCCTCCAAAAACCCTAGATTTCTCATCCGGATTCCGTTCCACCTTAAAAGAATTCCATTTCGCTCGTTGGGAATAGGAGGATTTGCTGGAGTACTTCTAGCAAGGAGGATGAGACATTTTCTTGGGAGAAATCGGCCGACAAAGCGCTCGAGGAATTCCTTTTATTGAGATTTCGACTCTCAATACGTAAATCCCGATCTACCTTTGTTTCTCTTAAATTTTCTTTATTATTGCATCCATATAGGCACCCTTGATCTATGTTTGAAGTTTCGTAGGATTTTGGTTTCGTTTGATAGTGGTATCGGACACGTATCGGTCTCACGTTGCACGTATTCAGCAAAATATCACTTAGAATTGAAAAGTGTTAATTTTTGATTTTGTTTTCACAAAATACTTCCTTATATGGTTTGTAACAACTTTCGTGAAGATGGATCGAAAATCGACACGATTTCGGCATCCGAACGGACACGGACACGCATGCACGAGATCCCGTGTACGGTCCCGAGCATGCCCTGCTGTCTGTGCGTCATAACTCGATGCACAGAGCTCCGTCTTATGGGAAATTTTATGAGCACGTAGGGTCAACCTCTGCCCATATGCCCGTAAAATTTCACGACGTTTCGTCTAGCGAGCGTAGAGTAATCGCGCGTGCACTGGTCGACTGAATTGTGCACTCGGGCTGAAATTCATCGTTGACACGGCCTTCGTATGCGAACACGGCGCGTCGAGGACCCATACCAGGAGTTGGAACATGTAGCCCTATACCTAGACTACCCAGGGGCTCGATCCCGAGTCATGACATGGCCCGACGCGCAAGCCACGAGCGGCGACCCGCATGCACGAGCACGCACGCACGCGTGCGCAGGCCGCGCGCTGTTGCGCAAGCCGCTGTGTTGCGACGCTGCGACTTCGTGTCATGTTGATGTGTCCTAGGCCTACCCCATGACCCTACCTAGCCGTATGCACGAGCACGAGGCTTCTCGTTGCGCGTGTTACGCGCAATCGAGCGAGAACACCATCTTCGACACGCGAAATCGATTTTCTGATACGCACTCTCTGGACACGACACGGACATGGTTTCGACCACGGGAGTACCCGAGCACATCCCACATGTCGAGACCAACGTATTTGCCAAGTTTCGTGAGTTGGTTTGGAGTATTTTGTGATTTGGGTCGTTTTGTCGAAATTGGATTTTTCGGGTTCAATATTTTGAATAGAAAAGTGATATTTTGATTCTTCGACTTTTGATCGATTTTTTCTGACTTGTTAACTTATATATGATATTTTGGACTTGCGGAAAGTGACCTACGGGATTATTACCTTTTTGTTTGCCTTTTAAAAGTATAATTAGATTTTTCCTTGAAATTGAATTTGAAGAATTTTGTGATAATTTGATTCCTATTATGCCTAATTTCGAATATATGTTAAAGTATAATTTGATTCCTATTATGCCTAATTTGATTCCTATTATGCCTAATTTTGAATATATTTTAAAGTATAATTTGATTCCTATTATGCCTAATTTGATTCCTATTATGCCTATTATGCCTAATTGGGTTTTTCAAGTATAATTGGGTTTTTTCAAGTATATGTATGTATATAATAATTCCTATTATGCCTAATTTCGAATATATGTTAAAGTAAGGTGTCGAGGCCTTGATCTCAGATCTGGGAACTCATTCCAGGTTCGAGATTGACCCTCGGCTTATATACATGGTATATGCATATATCTATATATATGCCTGTATGTATATATATATTTTATATATAGTTTGCTATTGATTGTAGTATTTTGTACATGGAATACTCTTGTAGTCACATTCTAATATGTTTTCTCAGATTTGAGACTCATAACCAGCAGCCCTTCAACATCATTCACCCACTCACAACCATTCTTCTTTTCATAACTTATATATATATATATATATATATATATATATATATATATATATATATATATATATATATATATATATATATATATATATATATATATATATGTGTGTGTGTGTGTGTGTGTGTGTATATATATATATATATATATATATATATATATATATATATATATATATATATATATATATCTATATATTATTTGTGATGAATATAAATATAGGTAATGTAATATTTGATTTGATATGACTATAGGAAGTGTTGGGACAGATTAGGATCGTCGTAAGGAGGGGTCGAATTGGCCGACAAGTTGACAAAGTTGACAAAAGTCAACTTTGGGTCAAACTGGATCCAAATCGACTCAAACGAACTCCGAATGACTTGAAAACTTGTGTATGACCTAGAAATTAGTAGACGGACTAGTTGACCTAGAGTTGACCAGGTTTGACCAGAGTTGACCAATGGTTGACTTTGACCTAGAAGGACCTAGAATCATATAGAATTGCATTGTAGGCATTCCTTATGATATGTTAGACCTTGTTGTGACTTGTGGTTGATTTAAATAGGTTTACATCACTCCAGTACAATTACACATCCTCATCAGCAGCTCAGATTGTCAGGCGAGTACATTCTCTGACCGTTTCATACTTGCTTGGACATATTTAATTGTTATAGACTAGTTTACTTGTTGCTATCACGATATATCACTTATTAGTACTATATGGATCTCTTCATGCGATGTTATCCCCTCGGATACATCAGGTATATTGTGCTCATGTACTTTATCATGTGCATCGTCTACTCATTGTATTTGTATTTAATTATGTATACTCATGTGACATTCATGTACACTCATGATCATGTGAGCCTTCATGTATAACCCAGTGTGCATGTGGACTAGATATCCATGTGACACACTACTTTCATGTGCAATAACATTACTTGGACAGAACCTTGTGTACTGATTGGGGTAAGAGGAGTATTTATTTGGTTATGTGATCTACACCATTTTATGTATAACTCCAAACTAGATTTAAGTCATGTATAACCTAAGCCTGTTTACATAACCAAACATGTGCTCTGAATCACATAGTTAGCTCAGTTTTCTTATCTATATCATGTATATCTTTTTCTACTATATTATGTTCTTCTTTTTACAGTCTCTCTACTATTTCTTTATCAGCAGTTCATGTATATTATTCTATAGCTTGTTTCATATTTCCTTTCATGTTATAAACTGTGTGAGAGATATGTATTCGTTCTTGTCATGACTGGATCCGTTAAAAATATTACAGATGATGAGGATTGCTGCGACACTTACTATGGAGCAGGCCTAGTTGACACAGGTGACCTGGACCCTCAGCAGGATCCAGTAGTCGCTGAGGACTTGCCATGAGTTAGATTAGACTGATATTATTATCTAGTTATGAGACTTTATGATTGTATTGAGATTTATTATGGTGTGGTTTACACCGAGATTTATATTCATATTGTGACTCTCTGTTATGATTATCTTTCTTCTATTCCATCTTAGTTACTGTGATTGAGTTGTACCATATATATATTATTCTCTAATTGGAGCATATTCTAGATTGTGTAGATGTTGGACCTAGGACAACGTTCTACCGCCGACACTGCGGCGTAGGCTGGACGTGCCCACGTCTCGTGCCCTTACACTGGGTGTGGGTCATGACAAATATTGAGGGTTAGTCTATCGGTCCCATGATAGCTGGTCGGTCTCCATGTAGGGGCTGCTCTACTGATCCAATTTTGGGGAAGGTAGTTTACCAAAGCTTAACGAAGCGACATCAGTTTCAGCAGTTCTAAGTTAGGAAGGATATCAAGGTTTGCAGCAAACTCAATCTGAGGTGGGAGAATCATCATTCACATAGTCAGGGGGAGCTGTGGATCATCGAAGGCTTGTACAGTACGTAATGTTTTGCTCGAGGACGCATGTGTATGGAGGAGCTTCAAGTTCAGACACGAAGGTTGGCAGGTTCAGGAGTTCGAATCTTGTGGGGATCGTACCATCCGATTGGCTGGGCTAGCTAAGAGTGAAGAAGCTCGTCAGAATCTTAACACTTTCCGGTGGAAGACGAAAGTCGGGGACAGGCAGTCGAGACTTATGGTAAAGCTGATCGTCGGGGATTTCGGTCTTGGTCGTATTATTGATATCGACACGATCCTAGTGGTGTAGGAGGTGATATGCTTGGCAGCTACCGTCGACGTGACGGTCGAGGATCTGGAGACAAAGGAAGATGTAAAGCAGCTTGGGGGATCGGAGATCAGTGGCATGGCAGAGCAGGTACTCTATCGAGGGAAGACATGCATAGAGTCCAGTTGAGACCCATGAGGTCAATACACTCTGATCAGACTAGAGGGGAAGATTATTAGAGTCCAGTCTGGATTTGGTAATAACATATTTTGGAATCCAAATCTAATTAAATATTTAATTTGATTTGATTAAATTTGGATGTCCATAATTGGTGTTGGTCTATTAAGATTCTTATTTTAGAAAATCCTATTATAATCTAAAATAGGATAATTGATGGGCTATTTTAGGTGTAATAGGATTCTTATTTGAGGGCTTTCTATTTAAGATATCATATTATGACCTAAAATATGATTTTTCTCATCCTATATATATGGGATGCGGTTGGAGCCTCAAAGAACAAGCACATAGCACAAAAGTAGAGATACGGGGTGCTTGTCCATAAAGGAAATTTAAGAGAAAATTTGTACTTTGCTCTTAGGACTTCGCCATCCAAGATAGAAGGAAGAAGAAGATCTAATCGAGGAGTCGTCAACTTTGGTTAAGGATATTGCTACGGGTTGGTGAGTGATCTCAATTGTAATCTTCTATTTTTATTCTTGGAAGTGGTGAGGGGGTTGAACCTATTAGGACAAAGGGTTCAACGTGAGTTCTTTCAATCTTGTAATTTTATTTGAGTTATTAAAGGTTAGGATTTCTCCAGGTCACGTACGTCACTGCTATATACTTTTCTTCATCTTATGCTTGGTGTCCGTTAGACGGAGGTTGGTTTTGATCAGGTGGGTTGGCAAATGTTTCCACACGTTCCCAACACAATCACCATCTTTAACGCAGATAGCCGATTGATGATACCCTGAACCTCGTTCAGATGTTGTGCCACTGGGCACCCTCTGTGTACTTCGAGTTGATGAGTTGGCGAATATGAAACGCCTTGTTACCAGTCGTCTTCCTTTCGTACAGCGAATGCAGCTTCTTTCATAATGCTTTTGTCAAACTCTCCATGGATACATGGTGAAACACCGAATCATCCAACCATTGGCGGATGAATCCAACGACCTTCCGATCCAGTCATTTTTAGTCTTCAACAGCTTTATCCGATGGCTTTGCGCTGTCGCCCTCCAACGGACTATGCAAGTCCTTGCACCAGAGTAGATCCTGCATCCTTGGCTTCTAAATCACCCAGTTTCCCAACGTGAGGGTGATCGTACGAGTGTTCATCTGCTCGATAGACATGGTTTCCAGAACCCCCAAAGCTCTGATACCAATTATTGGGAATACGGTATGACTCGAACCGGAGTTGGCCCATGACGGGCGAAATTGAATTGGATCCATATGCCTTAAAAGAGAATTCTCATGTAAGGTCTGAACCAATCCCAATTATCTACACCATATGATCCCACCTCCTAACTGATGTGAGACTAAATTAGCAACACCATTGTCATCTCCCATTTGATCGCTCAACCGAAAACGAGATACAACCCAATAGTCTCTAGACTCTAATCCATCAGCAGGAGACACAAATAGGCAGTGTCAATTAAAAAACAATAGGTTGCAAAACATACAGTCAGGCAAGATTATTGATACTTCTTTTGGTAGATTCTTACGCCCAGTTATCTCTACCACTACTCACGGGAAATGTAACTATCACCAGCTCGCCGTCGTCGAGTCCATACGCATGCACATTCCTACAACGCTTGCTATCTTACTCAATGCCTCTACGTACCACAGATGAAAGAGGAGCCGAGGTAGCTGAATCTAAACCAAAGCTGAGAGAAAGAGATCCCTCTTTAAAGATATTAGAGGTTATCATCTCCTAAGGATGATTATACTTCCTTCAAATGTCCATGGACCTCTGTGGAGCACCGAGAGTGTTCGTCATGGACAAAGGTTATACAAACTTTTTGTATCGATCAAACGAGAAGAGTACAAAAGAGCTCATAAATAGAAGATCTAAGTGCAAGATGATTCTGGAAAAGTGTGATGATGGAGATCGAACACTACGAGTGATTCTTTTACTCCGTTGATGATTTGACGACGAAATAAGAGAAAATTGTGAGCTTCTGCTCAACGACAAGGTGGACGACAATTCGACTATTTAAAGTTTGCTCTAACTCTCTGAGGGTCTGGGCTTCAAATGAAGGAAGGCTCCTTCTATTTGTAGATGGCTGGAATGATCCACCCATGCTCGCATATGTGATGCGCGCATGGAATCTGGCACGCAAGACCACTACGCGCATGAGATTCGTTGCCACGTGGAACTTCTAAACAAAATAACGTCACAACTGCACGTACAGATCGCAGCTAACCGCCATGTGGCTATGGTTGGGATTTGACTAGTGCAGAGATCTTGGGTTGTTAACACCCATCGTAGTCATGACCATAAACCCCATAAATTTTTGGAGATTTTTTTTTAATTTTTATTTATTAAAATAACTATGGTATATATACTAAGTATTATATAGTATATTATACATACATATATATATATATATATATATATATATATATATATATATATATATATATATATATATATATATATATATATATATCCCGATTGCATGGCCATATGACCCCCCCACTCCCCCGCCCGTCGTCGGCGCCATATGACCCCCCTCCCTGGCCCCGACGAATAGTCGTCAGCCGCACCCCTACTTCCCCCGGTGCCGCCCGAGCAAGTCGTCGGTGGCTCGCCCTCCTCCGGTGGCTCCGGGTGAGCGCGTCCCGACGGCGCTATGCTCGTCCCCTGTATGGACCTCCGATCAGCTAGCCCTGGTCTGCTTAGAATCCATCATAATGGGCCCGAAGGTTTGGTGGCCGCCCTTCCCGATGCCCGCCTCTGACCTGGTCGAAGCGTCCTCTCCCTATTGTCGGACTACAGATGGTGGTGGTCGCGATAGGGATTCGCCCCCCCGGGCATCGCCCCTCCCCTCAGGTGGTCGCCCTCCGCGGCGGCCCATCACGGCGCCCCCCCTCATGTTAGGTCCGAAGAATCGGGCGAGAATCGAGCAAGCAGCCTCGGGATCGAGATTTTCCCGCCCGAGGAATTCGAATTCAAATCCTCCCTATTTCTGCTTTGGTTTGGAGCGAAGTTCGAGTCTATGCGCCCTCCTCCCCGGCTCGGACCAGCCATGCGCCCACCCTAGCTCAGCAGGGGGACAAATTTGCGATCCCTTCATGCGCGGGAGGATATGCGCCCCCCACTAGTTCGGGCGGCCATGCGCCCCTCCACGCCGGCGAGCATGCGCCCACCCTCGCGTCGCTGGGCGTCGGCTCTGTGCCCCCACCTCCTGTGGGGTGCTATGCGTCCGCTCTTCCGTAGAGCCTGGCCTATGCGTCCACTTCCGTGGGCGGCCAGGCGCCCTCCCTCCCTCCAGCAGGGTGCTATGCGCCCACTCTCCCCTGCCCTGGCACATGCGCCCTTCCTCGCTTCCCGGGGTCCCATGCGCATGCTTTCGACGGTTATTGTCACGCCCCGATTCGTAGAGTCATTTATTCACATATTTTATCTCTTGGAATCGATCGTCCTCGCTTGGGCGTGATGCCGTACAAGTCTGGTATTGCACTTGTACAAGGCAAAGATGGTACATAATCGATTATCTTCAAATAAGAACACATTATAGCGGCAGAAGCAGACAAATTGAAGTAAATGCTTACATCACATCTCACTTTATATTGGAAGGCAACTGAACAATGCTATGCAGCATACATTTGATACTTGGATACATTGGATTACAACTCGATATACCAACTTAGCTTACAACTCACTCGTACAACTGATTGCAATGTTCCACACATTATGCCCTTTACAAACAGAAGAACCCGTGCCCCTACTGGCACGCCAATATTTTCTCCTAGGCCGGATCGGTCGCCCTAACGTCCCGGGGTACCGTCCGAGAAAATATATCCCCATCTCTTATGCATAAGTTGTCCTATGACCATGCGAATGCGTGTCCGACTCAATCGTGAACATAAAATGCATGGTGAAATATTGAAGTAAAGACAACAGTGCATCATCATTCATCTCATTCAAGTCATGTTCAATGACTTATTCATTCCCAACATTACCATCATTTCATTTGGTGATCTCAACGATCCCAAGCCTCATCAATTCTCATTCTTTGTTTCATTGCAACATTTCTCATTACGTTCCTTTTAAGGAGGAACAACAACATTCATTCATTTCGAAGGGACCTGTAGCATTTCATTCATTTCATAGGGACAATAGCATATTCGATTCTTTTCTCATGTATCATTCATGCAACATCTCATTATTCAAGTGATTCATTCATTTCATCGACATTAAGTAAAAGGGACATTATCAATTCATTCTCAGGCATCATGTTACATTAGCAGTTCTAGTGTGATTCGTTCAGCAATTCAAAGTTCATATGTTATTCATTCAATGATTTCCAGCATATGCATCTCTATCGATTTAGCAACTAAGACATCGCATCACAATTATTCAACATTCAAGGTAAGAGGCATTAGGGACATATTCATAGCATCACATTATTCTATTTATTAAGCATGCAGGAATAAGGAGGAAGGAGGACAGTTACACTTGCTTGCATAAAAGGGTCTTCTTATTCTGGTTGCACACATTTCCCCTAAGCGTAGCTCCACCAACGAGCCACGTTCCAACACTTAATCCGTCTAGCCAGCTAAGAGAGACTGCATCAGTCTCAACTCTCTTGATTCCCAACATAAGTCACGGTCTAACATTCTGATCTCCTTCCAACAAGCCAACCAAATGCCTCGTGCGGAGCAGGACATTACATAATATACCACTCAGAAAAAGTTTCATCCTCGAAACTTAAGAAAACAACTCATCTACTAGATTCACTTAATCATAATAAGTTACTCATTTAGTTTCAATTCAATATTCATTTCAGCCTACTCGGTAATTTCGAAATAGCTATTCAACTGTATCATTTTAATCCATCAACGATTCAATCCATCTTTCTCTTTTCTAAATACTTGCAACTTCTCATTGATTCACCAACATTTTCCTTGCCTTCTATCTTGGTTGCAACACGTCACTTCATTTGGATCCATACACATATTTTAGGCGTCCCCAAAATATATGCATTTCAGCCAAAGTCCGTACTAGTGCGATAAATTCTTCCCATAATGTTACCTCAGTCGCCACCTACCACTTTGGTTGGATCCATACACATATTTTAGGCGTCCCCAAAATATATGTACTTCAGCTAACTTCCATGTTAGTGCGATTCGATCAGCCACGATATAACTCTCTTTTTCAAATCCGACTTAGCATCCCTTTAATTGACTTATTACTTCATTCACTTGCCACAATCACTATCTTCCATGCTACAACACTTAACATCAGGGACAGCTTTCTATCCAAGCATAATATTTTAACATTCGGTCAAGGGTCTAATCTTAGAGCCAATCATATCAAGAGTTCACAATATGCAATCATATTCCTTCCCAAATCCAACAATATTTCTCACCGAGGCAATTCATCTTTTCTAAAAGATACAATTCCGACATCACCAACTATTGATTACCCAAGCCAAGGGTACAATAGTATGCAACAGTCAAGGTCAACCCAGCTACCCGACTATAGATACCTATCCAACATTCCCGTCATGAGCGGTCAATTCTATATCATGGAATAATTCACTACTCGATACATACAACTCAAGTCTCATCCCACGATTCTAGTCCCGCTATCGGTCGACACATAATCCTCAAGGGTCAAACATCTCTAAGGTTCATATTGAAGCATATACATACAACATATCATTCTTAGGTCGTACTCATCACCATCTCTCGTTAAATGCCACAAGGTTATTCTATGGTTCACCAACGGCCATCTATTATTCGGTCCAGTCTCAATGGTTAGCTATACCGACAGCTATACCTAATCATTCAGGTGACTTCCCTAGAGTGGATGGCTACTAGGGTTATACTAGTTTCTTTTCTTAGGGCCAACAAGCAACCGACAGTTCTAAGGAGCTCTATCCAAACCTATGGGTATCCATTTAGTCTGAATAACTAATCGCCATTATCGGCTATGCCAATAATTGGTAAGTCCTCAACTTGTCACTAGGGTTAAGTCTATCTATCCTGGGTCTTCCTCAAGGAAATAATTTCCACCGAGGCTCATTCTAGACTTACCCAACGATCGACTAAGATCGATCTATCAACATTACGGTCAATTTCCAATCCGACATACAATTCTCATCATTCTAATAATCCCTCAAGTAAATTCCCAACAATTCAATTTCTATTCCAATTCCTTTGTACCGACACGAACCCATAAGCCAAAGCTAACTATTCAAGGGTCATCGAATCCGATAGTCTTAATATAACTATGAAATCATACTATTCGATCCGTATGACAGAGTCACACCACCAAGTCATAAGCCAACAATCTATCTTCCAGCCAACAGTCACATATACCGACATTATCCAACACGATTGCAATTCTTCAATCCCATTCGTTTCATCAGTCATCAAACTATTATACGATATTCTTAAATCTCATGCAGCAAGGGTCGAATAGTTTATCCTATTCTTTTCCGATAATTCTTGTATCAATTAACCATCCTCTAGGCAACACCAGTATTCAGAGTCACTACTTGTTACTTTTCTAATCCCATTAAATTCCTCAGCATACATGTGCATAGGCAACGACTATCCTTTGGTGATCAAGATGGATTAACATCTATTACACCTTAGGATCAAGGCACAAATCTCTAATATTCCTTTGGTTCACCGATAATGTTTCTAAAACTTTCAGCTACGCAACCAACTTTGTATTAGCCACATTTGATTTACATCCAACCAATCGAAGTTAACATTCAGATGTTTTAAGCCACAACATTCTCTAGCCAAAACCATTTACCCATAGCCTACTAACGGTCTTACTAGTCTGAGTCATCACTCGACTAAACAATTTCTAACCAAGCCACCAATTACAATTTTCGACAATCTCGCTACTCAAAATAACATCACCGTCAAGGGACATTCGAGTCATCTAGCAACAATACATGACTTCCAGCTAAGTCTCGGTACTACCCAGTACCCACCGATAGTCCATTGATATCCTATGAAAAGGGTCAAAATACATCTCGTTCTGAGGTGGTAGAGGCAATATACCACTCAGAAACGAAGCCATCCTTAAATAATACCAATCTAATTTTATTTCGGACATTCGTGCTCTATAATGATCACAACACTTAGCCACATCTCAGGGTCTCAAACCACCAGCCAACATTCTTAGGGTATCAAATTCTTAGGGTAATATACATGAGTCAACTCAGCATTTCTGTTGAACTCATCCTTCCATGGTTTCGTTCCCAATTCTTTTCCAACATCACATGCAATTATCAACTTGTTATAGCATACATAGCCACTTTTCTTTATTTTCACATTCCAAATAACATTCACAATATAGCATACTATGGCATCGAGTCATTATTGGGTTATTTGTGTCCAAACCAACAACAATCATTCATTCAGGGGCATCACAATGTATATAGACTTATTATATGGAACATCCAGTGAGCAGTCAAGAGGGTCAACGAACTTTCAGACACAAACAACATAGAATGATTGCCGAAGAACAATAGCATAATCGCGGAAGCAATCTTTGATTTAATCGCGAAAGCAACGTTGAGTGATCGCGGAAACAACTTTGGTTAATCGTCGATGCAACTTTGATTTGAAACGAATCAAAGAAGAGACCAAGGACGTAAAGCCGTGCCCTGATACCAATTTGTCATGCCCCGATTCATAGAGTCATTTATTCATATATTTTATCTCTTGGAATCGATCGTCCTCGCTTGGGCGTGATGCCGTACAAGTCTGGTATTGCACTTGTACAAGGCAAATATGGTACATAATCGATTATCTTCAAATAAGAACACATTGCAGCGGCAGAAGCAGACAAATTGAAGTAAATGCTTACATCACATCTCACTTTACATTGGAAGGCAACTGAACAATGCTATACAGCTTACATTTGATACTTGGATACATTGGATTACAACTCGATATACCAACTTGGCTTACAACTCACTGGTACAACTGATTACAACATTCTATATATTATGCCCTTTATAAATAAAAGACATCATCTTGTACAAGGAGAGCTTCTGTATGCCCAACAAATCTTCGATGTCGCGAAACCAATCAAGCCGAATCTTCGTGTGTAGAATATCCCAAGCACGAGCACCTGCCCACAAAACGTGGGTCAGCACATCATCTATGTACTGGCGAGCAGAATCCAATCCACTCACATAAACCAACATTAAAGTGATCATTTAAGCAAGCATTTATTAGAATGATCTTTCTACTTGGGGCCTAGCATCAGTTTACAGTTCATGGGAAATAATCAGAGTGAAGTATGTAAACATATTCTTAGTAGCATTCATGTGGACATATCATTTTAGCATTCTTGGTGTTATCATGCAAAGGCATCATTGAGGCATACCAGGTATTATCATGAAAAGGCATCATTGAGGCATCGTTAACATTAACATCTTAAACATGTTATGACAGTTCTCACTTCAAGCATCACTTAGCATGTATGTTATGTTTGAGCAACGGTTATCGTAAGGCATCTTTCTAGCATATACTGAATTTAACATGTTAAGCAGGATCTCATACTGAAAGGCTACATACAGCATTATTTACTTATTTGGAATGTAAGCACGCAAGTTAAACCAATACATAGATTGAATTATCACATTTAAGTGATTTCTTACCGATAGCCGACTCCCTCATACCTGCACCAAATACAGGTTAGCAGATATACTTACTCTGCCTGCATAAGACATTCATTAGCATGCATCCTGACTACATGGTCACTGGTGTTTAACCATACGGACGTTGCCATATAGGTCTTCATTGGTAATGCGATGACTCCAGAGAAGGTAGCTAGCCCCAAAGGATGCCTCGCAGAACCCGTGCCCCTACTGGCACGCCAATATTTTCTCCTAGGCCGGATCGGTCGCCCTAACGTCCCGGGGTACCGTCCGAGAAAACATATCCCCATCTCTTATGCATAAGTTGTCCTATGACCATGCGAATGCGTGTCCGACTCAATCGTGAACATAAAATACATGGTAAAATATTGAAGTAAAGACAACCGTGCATCATCATTCATCTCATTCAAGTCATGTTCAATGACTTATTCATTCCCAATATTACCATCATTTTATTTGGTAATCTCAACGATCCCAAGCCTCATCAATTCTCATTCTTTGTTTCATTACAACATTTCTCATTACGTTCCTTTTAAGGAGGAACAACAGCATTCATTCATTTCGAAGGGACCTGTAGCATTTCATTCATTTTATAGGGACAATAGCATATTTGATTCTTTTCTCATGTATCATTCACGCAGCATCTCATTATTCAAGTGATTCATTCATTTCATCGACATTAAGCAAAATAGACATTATCAATTCATTCTCAGGCATTATGTTATATTAGCAGTTCTAGTGTGATTCGTTCAACAATTCAAAGTTCATATGTTATTCATTCAATGATTTCCAGTATATGCATCTCTATCGATTTAGCAACTAAGACATCGCATCACAATTATTTAACATTCAAGGTAAGAGGCATTAGGGACATATTCATAGCATCATATTATTCCATTTATTAAGCATGTAGGAATAAGGAGGAAGGAGGACAGTTCCACTTGCCTGCATAAAAGGGTCTTCTTATTCTGGTTGCACACATTCCCCCTAAGCATAGCTCCACCAGCGAGCCACGTTCCAACACTTAATCCGTCTAGCCAGCTAAGAGAGACTGCATCAGTCTCAACTCTCTTGATTCACAACATAAGTCACGGTCTAACATTCTGATCTCCTTCCAACAAGCCAACCAAATGCCTCGTACGGAGCGGGGCATTACAGTTATACGCCCACCTCCTATGTTGCCTCTACTTGCCTTCTCTCGGTCTCCGTCCTGGCTAGAACCGTT
Organism: Iris pallida; assembly: GCA_029216955.1. Lineage (NCBI taxonomy): Eukaryota > Viridiplantae > Streptophyta > Magnoliopsida > Asparagales > Iridaceae > Iris > Iris pallida. The sequence continues at coordinate 7,486,414 of JANAVB010031416.1, read as the reverse complement.
ACCCGCCGTACACTCATCGATGGGTCTTCCTCGACGTATTGCTCTGCAGTCGCACCTTCTCCCATCCCTTCATCCGTACAACTAGGGCTCCCCCTCCCGGTAGTGCTACGACCCCCCATATTCCCTTCTTTCGTCGAGATTCTACGGCCGGATCGCACGACACAACTTCCTCTCCTGTCTGAGGACCCCGAGCTATCGGACATCGAGCTCTCGAGCCCCATCGAAGGATAGATCATCCACATTCCGTTCTCTTCAACTGATATCTCCTCCTTATTTGTACGATTTGCGAAGACGTTCGTGCTGAAGTTCCCCTTCGGGTGCCCGAAAATCCTTATAGCTCAAGAAGCTATCGTCGGCTGGGGTCTCGCCTCTGCTTACAAGGTCGCCCCATTGGACCCCAAAAACTTGCTCTTCAAACTCTTCTCCGACTCTAACTACTCTTTAGTCTGGGCCAAAGGCACCACCAGCATTGGCCCCCACAGAGTCAAGATCGCCAAATGGTCCCCCGGATTTACCCCCAAAGTTGACTCGACGATTATTTTGGGGTGGATCACCCTCCGAAACCTCCCCCTTGTCTGCTTTGCTCTTGCTGCTCTTAAGAGAATTGCCAGCTTCTTCGGGACCCTCGTGGCCATTATCGAAGAAACCCGCAATCTCTCCAAAGGCAACTACGCGAAGATTTGCGTAGAGCTCGACCTATCAGCTGATCCTTCCACTCTCATTCAGATTGATCTCGGGAGACAGACACACTTTCAGACGCTGATTTATGACAACAACATTATATTCTGCAAGCACTGTCAGATCAAAGGCCACCTCACAAAGCATTATTTCAGGGCCCACATGGAGCTTAAGAAGAAAGCTCTCCATAAGTCGCAATCCCACAAGGTGACCCAACTCATACCTTCAGCCCCTATTCTTCCCCTCCCTAACTCCCACTCCCACTCCCACTTCGAAGACAGCGATGGCTCACCCAGCCCTAGCTCCCCCTGGCTAAAGCTATCGCTCCAGTCGAACCCTCGGTCATCATCCTAAACAACAGGTTCGATATCCTCACCTCTTCCCCTCCAGACGTCCTCTAGGAGAGCCCCCATCCCGGCAGGACCTCTCCCGCTGATTGCCCACAGAGCAACCAAAATGCGTTGTCTCATCGATCAGTGAGGTGGAGAACCAGATGGCTTTGATCATCCACCCGGCCCTAGCCGATATTGTAATCTCCCCCTCAGCTCCGGAAGTGACTCCGAGAACGACCTGGCCACCTTTGGCCTCGTTCCCGCGGATAAATTCTAGCAAGCCAAGGATGCCGGCTTCCTGGACCCTAATATTCCCCTCTGTACGCTGGCTGAGATTGAGAAAGAAGATGCCCCCGAGATTGCGATTGAGAAAGAAGATTCCCTCCGATGGAGGAAGCAGGTAACACAGTACAAGGTCCGCCTAAGGTGACGGATGACATCCCAGCAGTGACCCCGGGAGCTCACAAAATCTTCCATAACAAGAATAAAAAAACACTCCCAAGAGGCCATGGCCATGACCACTAGGTCAGCCACAAAGCTCAATACCCACCCCCTACAACCATCCCAATGCTTAACATCCTATCGTGGAATGTTAGAGGCCTGGCCAATAAACCTACCTTGAGGAGAATAATTAGCCTCAAGAAAACTCACTAGGTCGACATATTAGTCATCATCGAACCTAAAATCCCTCAGAGAAAACTCAAATACATCCAGCTTTAACTTGGCTTCCCGTCCGCGGTCGCCGGGTGCCATGACATTTGGATCCTCTTCGCCGTCGAATGCAAATTTGGTATCATGCAGGACTCAAAACAGGTACTATCCTGTTGGCTGGAGCACCCCACTCTCACGTCCCGATCCCTCCTCTTCGCTGTCCATGGCAGCTGCGAATTCACCGAGCGGAAGTTGCTCTGGGACACCCTGACAGACACCCACCTCCACCTCAACAACCTTCCCTGGCTCTGCCTCGGAGACTTCAACACGATCTCGAGTAGAGAGAAGAAATCTGGGGGTCGTCCTCTCCACCAGCCGGCCATGAATGACTTCAACACCTTCATCTTCAATGCATACATGTCCCCCCTTCCTTTCTCCGACAACGCCTTCACCTGATGTAACATATAGAAATGCGCCCGAAGACAATACTCTCGCCTGGATCGAGCCTTGGTCGACAACCGCTGGTCTGACATGAATCTCATCTCCAACCTCTCTCACCTTAACTCCACCGAATCGGACCATTCTCCTCTTCAAATCGAGATCAGCAGCAACTCTAACCTTATCAAGAAACCTTTTCGATTTCTGGACTTCTGGAGACATCACCCTCAATTCAGAAGCACCGTTGCCTCCACCTAGAATTCGACGACTCACCCCGACCCCCTTGTTCGTGTTGCCGCCAAACTCAAGGCAACTAAAGACGCACTTTCAACATGGAGCAAGCTCGCTTTTGGCAACATCTTCCAAGAGATAAAGATGGCAGAGGATGATGTCACTCGTACTGAGATCCGGTACGCCTCTGATAGATCTGCGGAGGCTTGTGCCGCACTTAACCTCACCAAAGCTCTCCTCAAGTCTCGGCTGAAGGTCGAGACAGAATTTTGGAAGCAGAAAGCCAGATTAACCTGGGATGTCGAGGGTGACAGAAATTCAGGTTTCTTCTACGCTTGCGTCAAAGGTTGCAGACATCAGATTAATCTGTACCAAATCTCCGACGAGCATGGCATCTTACTCAAAGATCAGCGGAGGATCCACATGGCAGCAACTAACTTCTATACCAAATCATTCTCCAAAGACGCTGTCGTAAAAGATGAGGAATTCCTGGCTAAGGTACCCAACTTGACCAGCGAGCGAGAGAACTCGCAGCTCTTGACCCCCCCTCCGTGGAGGAAGTCAAGTCTGTAGTCTGGGATCTCGACGAACACAGCGCCCCTGGGCCTGATGCTTTCTCCGGTGTCTTCTTCTGATCTTGTTGGGACATCATCGAATCAAACTTTCATGAGGCCGTTGTTGCCTTCTTCTATGGCATGAGCTACCCAAAATCCATCTCTCGTGCCAACCTTATCCTAATCCCAAAAAAAAACAACTCGGAGTCCTTCAAAGACTTCAGACTGATCAGCTTATGCACCTTCACCAATAAAATTATCTCCAAGATCATCGCGATCCGTATGTCCAATTTTCTTCCCAAGATAATCTCCGAGGAGCAAAGCGACTTTGTCCCTGGGTAGAACATCACCGACAACATCCTTCTCGCACATGAAATGATAACTTACATAAAATTCCCTTTCAGGGGAGGGAACGTCGCCATCAAATAGAGAAGGCCTATGATCGTCTGGACTGGTAATTCAAGATTTGGGTGTTCTAGGCCTTCGGGTTCTCTGAAATTTAGATTGACGTCATCTTCAGATCCATCAACAACTCTTGGTTCTCCACTGTCATCAACGGGCAGGCTGACGGCTTCTTCAGATCTAGTCGCAGGGTTCTATAGGAAGACCCCCTATCCTCTTCCATTTTCATTATCACCGTCGAAGCACTCAGCAGAAACCTGAATAGTATGCCAAATACCCCCAGATTCTACCACTTTTATACCACCACTGGTTGCCCTTTAATAACCTATCTTGCCTACGCCTATGGCATCCTTATCTTCTCATCCGTAGACATCGTGTCGGTGGAGGTGGTCAGCAGAACGCTTGAGAAATACACCAGATGCTCTGGCCAATGAGTCAACATCGACAAAAGCGTAATCTACACCCATTACAAAGCCGACAGGAACCACTCAAAAACTCTCGCCAACCTGACCTCCTTCTCCATCACATATCCTCCGTTCTCTTGTCTGGGGTGCCCGCTGGTATATTGTAAATCTAATTCGGGCATCTTCAAAGGGCTAGTGAACAAAATTAGGATAAAAAAATCATGGGATGGCACAACGCGACCCTATCTCCGGGTGAAAAGATGATTCTAATCAAGCATGTCTTATCCTCCATCCTCATCTACACCCTAGCCGTATGCTCCCCCCTAAGAAGGTGTTATCATCATTAGAATCCCTCTTTGCCAACTTCTTTTGGGGACACCTTGTCACGACCCGCTCCCAATTTGGGATACGAGTTCGTGGCCAAGTCCAGCCTACGCCGCAGCATCGGCGGTAGTACGCTGTCTATGATAACAATGGTCCACAACAAGCACAACACGCATATATATTATCCACAACTAAGCCAGTAAAAATCACTAAAAAATCCAATAGTCTCAATATTATAAATATGAAAAATCTACTACAACTCAGAAAGTCTCGGGAACAAACCCGGATAACAGAAAATAAAATAGACAACTAAACTCCATAACTATAACTACTAACTAGTGCGAATCCATAAAGAAGAAAATATGCTAATTCGCATCAGTGCTGGAACCGGGTACGCCAGTGACGTCAGTGTCTCCAACATACTCACCGTAAACCTCTGGACAGATCACGTCGTCTACAACTGAAAAATAGTTATCCAGTCAGGATTGGAACAAGTACAAGTCTAACCACCATGATACAAGTACAATATAAAGTAATAAAATACTAAACTTGGAAAATAAAGAATCAATGGAAACAATGAACAATATGAACAAGAAATCATGAGATGGAAGAAACTGATAAGGAAATTAACAAGCATGAAAAGTAAAGAGACTCATATAAACACTCGTAGTGCACGTGTCGTGAGAAGTACAACATTCCTACACATGGACGACTTGGGCGAACGATGAGGTTATAAGGCCCGCCCCCGTAACCGGGAGAGTTGCCAACGATACCATCTGGGCTTTGTCCACGTGCCTAGTAATTGTACCCCTCCAATATCCATACCTCACAATCATGAAAATACGATCACGATAATGATCAAGATAACAATGAAAAAAATATATGATCAATAGTCAAACACTCAACTCTCGTGTGTGTAACAGTCAAGACACAGAAGATAGCATGTATAAGTAAAATACGACAATATAAAGTAAATGCACATGAAGGTGTCAACAAGTACTTGCCTGAACTCCTGGACGGATTGATTTCACAAGTTGAAGATAATATGAACTCTGGCCTAGAAGCTATCAAATCAAGCCATCATCCCACGAACCCCGTCGCACAAACAACCACAAGTTAGATATACAATTCCCACTCTAAAAATCCTAGAAAGTGGCTAATGGGTTAAATCAATTAATACTATTCTAATTCTGGAATAAATCATCTAAAATCCTATTTTAACCTATTTAATTCTGAAATAACAATCTACACACAAATATTTGGCCAAAGAAATTTACGGTTCCAAATTCGGGACTCGTGGCACACAAACCGAGACATACTGTTGACTAACTAGTCAAACATTATGAATTCAAGGTTTGAGTATGCAACATGGTAGATTTCAGCACCATGTGTGCACTAGAATCGACCGTGCCGCAAAATCACGATTTGGTCAAAAGTTATCGCCATTATGGCTAACCATGACCAAATCGATGAACCGTTGACCAAATCTGACTTCTATGAACAAAATAAAATAATAGATAAAACTCTGAATTTTTGGAAAAATTATATATTATAGAGCTCGGTGTCAGCTTTCTAAAACTTCAAACAGATCACGAAACGGAGTTCGGGATTGCTCGGAATCTCGAAAACCGTACGACATGTTGATTTTTGGACAACCGACACTCAAATAATTATTCAGAAATTCGAGATCAAAATACCAGAAAATAAATTATACAATCAGAAAGCTAACCCCAATACGCTTCTAACAAAAAAAACGGCGTGCAAAAAGGACATCTAGATCAACGGCAAACTCTCCGCGAAGTCGAAGAATCCCTATTGAACTCTCCCACAAAACTGCTGAATTCTAGGGTTTTCGGAAAACAATAAACTATATACTATATATATAAGAAAAGAGGGAGTCGGTGGCTGCTGTCCAAGCGGCTAAAGATGACACGTGTCAGCCATCTAATCACCCCCGCCAAGATCTAAAGGCCCAAAATAAACCGAGCTTGGCTCGGCTTAGGAGTAGCCCAAGCCGGCTCGGCTTAGGATTACTTAGGCGGCTTCGGAGACCGAGCCTTCCCGCACCCGCGCTGACGGGTGGGCCTGCCACGTGCATCCGAGCGGCTGACGTGTGGGCCCCCCGCTCGGCTGACTGGGTATTATATTAGAAAATAGGTTTTTAATTACAGAAAAATAAATAAAAATCAGGAAAAATCCTAAAAATTCCAAATAAATCCCAGAAAATTCCTAAAAATTCCTAGAAAATTCTAGAAAATTGTTTGAGGGTTTTAGAGCCCAAATAATTTATTTGACCTCAAAAATACTCTCGGATGCCTTCACAACAATTCCTAAAAGCTTAAGAAAATAATGAAACCATATATAAAAATTATCTAAAAATCTCCTAAAAATCCAAGAAATTCTAAAATAATAAAATGATACTCTAGAGGCTGTATGGGGACCCTGGGGACCACATATGTCCTAGTTTTACTATACTTAAGCTATAGGCTTAGTTACGCACCCTTGTGATCCCAAATCAAGTCCTAATTATCAAAAATTAAATTCTAACTAAAATAAAATAATAGAAAAAAAAAATCTCTAAGATAAATTCTAGGAACCCAAATGCTACAAACTATCCCCCTTAAAAGATTTTTGTCCTCAAAAATCAAAACATCACAAATAGCATAGTATAATACCTAACTCTTACAAGCAATAATTTCTTAAGCTAAGTCACGGAGAGATAATGGCTAGGAACATAAGGGAACTGACAATTTAACTAAGCATGCATACCAACTAAAACTAAAGAAGGCTTTCAAGGAAACATATTTAAGTTACCTCTATCTTGGGGTTGAGTCACAGCCACAAATGCTTGTCATTCACGTTGTACTCCTCCAAACTGCTCTTGCGAAACTGGCTTATGAGCTGGTGCTGCGGGACATTCTCGTACTTGGTGGTCTGGTGCTCCACAAAGGAGACAAAGTCCTAACCTCTTCCTACAATGGTCCCCCTTGTGTCCTTCTTTTCCACAATAATTATACTTAGACTTGGGTGGGATAGGCTGTTGTTGTGGCTGGGATAATACCACCCTAGTTGGAGGTTGATGCTGGATTTGAAGGGTCTTCTAAGAATTATTAGGACGTTTTGATGGTTCTTGTCGACTACCATCTCTACCTCTCTTTTGGGAAGCTACTTTCTGCCTTAGGATAGATTCTTGACACCTAGCTGCATTCAAGATATCTGTATAGGATGTCGGGTCAACTGACGCTGTCAAACTCTGCAACTTGTAATTCAACCCAGAATGGAACTTCTCTGCCTTCTCTTCTTTTGTAGATACAAGAGTAGGAGCAAAACGACTCAAGCGACTAAATTCTGCATCATATTCGTCTACTGTCATGCTCCCCTACTCTAGTCGTATGAACTGATCCCGCAGCTCCTTACGAACTGTGGTGGGGAAGAACATGGTATTGAAGAGGTCTGTAAACTCTTTCCATAACACATTCTTGCCCAACCGTCTTTCTTGTGCTGTCCACCAATGATGTGCATTGTCCTTGAGCTGCAACTTCACTGCTTTTATCCATTTCTCTGGTGGCAGCTTCGACGCCTCTAGTAGTGTCTCTATCTCCACTAGCCAGTTGGTGACTTCTATAGGTTTCTCCGAGCCAGTAAATGGAGGTGGGTTCAACTTGCGAAACCCATCGATAGTACCCACACGATCTTGTCGTGTTTCTACGCTCCTCTCCAAAATATTTGTATGTCTCTGCTGAGTCTCTATCATTCCCTGGAGTAACGTAAGGAGATGAGCTCCATCCAAAGTTACTCCTTGGGTTGGGGCTGTTGGTGGTGGGGGTAGAAGATCCTCAGCGCTAACTCTATCTTGTTGATGGTTAGAAGGCTCTACGAACTCAGTACTCTCTGCTGTCGATCCCTCGGGTTCGGGAGTAGCAAAAGGGTTAGCTACCCTTTTCCCCTTACGGATCGCACTACGCCTTGTCTCAACCATTGTAAACTAAAAAAAAGAAAGGATATGGTTAGAACGGTAGATACAAACATATCGAAGAAATTACGGACGGAATCAAGCAAGATGCAAATTAAGAGACAATAAGATCCTAAGATAAAATAGACTCATAAGGTTAGAAGTCCTATTTGTGGGTGATATAACCTCCTAACTTCAAATCTATTCGCAGGCTCGTAGTAGTACAGCTAACTTAAGCACTACCACGAGTTCGCAGTCTTTTACGAAATTGGACCTGCATGGGCCACCATAAAAACTTGTCACGACCCGCTCCCAATTTTGGGATACGAGTTCGTGTCCAAGTCTAGCCTACGCCGCAGCATCGGCGGTAGTACGCTGTCTATGATAACAATGGTCCACAACAAGCACAACACGCATATATATTATCCACAACTAAGCCAGCAAAAATCACTAAAAAATCCAATAGTCTCAATATTATAAATATGAAAAATCCACTACAACTCAGAAAGTCTCGGGAACAAACCCGGGAACAGAAAATAAAATAGACAACTAAACTCCATAACTATAACTACTAACTAGTACGAATCCATAAGGAAGAAAATATGCTAATTCACATCAGTGCTGGAACCGGGTACGCCAGTGATGTCAGTGTCTCCAACATACTCACCGTAAACCTCTGGACAGATCACGTTGTCTACAACTGAAAAATGGTTATCCAGTCAGGATTGGAACAAGTACAAGTCTAACCACCATGATACAAGTATAATATAAAGTAATAAAACACTAAACATGGAAAATAAAGAATCAATGGAAACAATGAACAATATGAACAAGAAATCATGAGATAGAAGAAACTGATAAGGAAATTAACAAGCATAAAAAGTAAAGAGACTCATATAAACACTCGTAGTGCACGTGTCGTGAGAAGTACAATGTTCCTACACATGGACGGCTTGGGCGAACGATGAGGTTATAAGGCCCACCCCCGTAACCGGGAGAGTTGCCAACAATACCATCTGGGCTTTGTCCACGTGCCTAGTAATTGTACCCCTCCAATATCCATACCTCACAATCATGAAAATACGATCACGATAACGATCAAGATAACAATGAAAAAAAATATGATCAATAGTCAAACACTCAACTCTCGTGTGTGTAACAGTCAAGACACAGAAGATAACCTGTATAAGTGAAATACAACAATATAAAGTAAATGCACATGAAGGTGTCAACAAGTACTTGCCTGAACTCCTGGATGGATTGATTTCACAAGTTGAAGATAATATGAACTCCGGCCTAGAAGCTATCGAATCAAGCCATCATCCCACGAACCCCGTCGCACAAACAACCACAAGTTAGATATACAATTTCCACTCTAAAAATCCTAGAAAGTGGCTAATGGGTTAAATCAATTAATACTATTCTAATTCTGGAATAAATCATCTAAAATCCTATTTTAACCTATTTAATTCTGAAATAACAATCTACACACAAATATTTGGCCAAAGAAATTCACGGTTCCAAATTCGGGACTCGTGGCACGCAAACCGAGACATACTATTGACTAACTAGTAAAACATTATGAATTCAAGGTTTGAGTGTACAACATGATAGATTTCAGCATCATGAGTGCACTGGAATTGACCGTGCCGCAAAATCACGATTTGGTCAAAAGTTATCGCCATTCTGGCTAACCATGACCAAATCGATGAACCGTTGACCAAATCTGACTTCTATGAACAAAATAAAATAATAGATGAAACTCTGAATTTCTAGAAAAATTATATGTTGTAGAGCTCGGTGTCATCTTTCCAAAACTTCAAACGGATCGCGAAACGGAGTTCGGGATTGCTCGAAATCTCGAAAACCGTGCGACGTATTAATTTTTGGACAACCGACACTCAAATAATTATTCAGAAATTCGAGATCAAAATACCAGAAAATAAATTATGTAATCAGAAACCTAACCTCAATACGCTTCTAACAAAAAAAATGGCGTACAAAAAGGACGTCTAGATCAACGGCAAACTCTCCGCGAAGTCGAAGAATCCCTATTGAACTCTCCCACAAAACTGCTGAATTCTAGGGTTTTCGGAAAACAATAAACTATATACTATATGTATAAGAAAAGAGGGAGTCGGTGGCTGCTGTCCAAGCGGCTAAAGAGGACACGTGTCAGCCATCTAATCACCCCCGCCAAGATCTAAAGGCCCAAAATAAACCGAGCTTGGCTTGGCTTAGGAGTAGCCCAAGCCGGCTCGGCTTAGGATTACTTAGGCGGCTTCGGAGACCGAGCCTTCCCGCACCCGCGCTGACGGGTGGGCCTGCCACGCGCGTCCGAGCGGCTGACGGGTGGGCCCCCCGCTCGGCTGACTGGGTATTATATTAGAAAATAGGTTTTTAATTACAGAAAATAAATAAAAATCAGGAAAAATCCTAAAAATTCCAAATAAATCCCAGAAAATTCCTAAAAATTCCTAGAAAATTCTAGAAAATTGTTTAAGGGTTCTAGAGCCCAAATAATTTATTTAACCTCAAAAATACTCTCGGATGCCTTTACAACAATTCCTAAAAGCTTAAGAAAATAATGAAACCATATATAAAAATTATCTAAAAATCTCCTAAAAATCCAAAAATTCTAAAATAATAAAATAATACTCTAGAGGCTGTATGGGGACCTTGGGGACCACATATGTCCTAGTTTTACTATAATTAAGCTATAGGCTTAGGTACGCACCCTTGTGATCCCAAATCAATTCATAATTATCAAAAATTAAATTCTAACTAAAATAAAATAATAGAAAAAAAAATCTCTAACATAAATTCTAGGAACCCAAATGCTACACACCTCGACGACAAGGATAAGCATCACTGGACCAGCTGGGACACAATGGCCACACCTGTCACGCTCCGCTCCCGTAGGAGCGGTCGTTCTCGCTAAGGCGTGATGCCGTACGGGCCTAGGTTGCGCCCGTGTAAGGCTATGTCCAGAAACGGCCGATTCGAGCTAGGCCACAGAGTCGCACAGAGTGTCCCATTTGCAGCGGAAAGTAAAATGAACACAAATTGAAGCGAATTCAACTCTTTATTGATATTCAAGAAGTTTACAAGTGGCGCTAGGCCGATATTACAAGTCTCCCAAGCTCTCTCTCTCTGAAACAAAAAAGGCGTGCCAAGTGGCTTACAAGATGGAATGATTCATGGCGATGTTCCGATACATTATGTCCTGTATATGGTTCTCCAACTCCTTGTAACACTCCAAGGCTCCAGAGGTAGCTCCGCGCCTTAGCACGTTCGAGGGAAGCTCCGCACCCGACGACGTCTCCTGCATCCTGCAAGCAGACTATGGGGTTATCAGTACATTATTATGCACTGGTGGGGAGGCTGGCTCGCCAACAATGCTATCATTACCAAACACGTTCCATTTACTTTTTTGCACCGTCTATCATTCATTGTCTTTCTAATCTTGCCTTAGGATCATTTACATGGCATATTTCATAGCCTATCTCGTGCTGCCGAATACAAGTGTCGTATGGAATTACATGCACGACTTACCCCTACTTACCGGTCGGCCTTCCCTGTCCAAAGTAAACCAAGTTAGTCAACAATTCATAGGAAATAACTTAACGTGATTCATGTGAACTTTCAATGTCAAGGGCGTGTCCCTGCCTCGGGTCCTAGCGCATTGTAGGCGTATTTTCTAACTCCTTTGTCGAAGTACTCTCGATTGTTTGGTGTGTCATATTCAAGCCTGTTCAGAAGACACTTCATTTAGTTAACTTAGACTACTTTGATTTCAATGCAAGGACTTGCACGTGGATTGACACCAGCAAAGCCCACTTAATCTATATGTATCGGTCACTGGCATCACAAGCTAATTTGGACATGTCTTCCCCTTGGTAATTTCTCACCTATCATGGCGTGCGGCTTGGTACACCCTGATAGTCTTTTGAAATACACGACCTTACGTCCCCTGGTGGCTAAGCCCGCACTCAGGCCTGTTCGTAAGCCAAATTTTGATTTTCGTCCGGACCGGCACGTCCTTCACACTTTGACCGTGCCGCTGGAAATCCCTCATATCTCGCACCTCCCGTATACGAGTGGATTATCCACGACCATTTCATTTTTCTTTTTGTTTGTCATTTTAACTCAATGGCTGTCTCCGAGCCGTAGGCTAACCCTTAGCCTTAATGCGTTATCGATCAGGTTGGCGTCCGTGCAGCACGGGTAGCGAGCCCCGTTGCACGTGCCCATCACACCTGTCGCTAACCATTTTTTCTTTCTTATCTTTCATTCATTCATTCTTTTCTTTCTTTCATATTGTCCGTTCGTTCATTGATTCATTCACGTATTCAATCTTTCATTCGTTGGTTCATTCATTCACACATTATGCAACTCCCCGTACGGGAGTCGCCTTGGCGACCCATCGGTCCCATAATCTTTCAATGTTGCTATATTTTATTCGGAACGACTATGTTGATAGTCTTTCGTTTTATTGTTGTAAACCATTCATTGTTTTATTGTTGAACGCATAAGGGACTTATATGTAAGCTTGTGCCTTAGCACGAGCGTGGAGCACGGTACGAGAGTTCTCACATTTTTTATGTTCTTTTCCATATTCTATACAAGCATACAAGATAGGATTATTCCCTTAGCTAGGTGCGTTGAGTCATTTATTTGCATGCACGATGTTATCGCCTAGCAATTCTAGCAATAGTATCCGTATTGTTATGTGTCTAGGCTAAGCAAAGACGGGTTCATCGGAGCCATCCACCTTAGCGATGTTCGCATCGGTCGAACGATACTCTGAGCGCGCCTTTGAAAGTCTAAGTCTGGATTCCTCTTAACGGCCAATGTAAGCCTTGTATCGATTTGCATCGATACTTCATTGGGTCGACGCAACTCTTCGAGTCGACGGCTCATTTGAGTCGTTCCACTTGCTGTTTGAATCGGCGTTCCGCTAGGGCGGAGCGGGTCATTACATAATACACCACTCAAAATAAGTCTCGTCCTCGAGACTTCCTGAGTGCAGGTCATCCTACCGTTCCTTAACTCATGTCGTGTACGTATCTTAGACAATTTCCTATCGAATGGCTTTTATCGTTCGATGGCACCGAACTATACTCGATACCTTTCCAAGTTCCGTGTCGCATACGTTTGGTCGATTTTATTGAATAACTTTTCATTCATTTTGGAGTTGATGGCACTTATTCAATTCAAGTGTTTCTTCGACTTGGTTGCTATTTCGACTTGTCATGGGACTGAAGTGGTCGCACGAGGTGCGTTGTAATTTATCAAACTCGAGAGTCGTAGGCTGAGGCAAACTCACTCGTTCGTTCATGCGCATCGTAACACCCACTTGAAGCTGCATTCGAGTTCATCATATCGCTGAGTTTGAATCGTGCACGTATCCAAGGCGTCCCCCGAATCCGTACATTTCAACCAAGCTAAGCGATTATCGAAGTCGGACAAGCTACTCATGATAGTTTTGATTTGCCGATCATTTCACTAACTTTGATTTAAAACCGAACTCGCGTGCATCTCACTATCGTTTATCTCGGTACTCGAGATGATTCGATTCGCTTCTCAAGCGCTCTTGTCAATGAAATCAATACGATTTCTTCTTAGCGGTGTCAACCAAGTCTAATGTAATTCCCGTCCGATTCGAGACCAAGTATTGTACTATCATCGAGTACGTCTTCCGATCAATGATTCAATCCGTTATCCCAACTTTACTTGCGCATCATCCATTCCTATCATTCGCTTTGTTTGGGGCCAATCTTATCGTCGTTCACGCACACTCCCAGTTCTCCATCCTACTCTAAGTCTTGTTGCCCTAAGTTTATCGTCCGTCCAGACGATATTGTAAATGCCATCGCACAGGTTCAATCACTCGGTATAGGGCCGTCCGCCTATCCATTAGGTCAGCTCACAAGGTCATAGGTACAAGTCAAGTCCGTAGCTCATCGTGCAAGGTCGTTGCACGGCGCTCGCCCCAAATCCTATGGTCAAACTATTTATTCATTCGTGCGGAAGTTTCTACCCAAGTTTGCTTCACTCAAATTTCTAAACATCAAGCAGCGTTCACCCTATTCGCATCAACATATTCTCCGTTCCAAGTTCGAGCTCGTTTAGAAAAGTCATCCTACGATAGGTTGTCCTCAATCAAATCGTGCGTCCGCAATAACAATTATTGTAGTCTATCTCTTCAAGTATGGTTGATACAATCCACCTATCCAATTCACTTAGTCGATCACAAGGTCGTCTAGCCTTGCAATATGTCACGCCCCGATCTCACGCAAGTCTGATTATCCACGGCGGACATGAATCACCATGTCAAAATTCTCGCAGAATAATCGTCCTCATCGGGACGTAACTCTTGCATTACGTCTAGACTTGCTCATTTTCGATACGCGGATTAGGTCTACTCAATCCTCAAGTTTTCTCATTCTTCAATCGTAAGTCCTAATAATCCTCGAATTCACCTTCGCTTCAAACCACAAGTCGAAGCAATCAAAATTGCCATGTCATGATATTTTGAGTTCGACCATTTCTGCTGGACATGAATCACCATGCCAACGCTCACACAGAACGATCATCCCAAATCCGACGTGACACATGTGCGAAGCTGGAGTTGCGCTTGCGCAAGACAAGATCGTTGTCTTTGTGGTTATCACCGAACAATTAAGTCACTTTCCTTCTTCATCCAAACGTTCATTCCTATCAAAATCTCCAACATAGCATTCTTCAAAACAATAACTTCTAACACGATCGTCATTCATCGAATCAGGGTACCTCCGAGTTATTGTACATCGATCTTTGATACGTCTCAATACCATCGATGAAGTACATAACCCGACGATCTTCCTTTTGCAACAAATTCCAAGTCGTGCAACATAATTTCCTTAATTCACATTGTCTCGTGCTAACTCTTCATTGAGCAATATCCATTCCAAATCCTTAGTCATTTTCGTATCTCCAAACCAATGTTTTCTATGCACGCTATCTTCCGATCGTGCTATCTTCGATCTCGTCCATGGGTATTTCACTTTAACTCAAGTTTCTATCCATTCGACTAAATTTTAAATCGCATGCACGATCTTCCATGTTTCCTCTACCAAGACCTCCATTCATTTTATCGTTCCGACTCTCTATTCAATTCTTTCGTAATTTGTACTATGCATTCTCAATTCGTTCGAACGATATCTCGTTTGAGACTATCGAAGTCAAAACCAACTAAGTGTTACTCTTTTTAAGGCTTTGTGCGATATTATTGCTCACCGACATACTCGTTTTATCCGCAAATCCTTTAGTCTTGCTCGAACAATTTCTATAACGTCCATACACCACTCAGGGTTTGAGCCACTCGACTAGTCAATGACACTCGCTCTTATTCTTCTTCGAACCTATCACATACACCACTCGGAGTCAAGTCATTCTACAAATCCTCAAAAGATTATTCGATTCCCAATCGATGTGTTCAATCGCACGTTTGCCCATTCTACAAAGTCTAAGAACCATCTCTCGTGCTCGTTTTAGCGTTTGGTCAAGTAACGTCTCCATCAACGTACATTCTAAGTCTCACTTGCTCTCGTCCGAGCTATAGTCAATCTCGCTCGCGAACTCGTTCCCACCAGAAGGTCTAGGTGTGCGATACTCGGCACAACTTAGCCAAAAGGCTGCATGCATAACCATCCCGTTCGAACTATACTTCGGTCTTGCGTACTCGTTCGCTATTGTCAGCATAAGGTTATTCAAGCACGCCTTGCGTTTGCTAACTTTTAGCATTTTGGTTTTCTTTCGACTTAAGTCCATCGTGGTTTGGCACAAAGGCCTTTGCCTATCGATCTCGTTCAACTGAGTACTTGTACGAGCTTTTGAAAATATTAGACTTATTGTATAGAATATTCTAAGGCGCAATGAGAGAGAGCGTACACTTCTTTTGTTTCCAACGAGCTTTCAAAACGGAGAAAATTGAAATGAAGTCCAAGGACGTAAAGCCGTGCTCTGATACCAATCTGTCACGTCCCGCTCCCGTAGGAGCGATCGTCCTCGCTAAGGCGTGATGCCGTACGGGACAAGGATGCGCCCGTGCAAGGCTATGTCCCGAAACGGTCGATTCGAGCTAGGCCACAGAGTCGCACAGAGTGTCCCCATTTGCAGCAAAAAGTAAAATGAATACAAATTGAAGCGAATTCAACTCTTTATTGATATTCAAGAAGTTTACAAATGGCGCTAGGCCGATATTACAAGTCTCTCAAGCTCTCTCTCTCTGAAACAAAAAATGCGTGCCAAGTGGCTTACAAGATGGAATGATTCATGGCGATGTTCCGATACATTATGTCTTGTATATGGTGCTCCAGCTCCTTGCAACGCTCCAAGGCTCCAGAGGTAGCTCCGCGCCTTAGCGCGTTCGAGGGAAGCTCCGCACCCGACGACGTCTCCTGCATCCTGTAAGCAGACTGTGGGGTTATCAGTACATTGTTATGCACTGGTGGGGAGGCTGGCTCGCCCATAATGCTATCATTACCAATTACGTTCGATTTACTTTTGTGCACCGTCTATCATTCATTGTCTTTCTAATCTTGCCTTAGGATCATTTACATGGCATATTTTATAGCCTATCTCGTGCTGCCGAATACAAGTGTCGTATGGAATTACATGCACGACTTACCCATACTTACCGTCCGGTCTTCCCTGTCTAAAGTAAACCAAGTTAGTCAACAATTCATAGGAAATAACTTAACGTGATTCATGTTAACTTTCAATGTCAAGGGCGTGTCCCTGCCTCGGGTCCTAGCGCGTCGTAGGCGTGTTTTCTAACTCCTTTGCCGAAGTACTCTCGATTGTTTGGTGTGTCATATTCAAGCCTGTTCAGAAGACACTTCATTTAGTTAACATAGACTACTTTGATTTCAATGCAAGGACTTGCACGTGGATTGCCACCAGTAAAACCCACTTAATCTATATGCATCGGTCACTGGCATCACAAGCCAATTTGGACATGTTTTTCCCTTGGTAATTTCTCACCTATCATGGCGTGCGGCTTGGTACACCCTGATAGTCTTTTGAAATACCCGGCCTTATGTCCCCTGGTGGCCAAGCCCGCACTCAGGCCTGTACGTAAGCCAAATTTTGATTTCCGTCCGGACCGGCACGTCCTTCACACTTTGACCATGCCGCTGGAAATCCCTTATATCTCCCACCTCCCGTATACGAGTGGATTGACCACGACCATTTTGTTTTTCTTTTTGTTTGTCATTTTAACTCAACGGCTGTCTCCGAGCCGTAGACTAACCCTTAGCCTTAATGCGTTATCGACCAGGTTGGCGTCCGTGCAGCACGGGTAGCAAGCCCCGTTGCACGTGCCCGTCACACCTGTCGCTAACCATTTTTTCTTTCTTATCTTTCATTCATTCTTTCTTTTCTTTCTTTCATATTGTTCGTTCGTTCATTGATTCATTCACGTATTCAATCTTTCATTCGTTGATTCATTCATTCACACATTATGCAACTTCCCGTGCGGGAGTTGCCTTGGCGACCTATCGGTCCCATAATCTTTTAATGTTGCTATACTCTATTCGGAACGACTATGTTGATAGTCTTTCGTTTTATTGTTGTAAACCATTCATTGTTTTATTGTTGAACGCATAAGGGACTTGTACGTAAGCTTGTGCCTTAGCACGAGCGTGAAGCGCTGTACGAGAGTTCTCTCATTTTCCATGTTCTTTTCTATATTCTATACAAGCATACAAGAAGGGATTATTCCCTTAGCTAGGTGCGTTGAGTCATTTATTTGCATGCGCGGTGTTATCGCCTAGCGATTCTAGCAATAGTGTCCGTATTGTTATGTGTCTAGGCTAAGCAAAGACGGATTCATCGGAGCCACCCACCAGAGCGATGTTCGCATCGGCTGAACGATACACCAAGCGCGCCTTTGAAAGTCTAAGTCTGGATTCCTCTTGACGGCCAATGTAAGCCTTGCATCGATTCGCATCGATACTTCATCGGGTCGACGTAACTTTTCGAGTCGACGGCTCATTTGAGTCGTTGTACTTGCTGTTTGAATCGGCGTTCCGCTAGGGCGGAGCGGGACATTACAATACCTACCGATGCGGGCAGACTTGGCTTCATGTCACACTCCGATCCAGATATACGTATTCTTTCATGAATTATGTACATGGTAACATGTATTTAGCATGTCTATAATTCTATTTATTATTTATTAATAGTTGCATGTAGCTTTTAAGCATGTCATTAGTGGAATGGTTATAGCATGCTTAGAGATTTGGGTTCCCTTAAGCCAACCCAATCCCTATATATATTCTCTTCCTCACTCTCTCTCCTCATTCACTCTTTCATTCATTTTCCTCAACCACCACCATTAGGCAAGTACAACTTGCTCAAAAGTAGAAATTTGTGCATTTTTTATTCTTGATTTTTTTTCTTTGATATTATTTATCTATATTGTTCTTCTCATCATCCTCTACAAGTTTAGTACTTGGTATTTTTGGTTTTGATGGATAGATTCTTGTAGATCTAAGTTTATGTCATTTTCGAGTTTTTTTTTGGTTTTGATCTATTAAACTTGCTTGTTTTCAAAATCTAGTTATTCTATGTGGAAGAGCATTTCATTTTACCCAAATTTGACATTTGAAAAGTTAAATTTCATTTTGTTTTGGCCGAGTTGTGCAAGTTTGAAGTTCATGGGTTCCCTGGCCATTCTTCTCGGATTTTAGAGAAGATGTGCAGTCTCTGGACGCATACAGCTTGGCCTCATGACCCTTGGCCGCATGACCCTTGGCCGTATACACCCTTGGCCACATGAGCCATGAGCCGCATGCAGCTTTGCCGTATGAGCCTTGGCTGCATGACCCTTGGCCACTTGCAGTTTGGCCGCATGTAGCTTGGCCGCTTGACCCTTGGTCGCATGAGCCTTGGCCGCAAGAGCCTTGGCCGCATGAGCCTTGGCAGCATGAGCCATGAGCCGCATGCAGCTTGGCTGCATAAGCCTTGGCCGCATGCAGCTTGGCCGCATGAACCCTCGGCCGCATGGGTCCTTATGTCTTGGTCCTCATTTCTGATCTGACTACCTATGTGAGTGCTAAATAAACCTATTTGTGTACTAAGGTACAATCTATGTGAGTACCGTGGTGCTATCCTATGCGCTAAGTGTTCCTACGTAATATCTGCCAGAACACCCAAGAGTCCAGCATTTACATAACGAATGATCGGTAGCAATGATGTGATATGTGTTATGTGTTGTATTACACCAAGAAGGGGTACATACGTATGACTCCATGAGCCAGTATGGATCCCTTCTTGGGGTACTCGTACATTGTACGACATCTAGGGGAGTGAGCATGTGACTACGACATGTGAACTCTGAGGATAACCTAGGGATTAACTAAGCAACTAACTTGGTAGATGCATTGGGTAGGAAATTTTTTGAGATCGTGCCATACTAGTCACCCCATGTCCAGTCCTGACGTATCGGGTTGGTCGCCACGGATATGGTTACATTCACCTTTAGCAGATGACTATATCCGACTTCTACGAGCTATATGTTATATATTTTAGCGTGGTAGCCCTCTGGGGGACCGGTGCATGATCAATGTGCTATATGTCTAATGGTTTGGCTAGCCTTGCTGGGTTGACACGATCTGAGGATTCCTTTTAATCAGTATCGTGGGGATAACTCCGCCAAATATAGAAAGTCGCATGAATGAATGGCCGCTTGAAAAATGACTTGACTGTGCCTTGTATCTTCCGTTAGTAGCCGAGGGACATGGACTATCATGGTGCGTGGTCCAACCCATGTCCTTGTTTGGTTGTTGGGTTGGTCTATCGTGCTATGATAGGCTATGGACCGAGGTTTCGACCGATAGCCTTTATTATTACTAGTATTATTATTCTATGCTTAGGTTTTAACTCACTCTTTTGTGCCCCCTTGTGGTACATGCTATTTGGGGCTGACCCTACTGGTTTTGTTTGGCCAGATCTCGTAGCAGCGCCTGAGGATCCAAACTTTTTCCCTGACATCAATGGTGCATACTAGGAGCATGGCTGACAGGGAACTTGAGTGGGTTTCTTCTCCACCACTCTAGTTTTCATCACTTATGTTCTGGCATTTAGCCACCGGCACCTGTTTAGCCGGTAATTCAGGATATTTTATCCTTTGCATAATTGTAATTAAATCAAACTGCAGCTAAATACGATTATGTACCTATGACTCCCTGGGATAGATAACTTATAAAGCTAGATCCCCATGATCATTTTGATGAAGCGTCGGGGACGCCTTACTGCTTTATCTCATATGCTCATTAATTGATGTTTTCTTGCTTGAATAACTGAGACATAGATGTCCTGTGAGGCCATAGGAGACTTGATTGTAGCTTACACCCCTTGTCTTTTGACAGCCACGATTGTCGTATTACGTTTGTATACCTCATATGGAGTAGCTGGCCTAGTCCATCTCCGTATTTCGGTACGGGACCGTGACAAGGTTTTGTTGGTGGCCCATACAAGTCTGATTTCAGAATTGTGGGGTGCTACTATTGTAGGAGTCTCAATCAAAACTTGTTTTTTTTGAATCTCTTGCCTCGATTTCTCTTTCCTCACCTTGATTGATAACTTGAATTGTATCCTGTCACGACCCGCACCCAGTGTAAGGGCACGAGACGTGGGTACATCCATCCTACGCCGCAATGTCGGCGGTAGAACGCTGTCCTAGGTCACATACATCTAACAGATTATAAGGTACCTGTACAGTTTATACACTCCGAATGGAGGTAACATAAATAAGTACAACTCAATCACAGCTAAGGAAGATAGTACTGAAAGATAGGATAGATGAAACTCAAAATCCACAAAGTATAATACAAGACAGAGAGATAGCTGAAACTAAGATAACATCTCCAAATCCAGAGTACAACTCCAATATATACAATGTATCATAACATGAAGTAATAGAACTAGCCTAGCAAACTAGCCTAGTCTACAGGGGTAATGTCCTCAGCAAGTGCTGGGTCCTCCTGAGAATCCAGCTCAAGTGTGTCATCTAAGCCTGCTCCGTAATAAGTGGGACACTGCTCCTCAAAGTCATCTGTAAAATTTTAACAGGTCCAGTCAGGACTGGAGCAAGCACAGTACATCTCACGCAGTTCATATCATGACAGGAATAAAATACAGGCAATAGAGTAAGATACATGAAACGCTGAAGAGTATACATGAGTAAAAAGAGAAGACTGTAATGAAATATCTACTATAAGTAAAGAGCTACAGTGAACTAGTGATTTAGAGTACAAGCTAGACATGTGAACGGCTTGATAAAAAACATGAGAGGTCGTACATGACTACACTACTTTGGAAATTGTCCACATGACTATTTATACTCCCCCGTACCCCAATCAATACACAAAGATCCGTTCAAGTTATGTTATTGTACATGATATTCACATGGGGGCCCATAATGGGTGCACATGAATATAAACATGGGGGCTCCATGATCATGAGAGTACATGAATCACGAGAGTGCACATGTAAGGTGAAAGCACAAGAGTACATAATGAAAGTGAAACGCACATGAGATGATGTATCTGATGCTCCCGAGGGAGATAACATCGTATGAAAAGATCCATATAGTACTAATCCGTGTTTCCATCGTGTCAACATCAAGTAAAATAATCTAGAGCAAGAAATACTCCTAGCAAGTATGAAACAGTCAGAGAATGTACTCACCTGATATCCTAAATATCCGAAAGAAAATACCGCCTGAGGAGTGGTGTCTGGCTTCTAATCAGAACATCACAAATCAAAACATGTCCAGGTAATAAAATAAGATACTATGATGCAGTCTACATGATACTAGGTCAAACCTAGACCAAGGTCAACCCTGATCAACTTCAGTCAACTAAATAGTCAAAGTTAGGTCAACTAGGTTAATCCTAGAATCAATGAAGTCTAACTAGGCCTAAACAGTCTACCTTAGCTAGTACACATCATACACTAGTCTATAGGGTATTACACATGTGTGTATTTCATACACACAAATCACTCAAGGGTACCCTAGGCTATGTCATCTAGGTTATTGGCTATAGGCCCTGACCCATAGGCAATTAGCCATACACTAGGCCATTTATCTATGTACACCTTACCTACATAGCCTATACCTATATTGAATCACAACCATATGTAGGCCATGTGCTAATACAAAACATATCACTATAGGCCAAGCACCCATATATATATCTCTATACACATTATGCATAAACCCATAGGAATCTCATCCACACACTATACGTTCACATATTAGCTATACATGTAATTATACATACACCTAGAAAGAGAGAGAGAGAGCTATGAAAATAGGCAATGTGTGTGTATGTGTTAGAATTGTGTGTGAGGCATGTGTGAACATATGAGAGTGTGGCACGTGTGTGTGCTCTTATGTACAGGGAAGTGTTGTGAGTGTTCTCTGTTGTCAACATGAACCTAACAGTGTGCATATGTGTTAAACATGTGTGTGTGAGTGCAATGTTTGAGTGTGGCATGTGTGTGAGGGTGTGGCATGTGTACAGGAATGTATAGGTGTGACAGGAAAGTGGGGGTAGGCTAGTGTGTGTGATGTATCAAGGTATCAAGTGACAGGAAACACATGTGTCCAAAGTGTCTCATGTTCAGTGTTCCTGGTTTTGTAACAGGGAAATGTGAAAATAGTGTACAGGTGTATAGTGTCTCAGGAACAACTGACCACAGGTTCAATCTCAGGATTTCAGTGTATGTGTGTGTGATATATTGACAGTGTACATATGTGTTAAATATGTGTGTCTGATTGTTAGGACAGTGTGTCTCAGGAATTGAAGAATCAGTAAAAGCAGTAGTATCCTCTGTGTGTGTGTACAGGGAAGTGAAAAACAGTGTATACATAGGAATATAGGTGACAAAACTTCAGGTTTTTGTGTAGTGTTTAGCTCCCAGGTTAACCCAGGTGACAGTGTAATGTAGGAAACCAAAATAGTGTTATTAGGAATTGAAATCAGTGAATACAAGTAGCATAGTGTTGTGTACAAAATTTAGATAGGTGTGAGTTCTCAGGAATTAGGAAACATTCTCAGGAAATTGAAAATCAATGAATGGCAATGGTTCTCAGTTATCATGGTTTAAAATAGTTCCTATGTGTGATTTGCACATTTCACAGGTTAACAAACCAACAGTTATCTACAATTCCCCACATTCGAATCCCAATCAGTCAATCTCAGTCCAAAGTAAATCCTAACATGACATCTAATGCTCAAACAATTTAAACCATAGTTAATTTACATGATACTAAACATTTAATGTAATTCAAAAATGAAAAATCCAGTGAGCAACCTCACTGATACATCCCATGTATCAGTCGAATGGGCTAGTTCCCATTCTATATTTAATTTAACAATTAATTAATGAAAATTAGGTAGATAATTAATATACAATATAGGCACGTGTCACACACTCCATAATGTGTCCAAAATTAGGACACAAATGTGTCCAATACCACATGAATCAGTGTACACAGTACCGGTCCAGTGTTTGTGCCCCCCGTGTCCAGTGCAGGTCAGTTTCCTCACCCGACATAAAACCAAGGGACACGAGACTTGGGGAGTGTCGTGTCAGATACTGCCCCGAGCTCCAAGTCAAAGGACACGCGCCCATGTGTCCTACAGCACCTGTACGAACACCCGAACAGTAGGACACTGCTGTCCACACGCGCGTGGCCATGTCCATTGGTTCGACACGACTCTAAAACGACACGAAATCACCTCAGTCACTTAGAAACCCCTAAGTGACACTAAAACACGAATTTCTATTCAAATATATATTGAAAATACGATCGAAATGCCCACTGTGGCATTTCGTCGAACACCTACGACTGCTGGCTGATACGTGTCCGATATGGACACATAAAGGACACAAAAGTCTGCAAAACCTATCCCTACAGTGAGAGGACACCTAGGGCTTCCTATCCATGCAAAGAAATCAAAATTTAGTCGAGGGAATAGAAAGTTACCTATGGGTGTTCTTCCACAATGAAACCTTCAAAAATGAGATCTCCACTAGCTAGCTCAAAGCCCCAAATTATGTCAAACCTGTCAATAATCTCCATGAACAGTAGGGGGACACTAATTATGTCACCATGGAAAAATTTCAATGAAAACGGATCACTATTGATTAAAATAGGAAGAGTTTTAAATGGGGACAAACCTTGTTCTTGCAAATGATGGAATGAACAAAGGAGGCTACTATTTTGGGAGGGATTATATAGGGTATTGTTCCCTGGGGGGGCCGGCCACCAATGCTAGGTTTAGGGTTTTGGGAAAACAATCTAAGGGCTCTCATTACATCTAATCTATTCAATGGCTAAAAATCTAGGTTTCCCATTTAGTTAAGTTGTAACCCATTTCATTCTAACAAATCATGACTTAACCCAACTAACCAATACTAACTAATACTAACCACGGCTAACAAGACTAACTATGACTAATCTAAGTTAGGTCCAAACTAGGTTAGGGCTAATATCAATCACATGGAAATCAATTAAATAATATTTAAATCACACCATTCCAATAATCATATTAAATTCCAAATAATATATATTAAATTCAAATGAATTCAAAATGACAAAAATACCCTCAAAATAGAAATGTGGTAGTGACAAATCTATCCTCCTTAAAAAAATTTCGTCCTCGAAATTGAAAGGCGAAACTAACTGATGAGAATGATAGACAATCATTCCTCACGGTCCAAAAAGATAAGGGGTATCGCTCGCGCATCTCATCCTTCCGCTCCCAGGTAGAATCTCCTGGAGAATGATGCCTCCATGCGACGCGAACCAAGGGTATCACCTGGTTTCCCAGTACCTTCTCTCGGCGATCCAGAATCTCCAAAGGCTGCTCTGGATAACTGAGAGTAGGTCCCACCTCAATCTTCGAGTGATCGAGTACATGGCTAGGGTCAGCCACATACCGTCTCAACTGTGATACGTGGAATATGTTGTGAACATCCACTAGTGCAGGTGGCAAGTCAAGCCTATATGCTACGTCATCGACTCTCCCGCTGATCACGAAGGGTCCATTGAATTGCGGGCTAAGCTTCCCACCTCCACCAAAACGTATAGTACCACGAGTCGGAGATATCCGCAGAAAAACCATGTCTCTGACCTAAACACAAACAAGGTCTCATGTTACTAAATAATTAAACAAAACAAACAAACTACTTCTAATCATATCTCTAATCTGTACCTCAAACTCCAAGGGCCTCCGGTGGCTATCGGCCCAGTGCTGATGTCTGTCCTGCGCCATGCGAAGTCTGTCCCTGATGAGCTTCACCTTCTCGGCTGCATCCACAACCATCTCTGTCCCCAGTAAAGTTTGCTCACCAACATCATCCCATGATAAGGGTGTACGACACCTACGCCCGTACAGAGCCTCGAAAGGTGACATCTCAATGCTGGCCAGAAAACTGTTGTTGTAAGCAAACTCTACCAAATGCAGGTGATCCTCCCAGGAACCTTCGAAATTTAAGACGCACGTCCGCAGCATATTCTCGAGTGTCTGAATAGTCCTCTCCGACTGTCCGTCCGTCCGGGGGTGGTATGCAGTACTAAACTTGCGCTGAGTGCCCAAGCTAATCTGCAGACTCCTCCAGAAATGGAAAGTAAAGCGACTATCCCGATCCGAGATGATGCTGACCGAAACTCCATGAATCCTGACTATCTGCCGCATGTACATCTCTGCATGCCTCTCCGTAGACGTACCCACCTTGAATGGCAAAAAATGGGCCGATTTGGTCAAACTGTCAACGATGACCAAAATTGCGTCTTTTTTCCTGGTGTACGTAGAAATTCAGATACGAAATCCATAGTGATATGCTCCCACTTCCACTCAAGAATGGACAGTGGCTGCAATAATCTACTGGGCCTCTACCTCTCTGCCTTGACCTGCTTGTTTGCAAAAACAAAAGTTTTTTTGATTTCACAAACTTTGTAAGAAGATTACAATTGAATTTTGGAAAAGTACAACTATAGGAATCCGATCTGAAGACGATCACTTTATCCCTTGGACGATGTGAACTTTGAAGACGATAGCCTCTGAAAAATGCAGCAGCACTTGGGCAAGAACTCCTGATTTCTCTGATGATCTTGAATGATCTGATGTTGATAATGAAGGACTTGAAACTCTATTTATAGAGTTCTGGAAAATAATTAATTAGTAGTTATTTCTGGATTACGCAGGCATTGGACTGCGCAAGCAGCAAACTGCACTGGCAGTTATTCGATCGTGGCTCCACTGTATTAGACACGTGGCATTGTTTGATTGAAATGCGTATAGTCGTGTAGAGACGGTTGCTACGTGGTGAGCAATTGATGGCATGTAGGCCACGTATAAAATATCAGTTATCTTGATGAATTGCGCTGCTTGAACTGCGCTAGCTTCAGACTGCGCTGGGATCGAACTGCGCTGAAGAGGATATGACAGACTGCACTTCGGTTGGACTGGCAGACTGTGCTAGGAGTTGACAGCTGGACCGCGCTGACAGCTGTCCTTGGATGCAGCGTGGCTCGAGAAATGAACAGACTCCTCGCTTTTCGGGCTGTCAGTTGTCAGAAAATCTGATTTTGTGTCAGGTAATGATGACGTTGCCACGTCAGCATTGCGCACTTGGATGATAGCACGGTTCGGCCTCGCACAGTTTGATTTGTTGCGCAGTCTGTCTCCTTCGCAGTTCATTTGAAGGGTGCTCCATTTGATTTTTATTGCTTTTTTGATGGGTACAACTTGATTTTTAGGACCTACAAGACCCTCTTCAAAGTTTTCGAAATTTGAAAATATTCAAAGTTTCGAAATACTTTGAATTTTGAATTTAAAATCAAGTTGCGCAAGTGGCGCTCTGACTGCGCGTTTGGAGGAATCAGCCCCGACTTATGTGGCGCAATCTGAGGCGACTATTGTACTTCTGAAAACTATAAATAGTTTCCATTCTCATTCTGTCAAGCTTTACTTGCTTTCGATTTTCTGAAGAGATAAAAGATTTCCTCCTACTCCGACTTCCTTCTTCTTCTTCCCGCCGTCGATTGCAATGGCACTGAAGCGAACTGCAACAAAGAAAGGCAAGGCTCCGGCTGAGTTTTCGACTCGGGTTGTGCCCCGAATTTTTTATCATGAAGTTGGCCACCCAGCACTGTAAGGTAGATGACAAACTCGATCGAAACCCTTTTTAGGGTTCTTGACATTTTCGAACCTTCATACCTCTTTTTTTTTAGAGATTGATGGTATTGTGCCGCCCTGTTTAGGGTTTTGGTTGCACACACACAATAGTTTTTTCATTTTTATGAAAACTATATTCTTGCGCAATCGGTTGGAAAGCGCTGGTAGATGTTCAGCGCAATCCATCGATTTGCACAAGTCAGTTGAGTCAGCACAAACTGATGCCTTGTACAAGCGGGTTAGCGCAATCTATGCCTTGCGCAAACGGGCTAGCGCAACCTGATGTCTTGCGCAAGTGGATGTGTTGGTGCAATTGAATACTTGCGCATGTGGGTTGCATTGGCACAATCTGATGCTTTGCACATAGCGCAATTTGATGAACTCTTTTCAGAGAGACTTTATGATTTTGCATGTATTGATCTTTATCTCTTTATTTGATGCAGTTAATCTCAGGGAAGACCCATAATATAAGGTCTTTATAGGATCTTTGGCGGAACCTGAGTTCAAGGAGGATCTTTCCCATGTGACATATCCTCAATATGCCTTGCCGTCATCTCGGCAAGCCATCCTGATGGCTCAAGACAATAAAACTTGCTGTGTTTAATGAACGGACAGCCACTCCAAACTGCAGATATGGTTACTCATAAGAAGCCATTGTTCCTGTTCGGTGAGGCTTTTGACAAGAACTCCCAGCCTAGACCCCGCATGGAGCAAAGACTTTTTCAAAGAGGCGAGAAGATGATACTTTTACCGGAGATTTCCAGATGCCTTCCCCTGTCTCTCTATGCTTTTGCGAGCTATCCTAGAAGGATGGAATGGGATATAACTCCACTCCAGCAAGCTCGAACGGGGAACATTTGTGTGAAGAAGGGGCCGAACAGCAAAGACATGTTCTACAGTTCCTCGGAGCGTCACAGCTCCCTACTCAGAGGACTGAAACCTGGGTGTATCCCACCAGAAAACTCTTCCCTGCTGCTATCGGTCAGAACACCGATATTCGTACCTTTTTATTGATCAAATGCTTCAAGAAAAGGGTAAGAAAGGAAGCTTTCCCCTGCTGGAGCTACCATACACTTATCTGTTCGGATGGCTACTTCTGCACTATCCTTCACTGATGAACCCCGATTTGGGAGCGGTGAGCGGCAGCTTCTTGAGGAGATTCTCCAAAAGCAAGTAGATATACACCACTTTAAGAGATTGCAGACGCGCTCTGAATCTTGGAAAGGGATGGAACTTCTATTGCGTTCCCCCTCCTGCTGGCTACGAGCATATGTCCACCAACCTTGTCGATTCTGGGAGGGCACAGCCTCTGGGCCATACCATTTTTAACTGGTTGAAGACGATCCGGCCATCTCACTTAGTGTACCGATTTGAAGATGAGTGCTATCTGGAGCCTTATCTCCCGAGCCGATTTGCACGCCAATTCGGCTATGACCAATTCCACATAGGCAACGCCATAACGTGCCTACAAGAAAAATATTATCTGATCGATGGAGCTCGGGCTTCGACTTACTATAATGCTCGGGACACGAGGACGATGTTCTCGATGCCGCTAAAGAGCGATCACGGTCCTCGCATGTTGTATACATATTCACTCTTCTACACATCGGCAAATACTTTTGCGGAGAACTTTAGTCTGGTAGACAGTTTTGCGACAGCGGTCCGATTAAAGAACGGAGCATCTGTTGTGTTGGCTCCTGGAAATGATGAAGAAGATGAGCCAGTTGATGCACCGTTGGAAGCTTCAAGGGAAGCCAACTTTCCTGAAGAAGTCAACGAGCCGCTGCGCGTCTCTTTGAAGCTCGTCAGATCTCCAATCAAGGAAAAGAAGAAAAGGAAGGCGGAAGAACCTTCTTCTCCAGTTGCTAAGAGGAAGATTATCTTAGAATCTTCAGAAAGAGTTACCACCCGGTCGCAATCTCTGCAGCATGCTGAGTCAACTCAGAGAGAAGAGGCGACAACTCCGACCTCTCTTCAAAGGCAAGTAGATGTTGTAGATGTAGAGAGTCCAGAGAGACCTTTACACAGAAAGAGGATAGTTTTCAGGAGGAAAGTGGCCACTCCTCCAAGACCTATCCTGTCATTAGTCGTGACTAGTGCTGTTGCCGGAGTCATGATGTCGTCCCCTATACCTGCCCTTGAACCCAGGCAGGAAGCCTTCAGTCCAGATAGAAGGGACGAGGTTGTAGAGACCAGGGAGGATATTACGGAGACAGCAGATGAGGCTGCGAAGCCAAATGAGCCAGAAACAGAAATCGCTCACCTTCCAGCTTCTCTTCGATCACTACGTGCTGAAGAAGATAAGTTAATGATTGAGGCACTGGACGATTGTGACTTTGGCTTCCACGAGGATGTAGATCCAGCTGCCGCAACTGATAGTGAAGAAGCACGTGAAGAGAGTGTAAGTGATGAAGATACATCAGCAGAGGCTGTTAATGACACTCTGAATCCAGAAGAGGATGCTGATGTATATGTATCCCCAGAAAAGAATGCGGTTAAAGAAGTAGCACTGGAGGGAGCTACTATTACCCATCAAGGAGGTATTGGTATTGACTGATATTAATACCATTCTTTTATGGATTTTAAATGGCTAACATCTTAATTTTTATCCACGCAGAAATTCAAATTTCTCCGATTCCTCCAACATACACTGATATAGTGCCAATAAAGGAGATAGCCAACAGTAGCCGTCACTTGTCAGGCGGCTCTGAAGTGGGTAGTAGCCAGGCAGTAATGTCTGAAGCTACATCTGCGAGGCTACAATCCATGTCAGTAGATGACAAACTTGTCACTGGTCCCATCAATAGTAAGATTACCCTTACTTTTGATCCTTTTCCATAGTTGCTAATGACAGCAAGCTGATAGGGTTTATCTAATTTTGCAGAGGAACATCTGGGAGGTGCAACCAGCTCTACCATGGCTCCTTTATCCAAAGAGACTACTGTTCATGCTACTGAGCTTCCGTCTGTGCAAGCACCTGCTGCTTCAACATCCATGGGAGTAGCTGCTACGCCCGGGGCTATAGCTACTAACAGATTTATAATTGGCTCCTTCACTAACTTTTTCTTCAATTCATTAGGACCCTTAGTAGAAATGGTAATGGAGAAAGAAGAGGTTGGTTTCATAACTGTTAGAGGTCCAACCTCTTATCTGATCGCTGCCATTCGAAGTCAAGGTGACGAAGCGCAAGCTGCTTACCATGAACACATATTGGATGAGCTGGAGGAATCAGTTAAGATATATAAGGATCTCAATGGGGGGAGAGATGGAGTCCTTGGTTCATGCTGAGTTTGAGAGGATATCTCGAGAGGCTGCGGTTACAAAAGCTGATTTCCAGGTTTTCTTGGACACTTTTACTGCCAAGTCTTCAGAGTACAACTCCCAGATGGAAATAATAGCATCTGCTGCTGGGGAGAAGGAAAAGAAAGTTGCTGAGCTGAAAGCAGAGTTCGATCGACTTCAAGAAGAGTTGAGAATTATTCAACTTGCTTTGGAAGAAGAGACTACTCAACATCAAGCTGCAGTCCAACAAATATACATTCTGACCCACGAAAGAGATGAGTATGTCAGGACTCATCAAGCTGAAATCTCCCGCCGACTAGTAACCTTACCGACTTTTGATAAAAATTCTGGTATGGAGGAAGCTAGAAGGCGAGTGATGGATTCTCGAAAGGAGCGACTTCAAACTTTAAAGCAGCAGATGGCTAGTTTAATGACCCCACCAGCTGAATAGGAAGATTTTTTGTATCTTCTGTTTTGTAACATGTCTTTTTGTAATGTCTTTTAATTTTGATCAATAAAAAGACATTCTCTTTATGGCTCTATTATTCATTGTATATCTCATTCGGATATAAATAATAGCGATAGAAAATACATTCAGAGGTCTGGGACATGATATATTTCTTGATTTAGAAAATAATTATATTCATTATATCTGCTCAGAGGTAATGTGGACATGGCAGAATATAATTTGTTGAATATCATTATTTCAGTAGACAACTTAATCAAAGATGACAAGTTGCTGATATGATTGAACGAATAAATCGTCAAAATGTGTGAACGAAATGAATCGTTGGAATAAACGGATGAACCGTCAGAGGAATTGAATGAATGGGTGATCCGTCAGATGAATGGATGAACGGGTGAACCGTCGGATGAATAGATGAACGGACGAACCGTCAGATGAATGTGATGAACGGGCGAACCGTCGGATGAATGTAATAAACGGATGAACCGTCAAATGAATGTGATGAACGGGTGAACCGTCGGATGGATGTGATGAATGGATGAACCGTCAGATGAATGTAATGAACGGGTGAACCGTCAAATAAATGTGATGAACGGGTGAACCGTCGGATGAATGTGATGAACGGGTGAACCGTCAGATGAATGTAATAAACGGGCGAACCGTCAAATGAATGTGATGAACGGATGAACCGTCGGATGAATGTGATGAACGGATGAACCGTCGGATGAGTGTGACGAACGGACGAACCGTCGGATGAATGTGACGAACGGATGAACCGTCGGATGGATGTAATGAACGGGCAAACTGTCAGATGAATGGGATGAACGGGCGAACCGTCGGATGGATGTAATGAACGGGCGAACCGTCATATGAATGGGATGAACGGACGAACCGTCGGATGGATGTAATGAATGGGCAAACTGTCAGATGAATGGGATGAACGGGCGAACCGTCGGATGGATGTAATGAACGAGCGAACCGTCAGATGAATGGGATGAACGGGCGAACCATCGGATGGATGTAATGAACGGACGAACCGTCAGATGAATGGGATGAACGGGCGAACCGTCGGATGAATGGGATGAACGGGTAAACCGTCAGATGAATGTGTCGCTTCGTTGTTTCACGAATCTCTGTCTATAAATAGAACAAAAAATTAGATGGAATAATCACTTTTACTTTTCAATATAAAGATGTCGTCTGAAGATGCATCCTAAAAGACTGAGATCACCCCGAAGGTTGAAGCGGGCACTGAAGAACGTCCTGCCGAACCGACTCAGCCAAAGCAGACAGAGGCATGTGAAAGTTTGTCTGCATCCAAGCCGCCGCGGGATATCTTGGACTTCCTACTTGAACCAGGAAAGACTGAAGAAGAAGAGGCCATGAGGATGGCTGCTTGCAAGTTCCTGGTGGTTTCGAGCAAGGATGTTCTCGGCTCTTTTGCTGATTTTATTTTTGAGAAGGACGACAGTGGTCCTCGTCCTTTCTTCAAGAAGGATGATAGTGATTCTCGTCCATGATATCTTGTAACACCATTTATGATGAAAAATAAAATTTTATTTATGAACTATTTTGTCATATTTACAAGAAATTCTTTTTACAATCATACATAGTATTTTTTAAGGAATTTACAATTGATAGGCATCATAGCAACTCGACCGTCCAACTCTGTAAGTTGATAGGCTCCATTTGAGAAGACTTTGCTCACAATATATGGACCTTCCCACTTCGCATCGAACTTGCCTTTGCTCATATGAGTCATAATCATGGGACGTCTGACTGTTAGAACGAGCTCTCCTTTCTGAAAGGCTCTGACTTTAACTTTGCGGTTGAAAGTCTTCGAGATGCGGGCTTGGTATAACTCAATATGCTGTTGAGCCAATAGCTGCTTCTCGTCAAGTGCCTCCAATTCCTGAAGCCGAAGAATATCGTTGTTCTTCGTTGTCCGCTCATTAGCGATGGCAATCCTTAAGGACAAAATTTAAAGTTCCAGGGGTAGAACTGCTTCGCAGCCATACACTAAAGAGAAAGGTGTACAGCCTGTGGGGTTGCGGACCGTAGTACGATAGGCCCAAAGATATTCTCCAAGCTTTTTACTCCAATTTTGTTTGTTAGTAGATACAAACTTTTTAAGGAGTTTGATGATAGTTTTTTTGAAGGCTTCAGCCAAGCCATTAGCAGCAGGATTATAGGCTGTCGAAACGACATTGTCAATCCGGTGATCATCGCAGAATCTTGTAAACTTCTGCCTGATAAATTGAGGTCCATTGTCATGAATGATTCGTCGAGGTATACCAAATCTATAGATGACATGATATTTGACGAAGTTGACGACGCTGTTAGTTTTGACTTCAGCAAGAGGTATAGCTTCAGCCCATTTGGAGAAGTAATCGGTTATAGCTAGTATGAACAGATATCCCTTAGAAAAAGGAGGATTGATGGGACCTATAATATCCATGCCCCAAACTTCGAAAGGCCAGAAAGCAACAGTCGGATAAAGGAATTCTGATGGTTGATAGATGAAATCTGCATAGATTTGACAAGCTCGACATTTCCTTGCATATTCGATGGCATCAGATACCATAGAGGGCCAGTAGTAGCCCATGCGTCGGATATGGTCTTGTAGTTTAGGGCCAGGTTGATGTGCCCCGCAAACTCCATCATGAGCTTCATGCAATACTTGCTTCGTTTCATCACCAGCAAGACAGCGTAAGAGAAGACCGTCATAAGTCCGTCGATAGAGAGTTTTGGTGGTCTGATTATAGTAGAATCGGAGAGATCGTCGACGAATACTCGTAGCCTCCTTGGGATCTTCAGGGAGTATATCATGGACCACGAAATCGATGAAGGGAGCTCTCCAATCTTCACTGATAACATTGGCTTCAATAAGATTACTGAACTCAATATTACGATTGTTTTCGATGCAGAACAATTCCTGATTAGAGACAACCACCACCTGCTGTCTTTTAACAGGTATGGCTAAGACTGCTGCAAGATTGGCCAAAGCATCTGCTTCAGTATTGCAAGCCCGACGGACATATTCGATGAAGAAGGCTTTGATTGATGTAGCCATGATGATTGCCGCTTCATGATAAGGCACTAGATCTTGATGACGAACTTCATAGGTTCCTCTAACCTGGTTAACAACCAGCTTGGAGTCACCATAGACTTCAAGATATTCGATGTCTAGTTGTTTAGCTAATTGAAGGCCAATGAGTAGAGCATTGTTTTTTGCCACGTTATTGGAGCAAGGTTCATCTAGGGAATAGGCTCTTTAGATAGTTGACCCGTCTGGAGAAACGAAAAAAACCCCAACTCCTGCGACAATGGCACCATTTGGTCCGATCCTGGATGCACCGTCAGAGAATAGACGCCAAGTAGGAAATTCTTCGGAGATCATATTTGATTCCAATGTCTCGTCTGGAATTTCATCATAAAGTTTGGATGTCTCTGGAATAGGTTGAGCTGCGAAGAAGTCAGTGCAAGATGTCTTTATACCCAACTTGGAATTAACTAATCCTCATGATCATATCTCTAGGAAAAATAAATGTCTTTATACTCAAATATAACCTCAATGGATATTAATTGTCAATGCAATCTATCTAGCCATGTGTTTAACCTATGGGCATATACTAGTGTAGTCATCTTACTAAACATGAAACTAAGAAATTTACGGTAGAAGGAGTCAAGCAAGATGCAAATCAAGGAGGTCGAACAAAAGTTCGAAATCTGAAGTCAAGAAAGGAGGTCAAGTAGGTGGATGAGATTCTAGACTCTAATCCTATATTGCAGGCCCGTTCGGTACAGTTATGTAACCGAAACGGCAACCTTGACCTGCATGGGCCACCACAAAAACATGTAACGCCCCAGTCCCAAAATACGTAGGACCAAGTACGTAGACATGCCAGCTGTATACATACAAAATACATGGACCTCGTATGTATACATAAGTTGTAAATGTAGTAATCCAAGACAACTAAATCTCATCCACAAAGATAAATAATGATATAAAGCAACTTTGAGTTTGTCATGTACAAAATAGTTGGGCGGAGACAAAGTCCACTACCAACCAAATTAAATATGAAAAAATATACAAGAAAAGAATTTAGCAAGCGAGAGCAATGGCGAGTCCAAGAGCAATCATCACGAAGGAAGGAATGGCCTTAGCTAGAATACCTGCAGAAATCACAAGACACACCTGGAGAAAAACCAAGTCCTCAGAGGGACGTAACAAGACACATAATATCATGCCAATAAACTGAATAAATAAGCTCAACAGAAAAGTATGCATGAGTAAAGGTTCCTAACCGTTCTATGTGACATGCATTTTAGAGGACAACGTTCTACGCAGGGGCTGTAACGGATTCACGCAAGCAAGTAATAAAGAGTGGCCAACAAGTAGCGCTCATCCGAGACACTATCGGCCGGGTAACACGTAGCGCTCATCCGAGACACTATCTCCCAAATGTGTGTAAAATAAAAGTAGCCCCTACGCTAGTAGCTGTCCCCTCCCCCCCAATGATACTATATGTGTGTCATAACCATGACACACAAACACATGTCGTTTCCACAACACGAGTTTATAATAGATAACTGTCAAGTCTTCTAACATGCCTCTATTGACAGTTATTCCTACGCATGCGCACGGGTGATCAGCCAACACGCAAGTGACCACTACATGATACTCACAACTCTCACACACAACTCGTGTATAATCGTGACAAGTCAATGAGACACACACTAAATTTGATGGTAGTCCCTTAACACTAAGCCAATTTTATAAAATATAGTAATTTGTATCTACATATAATTAGAAAGAAACAACTTGAAATTTAACACAACATGCATGATATTGAGCAAAAAATTTAAACAGTAAAGGCAAGGTGTCTTGCCTGACGTTACGCCTGGTGTGATGCGATAATTGACAAGTCTCGAATATCCAGTAGTCATATTTGATTTGCAATGGTCCTAGTCGTGTGAAAATAGGTATACACGATTAGTCGAGGTCCATGGCGATAATTGGAAGAGATTCGGAGTGAACGAATACGTATACTAGTTTTAGTAAATATTTCATAATATTTTGAAGGCTAAATTTTTATTAGTAAATATAGATACTTAAAAGCCAATACCGTTTTTAGGCAAGAAACTTCGAGTTTATAAAATATTTTTAGTTAAAAATAACTTTTCCGATATGAAAATATTTATGTAATTATTTAGAATGTTAAGAAATTATTTAAGCAGAAAACTTTAACTTTCTCGAATATATATAGGTTTAGATAAATAAGAAATCTAGAAAAGTAATTTGGTACTGAAAATAATGACTTGTTGTCAAGCTATGTTTGAATACACCATAATATATACATTTTTGGCAAAACAAACTATGAAATCCATATAGGCAATCCTTTATGTTAATATTTTTGCAAAATATTATCTAGCCAATTAATTGAGTATCAAAATAATAGTAATATTAATAACATATATTTATTAAATTGAATGAAACTGAATTAAATATTAGATAACTAAAAATTTATAACACAAATAATAATAATATTAATAATACTGATAATAATAATAATAATAATAATAAGGATTACAATAATAATAGATAATAGTAATAATATTAATGGTACTAAAACTAACTTTCCAAAAAAAAACCCTTATTCCCCATTCAGTACGTGAGAGGGACAGAGAGA
Source organism: Iris pallida (assembly GCA_029216955.1). NCBI lineage: Eukaryota > Viridiplantae > Streptophyta > Magnoliopsida > Asparagales > Iridaceae > Iris > Iris pallida. The sequence continues at coordinate 7,449,763 of JANAVB010031416.1, read as the reverse complement.
GAAGAGAATCGAGAAGGGGGACAGTTTACCGGACGGTGGGAAGGGCGGCGGTTCTCAGGCGCCGGTGATTGACGGGCCGGCATGGCGAAGAGCTGGAGGAGTGGAGCTCGCGCGGAGATCGGCGGAGAGGCGGTGGCGTGTGGAAGAAAGGGGCGCGGAAGGGGTTCGCCGAGGCGGCGTACTCGCTCGCCGGCGCTGTTCCGGCGGTGCTCGGAGGGCGTTGGAGCGGAGGGCGTGCTGATGGCGGCACGGAGGCTCAGTTTCGTGGAGGCGCGGTCGGCGACGGATGTAAAGCGGCGGAGACAGGGTTTTCCCGGCCGGGGCTGCCGGATCTGCGCGGACACGGCGGTGGAGGAGTTCGAGAGGGCCCACGCGAGGATCTGAGTACAGTGGCGCCGGATGGTTCGTCGGCGCGACGGATTTGGCGGTGGCTGCTCTGGGCGCAGCCCACGAGAACGGGGATTTGGCGACTGGGCGGCGTATACGGATCTGACGAGGGGGTGGCTCTTGTCGCCGGAGCTGGAGAAAGCCGGCCGCAGGGATGTGCTGCCCTGGGCGTCGGGTCGGCTCAGCGCTGCAGAGCGGAATGCGGGTCGGCGGAGCCCAGGTCGGTGGAACCCAGATCTGGCGGCGTCTCCGGTGGGAAAGGGGTTTCGACTCCGGCGGTGCGCGGATTTGACGGCGACCGGAGACGAGGACGGCCTAGAGAGGAGCACCGGCGTCGGGCTGGTCTCCCGGCAACTCGATCGGGCGTGGACTCCGGAGCTCGGCCACAGCAGTGCGCTCGTATGGGTGGTTCTCCCGATCCGGGGTCTGTCGAGGCGGAGAGACGGGTCGGGACCGCTGCGAGTTCGACGAAGGCTCAGGTGAGGTTCTATTGCTCTCTTCTTCTTTTGGGTGATGGTGGTGGAGTGTCGTGGGTTTCCTGCTGGGGTGGTTCAGGAAGTTGATGACGGTGGTAGTGGTTGTGGACGGGAGGAGGGCGCAGCGGTGGTGATGTTGGGAGCCATGGGTTGGAAAGGAAGTTGATGCTGGGGGTGGTATTGCCACGGTTACGGAGGTTGGCCATACCAGTCGTGGTGGCCGGGCGATGGTTGTTGGTGTCCTGGATTGGAATTGCTGGGGTCGTCATGTCCGGGATTGTCGGACGGAGTACTATTGTATTTGTATTGGGAATAATATAGTGGATGGGAGGGCACAGACACGATGCACAATGGGGTAGAAATTTGTGGATGTAAAATTATGGAGGAGTACCTGCCTATATATATAGGATGTGGGAATTCCCATTAGGATAAAGCTTGGGTTTGTTTAAACCATATTTAGATAATAAATAAATTAAATCCAATCCAATCTAAATCCAAATTCAATTTAACTCCAAATTCATTTTAGTTTAAAATTAATGGGATAGATCAAATTCTAAGTATGGATATTTATTTAATCTATTTAAATAACTCCAAAAATTAAATCATGATTTAAATGGATACAATAACTTCCAAAAATATTTTTTTAAAATACCAATAATAAAAATTTCGAAAATAATGAATATTTAAATATCTTTTTGAATAAAATATCAATATTAATAAATTTGAAAATCAGATTAAATATTAGTAAGAACTACTTCAAAAATACCTTTTAGATAATTTAATAAAATTTCGAAAATCAATTTATACATAGATTACATTTTGAGAAGATGGTATTCTTATGAAACATAGTTTTCTAAATCGCCAATAAAATAAACTCGCCTTTTTATAATAATAAAATTAAATAATATTTTTGAAACTGGTTGCGACGCTTTTCCCAACCTTAATTAAATAAATTAATTACTGTATATTTATTTTGAAATTTTAAAATAGGAAAAAAAAACGTTTTTAACAACATATGTACGCTCGCACATATTCGCACTCGTCGAGCAGTTACGAAAACGAATTTTGCGCGTAACGTAAAATACGATTTTACGACGTACAATACAAAATTTTAAATCAATACCAAATTAATAAAGAAGGAAAAAAAAATAGTAGAAATTTAGGGGTTTTACATCCTACCCAACTTAAAAGAATTTCGTCCTCGAAATTAAGGATTAGTAGGGGGTGAGAAGGTACAAGGGGTATTGATGAAGAATAATCAATAACAAAATCATGCCGTAAGAAATTGCGATCTAGATCATAGGAAATAATACGATATGGTCGTAATCGATAGGATGGCTAGAGGAAGTTCTAGTATAGCGCTTTCGTTCTCCTAAAATTGGTTAAGATGAAAGCAATATAGAGTTCGAAGGAGGCATTTATCGAATACGAATACGTGATTCAAAGACGATCGAATAATTTCAAAAGAATTGTCAAGGCAGTCGTGGAGGGGATTGTAAGGGCCAAGTTTAATTATGTTCCCATCCACGTAGAGTAATAGACAAAAAGCGAACCAAAGTGCACTCGGTTGATCAGACCATCATGCACCGGTTCTGATTAGACAATATGTTAGTGGGAGCGACCCAATAAAACATATGTCATGAGCAAGCTTGATAAAGAATACGCTTGTAAAACTAAGTTATTTTAGCATCATAGGTAATCAAAATAATAAGTAAAGGGTAATGATGAAAGAACTCAGTTAGTCCAAGATCTTAAAAAATCTAAGTTCCGTCCGAAATTTGGGCCTATGCAGTCGGCTTGGTTGACTAGATAAGTTAGGGTCTACTGCATTCTATGGTCCAAGTGAACCTATCAATGTGGTCCACAAAATGTTGTTTAGGTCATGAGATATTCTACTCAACTTACAAGAATTTAAACTAATGGTGTGATAGGTCCAGCAGTCAAGATAAAGTGCAAGGTTAAGCATGTAAGGATTTAAGTAGAACAAAAATCATATATCGGATTGACAGAATCGAGTCGAGGTCGAGTCTCATCTCAAGTTAAAAAGTATATTGGTTTCACGGTATGGATTAGAGTCCAGTCATTTTGACCCGAAAGTCGCAATATAAAATTAGAGTACAAGGAGACGTGTTTTAGTGGCACATGATATACCTACATGAAGGTGGGCTCGTCTAGGTCTTACATATGAAAGTTGTGGGAAGAAAAAGTCGAGTGTTGTGCTCCAAATATCAAAGTCACGGTAAAGGACACAAAAGAATTTGAAATAGAAGGTGGGAGTTCATGAGATAATAATTAATGCACGAAATAATTAACAAGGTAAAAGCATAAAGATAATTAGATTCTAACAAATTCAGGTAAAATAAGTTAGGAGTACAGTTTCTAGAGATAGGATAGCCACTCAGATGAAGTACGATCAAGGAACAATCTAATCATTTCTCAAGTTTCAAATGGTTAGAAGGTCACGATAAAATAGAGATTTGAGGAAATTTCGAGTGAGTCAAGATTGAGATATCTTCACAAAGTTTGGCAGATGACTTAACCACACTTGAGTATATACAATTATCATGGCAATTATTGAGGAATACTTGTATCCCATTAGGGTGACTTGCTTGCTTCTTGGTCCTCTACCAATATATGATCTAATTTCAAATTTCGAGTTCCTCAAAAAAAAATTTCAAAATAAAATCTCAAGATACTCCATCAAATATTTAATCATAACTTAAAGTTTAATTTTCTTTAAATAAATTCCAAATAACCTTCATCATATCTAAGGCAACACAACTAAATTTTCATAATAAGCCATCACCTTCCAATTCTCTAATGTACCTCGAGATAAACTCTTAGCCTATTTCATTAACCGAAAATCATGTGGCTCAATTTAAATCTCTTTTTTTTTTACCAAAATTTAAATATCCATAATCAAGGCTTTATACTCGAAATTTAAATAACTTTATAAATCATAGATCGTAGGACACAATTTGAAATTTGAATCTTCAAAGTCGATATCTTTCAAAATTTTAAACAAAATTTTTCCATCATCTCTTTAAAGTTTAATAAACTTTATAAATCGTACGCGCAATTTAAAACCTCAAGTTCTCTCCCTTCTAAACTTTCATCTTTCTAGTCGTCTAGAAAATCATAATTTAAACTCTTTAAATAATCTCGAGATAAACTCTATCATATTACAATCCAAACTTAAGTTAATCATAAATCAAGGGTCACAATATAAAAAAAAACTTAAATCATAACTATTTCACAATTTCAAAATTCATAAAAATTTGCTTTTTCGATCTAGCTATCCTCTTGTGTATACCACCTTGTAAATTTAAAATAAAATTTCAACTATCCTTTGATGGCGGTAATATGGTACTACCCAACTTGGAATTAACTAATCCTCATGATCATATCTCTAGGAAAAATAAATGTCTTTATACTCAAATATAACCTCAATGGATATTAATTGTCAATGCAATCTATCTAGCCATGTGTTTAACCTATGGGCATATACTAGTGCAGTCATCTTACTAAACATGAAACTAAGAAATTTACGGTAGAAGGAGTCAAGCAAGATGCAAATCAAGGAGGTCGAACAAAAGTTCGAAATCTGAAGTCAAGAAAGGAGGTCAAGTAGGTGGATGAGATTCTAGACTCTAATCCTATATTGCAGGTCCGTTCGGTACAGTTATGTAACCGAAACGGCAACCTTGACCTGCATGGGCCACCACAAAAACATGTAACGCCCCAGTCCCAAAATACGTAGGACCAAGTACGTAGACATGCCAGCTGTATACATACAAAATACATGGACCTCGTATGTATACATAAGCTGTAAATGTAGTAATCCAAGACAACTAAATCTCATCCACAAAGATAAATAATGATATAAAGCAACTTTGAGTTTGTCATGTACAAAATAGTTGGGCGGAGACAAAGTCCACTACCAACCAAATTAAATATGAAAAAATGTACAAGAAAAGAATTTAGCAAGCGAGAGCAATGGCGAGTCCAAGAGCAATCATCACGAAGGAAGGAATGGCCTTAGCTAGAATACCTGCAGAAATCACAAGACACACCTGGAGAAAAACCAGGTCCTCAGAGGGACGTAACAAGACACATAATATCATGCCAATAAACTGAATAAATAAGCTCAACAGAAAAGTATGCATGAGTAAAGGTTCCTAACCGTTCTATGTGACATGCATTTTAGAGGACAACGTTCTACGCAGGGGCTGTAACGGATTCACGCAAGCAAGTAATAAAGAGTGGCCAACAAGTAGCGCTCATCCGAGACACTATCGGCCGGGTAACACGTAGCGCTCATCCGAGACACTATCTCCCAAATGTGTGTAAAATAAAAGTAGCCCCTACGCTAGTAGCTGTCCCCTCCCCCCCAATGATACTATATGTGTATCATAACCATGACACACAAACACATGTCGTTTCCACAACACGAGTTTATAATAGATAACTGTCAAGTCTTCTAACATGCCTCTATTGACAGTTATTCCTACGCATGCGCACGGGTGATCAGCCAACACGCAAGTGACCACTACATGATACTCACAACTCTCACACACAACTCGTGTATAATCGTGACAAGTCAATGAGACACACACTAAATTTGATGGTAGTCCCTTAACACTAAGCCAATTTTATAAAATATAGTAATTTGTATCTACATATAATTAGAAAGAAACAACTTGAAATTTAACACAACATGCATGATATTGAGCAAAAAATTTAAACAGTAAAGGCAAGGTGTCTTGCCTGACGTTACGCCTGGTGTGATGCGATAATTGACAAGTCTCGAATGTCCAGTAGTCATATTTGATTTGCAAAGGTCCTAGTCGTATGAAAATAGGTATACACGATTAGTCGAGGTCCATGGCGATAATTGGAAGAGATTCGGAGTGAACGAATACGTATACTAGTTTTAGTAAATATTTCATAATATTTTGAAGGCTAAATTTTTATTAGTAAATATAGATACTTAAAAGCCAATACCGTTTTTAGGCAAGAAACTTCGAGTTTGTAAAATATTTTTAGTTAAAAATAACTTTTCCGATATGAAAATATTTATGTAATTATTTGGAATGTTAAGAAATTATTTAAGCAGAAAACTTTAACTTTCTCGAATATATATAGGTTTAGATAAATAAGAAATCTAGAAAAGTAATTTGGTACTGAAAATAATGACTTGTTGTCAAGCTATGTTTGAATACACCATAATATATACATTTTTGGCAAAACAAACTATGAAATCCATATAGGCAATCCTTTATGTTAATATTTTTGCAAAATATTATCTAGCCAATTAATTGAGTATCAAAATAATAGTAATATTAATAACATATATTTATTAAATTGAATGAAACTGAATTAAATATTAGATAACTAAAAATTTATAACACAAATAATAATAATATTAATAATACTGATAATAATAATAATAATAATAAGGATTACAATAATAATAGATAATAGTAATAATATTAATGGTACTAAAACTAACTTTCCAAAAAAACCCCTTATTCCCTATTCAGTACGTGAGAGGGACAGAGAGAGAAGAGAATCGAGAAGGGGGAGAGTTTACCGGACGGTGGGAAGGGCGGCGGTTCTCAGGCGCCGGTGATTGACGGGCCGGCATGGCGAAGAGCTGGAGGAGTGGAGCTCGCGCGGAGATCGGCGGAGAGGCGGTGGCGTGTGGAAGAAAGGGGCGCGGAAGGGGTTCGCCGAGGCGGCGTACTCGCTCGTCGGCGCTGTTCCGGCGGTGCTCGGAGGGCGTTGGAGCGGAGGGCGTGCTGATGGCGGCACGGAGGCTCAGTTTCGTGGAGGCGCGGCCGGCGACGGATGTGAAGCGGCGGAGACAGGGTTTTCCCGGCCGGGGCTGCCGGATCTGCGCGGACACGGCGGTGGAGGAGTTCGAGAGGGCCCACGCGAGGATCTGAGTACAGTGGCGCCGGATGGTTCGTCGGCACGACGGATTTGGCGGTGGCTGCTCTGGGCGCAGCCCACGAGAACGGGGATTTGGCGACTGGGCGGCGTATACGGATCTGACGAGGGGGTGGCTCTTGTCGCCGGAGCTGGAGAAAGCCGGCCGCAGGGATGTGCTGCCCCGGGCGTCGGGTCGGCTCAGCGCTGCAGAGTGGAATGCGGGTCGGCGGAGCCCAGGTCGGTGGAACCCAGATCTGGCGGCGTCTCCGGTGGGAAAGGGGTTTCGACTCCGGCGGTGCGCGGATTTGACGGCGACCGGAGACGAGGACGGCCTGGAGAGGAGCACCGGCGTCGCGCTGGTCTCCCGGCAACTCGATCGGGCGTGGACTCCGGAGCTCGGCCACAGCAGTGCGCTCGTATGGGTGGTTCTCCCGATCCGGGGTCTGTCGAGGCGGAGAGACGGGTCGGGACCGTTGCGAGTTCGACGAAGGCTCAGGTGAGGTTCTATTCCTCTCTTCTTCTTTTGGGTGATGGTGGTGGAGTGTCGTGGGTTTCCTGCTGGGGTGGTTCAGGAAATTGATGACGGTGGTAGTGGTTGTGGACGGGAGGAGGGCGCAGCGGTGGTGATGTTGGGAGCCATGGGTTGGAAAGGAAGTTGATGCTGGGGGTGGTATTGCCACGGTTACGGAGGTTGGCCATACCAGTCGTGGTGGCCGGGCGATGGTTGTTGGTGTCCTGGATTGGAATTGCTGGGGTCGTCATGTCCGGGATTGTCGGACGGAGTACTATTGTATTTGTATTGGGAATAATATAGTGGATGGGAGGGCACAGACACGATACACAATGGGGTAGAAATTTGTGGATGTAAAATTATGGAGGAGTACCTGCCTATATATATAGGATGTGGGAATTCCCATTAGGATAAAGGTTGGGTTTGTTTAAACCATATTTAGATAATAAATAAATTAAATCCAATCCAATCTAAATCCAAATTCAATTTAACTCCAAATTCATTTTAGTTTAAAATTAATGGGATAGATCAAATTCTAAGTATGGATATTTATTTAATCTATTTAAATAACTCCAAAAATTAAATCATGATTTAAATGGATACAATAACTTCCAAAAATATTTTTTTAAAATACCAATAATAAAAATTTCGAAAATAATGAATATTTAAATATCTTTTTGAATAAAATATCAATATTAATAAATTTGAAAATCAGATTAAATATTAGTAAGAACTACTTCAAAAATACCTTTTAGATAATTTAATAAAATTTCGAAAATCAATTTATACATAGATTACATTTTGAGAAGATGGTATTCTTATGAAACATAGTTTTCTAAATCGCCAATAAAATAAACTCGCCTTTTTATAATAATAAAATTAAATAATATTTTTGAAACTGGTTGCGACGCTTTTCCCAACCTTAATTAAATAAATTAATTACTGTATATTTATTTTGAAATTTTAAAATAGGAAAAAAAACGTTTTTAACAACATATGTACGCTCGCACATATTCGCACTCATCGAGCAGTTACGAAAACGAATTTTGCGCGTAACGTAAAATACGATTTTACGACGTACAATACAAAATTTTAAATCAATACCAAATTAATAAAGAAGGAAAAAAAATAGTAGAAATTTAGGGGTTTTACAAAAGATGGTACTCATAGCTCGTTGTAAGTTGCACCAGCGTTCTTGAGACCAAATGGCATCACAGTATAACAGTAGACTCCGCGAGGAGTGCGAAAAGATGTGTATTTTTCATCTTCAGGATTCATTCGAATCTGATTGTATCCAGAGAATCCATCCATGAAGGATATTCGCTCGAACCCACAAGTATTGTCGATCATGACATCTGTGATAGGGAGAGGAAACTTATCTTTTGGATAGGCTTCATTAAGATCTCGGAAGTCGATGCAAACTCGAACTTTACCAGTTGTTTTCAAGACTGGGACAACATTGGCTACCCAATCTGGATGTTGTTCTTCTCGAATAAAGCTACAAGCTATAAGCTTTTTGACTTCATCATCAATAGCGTCCATTATTTCTGGCTTGAATCGCCTTTGATGTTGTTTGACTGGCTTTGCATTCGGCAAGATATTCAATTTGTGAGTAGCAACTTTGGGATCTAAACTTGGCATGTCTTCATAACTCCAGGCGAAGACATCAATGTATTCTCGAATAAGAAGAACTAATTCTTGCTTATCCACCTCTGGAAGGTTCTTGCTGATGAATATCGGACGAGGCGACCCATTTTCTCCTACGTCAATTTGGACCAATTGATCTTCGGTAGGAGGTTCTCGTTGTTCGAATCAGAGTTTCCATTGGGTATCTATTCGTTGAGCCCAAGGATCTGTTTTAGGACTTTCTTCGATATCTTCGTCATAACATTCTGGAAGTTCGACGGAGACCATGTTAGAAGATACGATTAGCCGATGAACTTGACCAATGCTAATGTCAGAGTCCCATGATCTGGAATCAGAAGAGTTAGAGCGCTCTTCACTATCAGACTCAGAGACTGCTGGAGATACACTACAACAAAAAGACCTATTAATGACGCTTGATAAGTGGATTTCATGACGACTGATACAAAAGTGTTATGAAAGTTCGAAATGCCTTTTTTCTATGACGGTTTGGGCTAATTTTGGACTTTTTATAACGTTTATAAAACAAAACGTTATTAATATTTTAGAGCGGTGGCAAACTTGTAATATTTTTAAGTTCAATTTTTTGGGCAAAATGCTGAGAACATCCCGCGCTTCAACAAAATTTTTCCTCTCCCCTATTCTGGTCTTCTCCTTCTCCTCCTCTTCTTCTCCTTCCTTTCCCCCAACTCCAAAACCCTAACCCGAACCACAAATATCTTAGCTCAGACCGCTTCGTACGTAAACCCCTAGTCCACTCCCTCTCTCTACCGGCTCCATCGGCGGCTCCAATGGTGCAGAAGAAAGACGGCGGCGGCCGTACCAACTCCGATGACCCCGACGAACTCGCCCGAACCACTCTCCAGGCCGTCCTCCTCGCGGACAGCTTCGCCCAGAAGTTTCGTCCCATCACTCTCGAGCCCCCAAAAGTACATCTCACCAAACCCTAACCCTAGAAAACCCCTAAAATCTCTGAACCCTAATTTTAAAATTTCCAAGTGCTCCTCCCGCTGGCGAACGTCCCTATGATCGAGTACCCTAATTTCGAAATCACCGACTTCCTCAAGAAGGAGGTGGAGGTGATCCACCCGTGGCCAGAGTGGATTGAGCTCCTCGGCCACCAGAGCTACTTCGACCACCAGTACTAATCTTATATGCTTATTATAACAAGGCGATCACTACACTATGAAGCACATCACTGACCACTCCCTTCTTTATGCCTATAATGCTTGCTCCAACCATTGTTGAAGCTCCAGTCTTCCTATTATTTTCACAGTCCACATGTACAAGTTTGCTCATATTAATATTTTCTACATTTTCCATGTGCTTCCTGGCAACATTGTGTATATGACCACCTCAGATCAAGAGGGAAACAGTAGAGAGATAGGGAGAGGGAAGAAATAACATTGAACAGGTCTCAGATTGAAATTTTAATTTGTTTGTTGCTGTTTCCTACCTTACATGTTCTTTCACCTTTCAAGTTTTCAATTTTTTTTAAAAAAATAACCATTATATCTTTCCTATTTTTTTGTCAAGAAGATTTTTTGGTTTTCTCTATTTTTAGGCAATCTAAGAGTTGGGACATTGTAACAAAGTATATATTTCTAACAACTAAAGTGAAAAAAACTTAGATAAGCCACAATTCAGTCTTTTATATGATTTTCTTTCTGGCAATCTGAGAGGGAATATTTACATGTAATACGTTAACTCGTTAAGTTTATCAAAATAATGATACTTATGATTATTGTGTATCACATTGATACAGACCAATAGTGATTATATTGTTTGTCCTATAATAGCAACTTCTAATTAATTGATTTACTGTTGTGAATATTTTAGGGTATTATCCAAAAATCTGAATATGTGCTTCACATGTCTTAGCTGAACAAAGTTGAAATCTCTTGTCTGCAGGTAAAATCCAGAATGATGGGGGACTCTACCTACAAAAACACAATTGATTATTTCATCAAAACACTGAAAAATGACGTAGGTTCCTTTTACTTGTATCAGGAAATCGGATGTCATTGGAAGTTCCTTTTACTTGTATCAGGAAATTGGCTGCCATTGTTCACTATTTTATGCCCTATTTTATTAGCTCTCATGTATTCTATTGGAAACCTTTTTTTGTTATGATTTTTGGTTATTAGCTCTCATATCTTCTGTTTTTTGCAGAACCTGCTGTTATGATGTAAAATTACAGTCTTTTTCCTGAATAACATTTTATCTCCGTTTATTGTGTAATGATTAGGTTTTGGGATTGGAAAGGGCAAATAGTGAAGAATTTGACTCTCAAACACTACATCATGTTGTTATTTTCATGCCTGAGGTATTTTGTTTATCAACATTGTTTACTTTGTGCTTCAACCACTAAAGATGGTAGTTCTTGACCACATCAATTTGTGAATGCGGGGATCAGGAACACACATGGGAAGTACAATAAGATTGGGGTCCCGGATAACATTTTTCAAAAATCCTGATTGTGTCACTTCAAAGCTGTAAGCTTTTTCTTCTACCTACTAATCTATTCTCATACAATTTAGTTTGAAAAATATAAAATTGCTGGAGATATCCTTTCAGTTTGTAAATGCCATTCCTTTTTGTTCTGTCTTAATGTGTCGAAGAGATGAGTGTGATTCCATACACTTCATCAAAGGCCCTTTTTTAGACTACGGGAACTTTAAGAATGCTCCTAAATTGCACCAATTAAATTGCACCAAATTACATTCAGGCCCATTTATTACTACAGGTAGGTATTTTAATGCTTTTTACCCCTTGTTTCTTTCATGTCGATTTAATTTTAGATTCAATGTATATGAAAGTATTTTATTACATGATCCTCAATTGCTAGTTTTTTGTTGGAAACTTGGTACCAACTCTTAAGACATGAGGTGGTCTTTTGGTAATATTTTTTTATCTTTTTCAGGGTTTTGCTACGTGATGCCGACAGTTTTGATGTGCTCAAAGTTGAAGCCAATGTACTAATAGTTTTGAGGGTCTACTTACTAGTAGTAGTTGTAAATATATGTATTTGGATATCCTATTTTGAAAAAATGTAATAAAGATGGTGATATATATTATGTATATATTTGTAAATGGATTAAATGGTACTCTATGACATTTAGATGTTTTCTTGTGAATATGGTTCAAAATGAATGTTTTGAAATTGAATTGAGCAACATTGAGCATTGATCTATAATTTTGTGGAAAGTAATATATAAATGTGCAGAATTGAGCGTTATAAATGTGCTGAATTGAGTCTATAGAGATTATCTATTCATAACGCTTTCAAGCTACGCTGAAAATATGTGTAGCAGAAACTCATCATATTCATGACGTTTATTTTATGACGCTTTTAAAAAACATTTATAACACCCGTTTTCATCACGCTTTTTTTGGAAAAAAAGCGTCATGGTTGGTCATTAATGACGGTTTTTAGCCGTCATTAAAAGGTATTTCTGTTGTAGTGATAAGATAGGAGGTGAAGCATATCCGAGACCTTTTTTTGTCCTGCTGTAGTACATCTCTGATTTTCCTTCCGGAACAACCGTACGGATAGGAGTTCTTCTACCCCTACCGTAGTTGAGGCCATTCTTGAAATCATAACCCATCTTTCGGATGATGTCTTTTGATTGTTGACTATAACGACGAAGTTGGAGACGTCCCATATCGTTATTTTTGCTATCATCCGTATAGCTAAATTTTTGTTCCGATCCTTTACTAAAAAGTATTAGACTTTCGTCTCTCTTTCAAGAAGGGACAACAAAATATGAATCATCTGGGTGTTCGAGTAAGACCTCTATTTGAAGAGACTGTACAACTCCCATTGTAAATGACTGAAAGCTATCTAACATATCCAAATAGCACTTAGCATGATAAATGACATCAGTATACTGGAAAGGAGATACTTTTTCATTGATTTGTACATCTGTATTTACAACAGGACCTTTAGCCTTAGCAGACTTGGTCAGATTGATTACAAGAGGGGGAGAAGAAGAACGTGGAGGAGGATTGGACTTGTTACGACGGAGGTCAATAACAAGCAGCTCAGAAGAGGTGAGCTCCCTTTTATCCTTGTTATGAGATAAATCAATAACAAGTGGCTCAGAAGAGGTGAGCTGCCTTTTATCCATGTTACGATGTAGGTCGATAATAAGTGGCTCAGAAGAGGTGAGCTCCCTTGGATCTTGACCGCCATCAGTTGGTTGCTTCTGGACCGGCAAGTGAATATCCAGTGGTTTGGAGGATTGAGGACGAGAAACACGCCCTTTGACAGGTATGATGAGGGTGTCATTAGGCACTGCTTCTTGTTCTTCTTCAGTGTCCAGAGCCAGTACTACCTTCATAAACTCATCTTTATACATGCGAGCATCGTTACAATATGCTTCGACACCTTTGAAAGGATAGAGATCTGCAACCTCTTTTTGAACTTCTCCATTGTCATCAACATATTTGAAACATTGATGGAGAGTCGAAGAAACAATATTGTGTTCATGAAGGAATGGTCTCCCCAAAAGAACATTGTAAGAACAACCATGGTTGTCTATAATATAGAAGGTCACTTTTGTACGAAGATTGCCAATTTGGAGTTTTAGGCAAATCTTGCCCAGAGGCTCACTTCTTCCTTGGTTGAACCCCAGGATGGTGGTGATTGTACTGGAAAGACTATGTACTGGGATCTTCAGTGCATCTAACATTGTCTTCGGCATGATGCTGAGGGCAGACCCTGGATCTATCAGAATACGATCGACTTTCATCGAGTCGACATATCCTGTATAGTATAGAGGACGGTCATGCCTATTGTCTTCCATCAGCATATCATCCTGTGTGAAGGTAATGTTTGGAATTAACTCCAACACACTGTGACAATGGAGGCAAGAGACAGACTCTGCTTTCGGCATCTTCAGAAGGGCTAGATAGGTTTCCGCTTGCATGAGAGCTTCACTCAGAGTTTGTCGAGTCTCTTTGGAGAGGCGCAAGAGCTCGAAGATTGACAGCCTGGCCGGTGTATTAGCTAGTTGGGCCAAAATATCAAAGTTGTATGGCTTCTCAAGTCCAGAAGGAGATGACTTCTTCAAAGGTTTGTCTAAGCGGACTTGTTGTTTGCCTTTGTCGGCTGCTGTCGGCTTAGGGGGAATGGGTTCCACAACCGATGAGGACACAGCAGGGATGCCCTCAGCAGAGATAGGTTGCATTGGAGCAGACTCAGAAGAAGAAGCAGGGTTTTTTTTTTGATTTTCAGGAACTTTCCGTATGTAGGCTTTCCCTGACATGGTACCCAGGAGGATTTCCTTATCAACTATGGGGTCAAAAGACACCATATTACAGATCTTTGTTTTGCCCTTGGAGTGATCTTTTTGCTTAGAAGGAACCTCACAAAGTCAGAAATAAGATCTGGGTGGATCCACATAATCTCACCATTATCGAGGGATAAGGGGACGAGACCTTCACTCCGTGGAGGAGGAAGATTCTCGATCTCAAGAGTGGCCTTGGGGATAGGGATGACACCATGCTGTACCATCTATAGAGGGAAGTTACCGAACTGTACTAAGACCATGTTCGCGATAACAGACTTCTCATCTTGTTGAAGAGTACCAACACCAGCATTGACTAACTCTTAAATTTTGCCTTTGAGCACGTAACATGATCGAGTAGGATGACCAATAAACCTGTGATAAACACAGTATTTGGGATGATCAGTCTTACCGACCTCGTCGGGCTTCTTCGGGTCTGGGAGTTGGAGCTTATTGCTTTTGATTAAGCAATCGAAGATGCTCACGGTGTCGTTCTCGTCAAAAGAATACTCTACTTTCGGACGAGGTTCCCTTGGTGGAGGGACAGAAGGAGTAGAAGCAGACGTAGGTGGAGCTACGTTGACAGCCAGAGATTCTTTGTTCTTCAGATTGATGTTCAAAGTTTCTTTACCTTTGCGGTTATTCTGGCGATTGCCGCTACTAGCTGTCGGGTGTTCATCCCGGTCGGGGTTAGACATGTATACCCCCAATTGTTTGAATTTGTCAGCGCTAACTTCAGCTGCTTTAGCGTTGACAATGAATGATGGCCAATCTTGAAATTGAGTTGACCCCGTCCACATGCTGATGATAGGCAAAAGATTTGTCTTGTAGGTATCTATAGTGACAGCAGTCGGAGTTCCAGGAGGCATCTTTAACGCTTCTCGACGAAATCTTTCAATGAAACTCTCAGCGGTTTCATTATGTCTTTGTTTGATCTTGTTGAGGGCCGACATAGTCATATCGTTGATTCTTTCGTAGAATCACTCCAAGAAGATTTGTTTCAAACCTGAGAAAGAGGTGATACAGCCATCGGGCAAGCTCCTGTACCAATCGTATGCTACACCGACTAAACAGCCGACGAACACCCTGGTGAGAATAGCGTTATTTAGCTGAAGTTGAACAGTCATTACCTCAAAGTGGTTAATAAACTGACTTGGAGAAGTGCTGCCGTCAAACAGCGAAATTGTAGGGATTTTATACTTTGAAAAAATGGGACTTCCTTCCATACAAATGGATAGGGTTGTTTGATCCCCAATCTCTGTAAGTTGTCCTTCACTTTGAAGGCCTCGAATTGAGTGCGCAGGAGTTTGACAGCTTCATTAGCATCCTCCGATGATGCAGAAAGAGCAATCTGAGTTACAGTGTTAGGGGAAGGAACAGCATGGTAAGTACTACCCCCAGCTCCTGACTGACTGGGAGTGGGTTGAATTTGTACAGAGGGTATTTGAGGAGATACTACCCCCAGACCTGCATTGGCAGACACCGACGATGCTATAATCTCAGGATTTACGGCAGGTGCAGTCGGTGGTACTGTATGTTGGGCCACAATGATAGAATACATACTCGTGACCATTTTAGTCATGGTCTTCAGCATATCCTCCAGTGCAGCTATTCGTTGTTCTTGATTTGCTGAACTGGAAGCATCTGGGTCTTCAGTGACAACGTATGCTGTTACTTCTCTAGGTACAATAGAAGACACTGTCTATTCAGAACTTTCGCTGTATGCATCATAATCAGAGAAGGAATCATCTCCTGAATGAAAAATAGGAAGATGACCAGAGGGATCTTGAAGAAGATTCCTTTGACCGATTGTGTCTCGGCTTCGGGATCTGGTGTGTTAAAATACTCCTTCAGAAGATTCTTGGAGTAAATCTAAGTACCACTGGCTGGGCCTATGAGGTTTGTCGTGCTTGGAGCACTTTCTACCCCCAGTGTCTCGAGAAGTCATGTTGACGGAAACATACAACACTTCGTCTTCATCTTCTGACATTGGTTCAGACGTTGCGAAGTTCAGACGATCGAAGACAGATCGTTTTGTTGTCTGGCAACAGCACTTGATGACAACCTTGTGATTACAATGGTGTCCAAGTGGCTGAACTGGAGGTGTTGAGATGTTGTTCTATTTTTGCTTGAGGTGCTCTCGGAGATCAGAAACAATGACGGGACGAGAAGAAGTCCGAGGAATATGTTCTTTGACCACATTCGGAACATGGTTTCGGTTCTTCAGATGTTTTGTCCCATGAGTATATATAGAAGTACTCACCTCATTAGCATAGGTGTCAGGATTTTTAATCCTGGAAGTTTGTCTCTGATGCAGGTTCATCTTCGGCATTGGCTGTTTGCTTTTCGCCGAAGTTGGTCTATGTAGATAAGTCCTTAGATCAGCAAATTCACCTCCAGGGGTTTCTGTCTGAGACACCAGTAATTTTCTCTGTTTTGAGCAGGATATCCTGAGAGTTGGGAAATCTTGGAATTCTGCTACCGGAGTAGGCAGAATACCCCTTTGATCAGTACACTTCCCTTTGGCAAGGAAATAAGAACTCTTGTTTGAGAGAGTTCTTGTACTGATTGGTGCCGAGGCACGTTAAGATTGATCTTCTACGGTAAAAATCGGAGAAGACTGGGAAAAGACCAAAGGACCTTTTCCCTTGTTTTGTGAAGAAGGGTTAGCTAAAGAGCGTTTCCCTCTGTTGTCTTCCAAGTCATGGAACGAGAAAGTTTGAGAAAAGACCAACGGGTCTTTTCCTTTGTTCTGAGGAGGAGGAGGAACAGTCAACAGACTACCCCCAATAGATTGCACTGGAGCAACAGGGTGCATGGGAAGAGGAGCAGAGTCTTTCCCCTTGCTGTGAGAAGAAGAGAAATTAGCCAAAGGACTATCCCTATTAGACTGCGGTGGAACAGCTTGCGCCAGGATTGATTGCGCCTGGGGAACTTTGATAGATGGCCTTTTGGCCACAGAAACTGTAGTTTGCGCAGCAGGAGCTATGGCTTCAGTGGATTGTGCAGGAGGAAAAGAAGTCACCAACTGCGCTAAGGGAAGAGGAGTCTTGCACTTGGCCATAGCAGCATAGGAAGTGGCTTGCGCAGCAGTAAGAGGAGCAATACACTGCGCAGGAGTTCTGGCTTGCACTTTGGTAGCGCGAGTGGTGTTTTGCGCAGAAGCAAAAGTGGCCAGTGGCTCTCTAGCAGCAGAGACAGTAGGTTGTGCAGATGATTGCGGAGAGGACTGCACAGAGGATTGCGCGAAGGACTTTGGAGTCCACACTGAACGAACCTTGCTCTTGGTAGAGGTTGTAGTGTGACGATTAGTCCCAGAGTTGATCATCACCTCGTAGGCAGTCTGGTTGACCTTCAAAACCAGCGTCTTCTGCGTTTTCCTGATAGACGCAACGTCACATTGAGTTGTCACTTCCTCGTCGGAGGAGAAATTCGTCCCCAGCAGAGTCGCCATTTTGTTTGCAAAAACAAAAGTTCTTTTGATTTCACAAACTTTGTAAGAAGATTACAATTGAATTCTGGGAAAGTACAACTATAGGAATCCGATCTGAAGACGATCGCTTTATCCCTTGGACGATGTGAACTTTGAAGATGATAGCCTCTGAAGAATGCAACAGCACTTGGATAAGAACTCCAGATTTCTCTGATGATCTTGAATGATCTGATGTTGATAATGAAGGACTTGAAACTCTATTTATAGAGTTCTGGAAAATAACTAATTAGTAGTTATTTCTGGATTGCACAGGCTGGATTGCGCAGACATTGGACTGCACAAGCAGCGAACTGCGCTGGCAGTTACTCGATCGTGGCTCCACTGTATTAGACGCGTGGCATTGTTTGATTGAAATGCGCATGGTCGTGTACAGACGGTTGCCACATGGTGAGCAATTGATGGCATGTAGGCCACGTATAAAATATCAGTTATCTTGATGGATTGTGCTGCTTGAACTGCGCTAGCTTCAGTCTGCACTGGGATAGAACTGCACTGAAGAGGATCTGACAGACTGCGCTTCGGTTGGGCTGGCAGACTGCACTGGGAGTTGACAGCTGGACCGTGCTGATAGCTGTCCTAGGATGCGACGCGGCTCGAGAAACGAACAGACTCCTCGCTTTTCGGGCTGTCAGTTGTCAGAAAATCTGATTTTGTGTCAGGTAGTGATGAAGTTGCTACGTCAGCATTGTGCACTTGGATGATAGCGCGGTTCGGCCTTGCGCAGTTTGATTTGTTGTGCAGTCTGTCTCCTGCACAGTTCATTTGAAGGGTGCTCCATTTGATTTTTATTGCTTTTTTGATGGGTGCAACTTGATTTTTAGGACCTACACTGCTGATAGACCAAGCACCTAGCAACGAAGCGAGCTACCTTCCGCTTCATCCCGTACCACTAAACATGCTCCCTCAGATCTCGGTACATCTTGTTGGCACCAGGGTGTATAGAGTACTGAGATCTGTGGGCCTCCTGCAAAATCTGCTCCCTGAGCTCTCCACTGGGCACACATAACCAGGAACCATGCCTCAAGGCACCATCCTCTACAAGAGAAAACTCGCCATCCACCAGCCCTGCTCGAACCTGCTCTCGGAGACACCGCAGAGCAACGTCCTTAAACTGTGCCGACTTGATCCTCTCTACCAAGTCTGACTGAATTTGTAGGCTCCACATCTGCATCTGAACTCCGGGCATGATCACCTCAATCCCAGGCTCTCCAAATCAGCAAGCAAATGACGGTCCATAGTCAAACACATGGCTGTCGGATACCTACTCAAGGCATCGGCAACCACGTTGGCATTTCCTGGGTGATACTGAAGTAAGATGTCGAAGTCCTTCATCAGCTCTAACCATCTGTGCTGTCTCATGTTGAGATCTTTCTGTGTAAACACAAACTTTAATCTCTTGTGATCTGTGAAGATCTCCACCCTCTCTCCATACAGGTAGTGCTTCCACAACTTCAGAGCAAATATCACTGCTGCCAGCTCCAGGTCATGGGTAGGATAGTTCTTCTCATGGGGACGTAACTGCATGGAAGCATAGGCAATCACCATTCCATGCTGCTGCAAGACACAACCCAGCCCCTTCCCTGAAGCGTCACTATAAATAGTGAACCCTCCTGAACCAGACGGCAATGTCAGAATCGGAGCTGTCGTAAGCCACTTTTTCAACTCATCAAAAGCTGCCTGACACTCCTCTGACCAAACATACTCAGCATCATTCTGGGTCAGCCGAGTCAACGGCTCTGCAATCCGGGAGAAATCCTGTACAAACCTCCTGTAGTATCCTGCCAGTCCCAAGAAGCTCCTGATCTCTGCCACTGAAGTCGGCACTGCCCTGCTGCGATCTTCTTCGGGTCCACTGAGATCCCATCTCCAGTCACCACATGACCCAAGAAGTCAACTCTATCCAGGAAGAACTCGTACTTCGAGAGCTTTCCATACAGCCTCTCCCTCCTGAGTGTCTCCAGAACCACCCTCAAGTGCTCCTCGTGTTCCTCCTCAGTCTTGGAATACACCAGAATATCATCAATGAACACCACCACAAAATTGTCCAAGTAAGGGTGGAACACCTTGTTCATTAATTTCATAAACACTGCTGGTGCATTGGTTAGCCCAAACGGCATAACCAAAAACTCAAACTGTCCGTACCGCGTCCTGAAGGCGGTCTTCGGAATATCCTCCCTCTTCACCTTCACCTGGTGATAACCTGACCTCAAATCAATCTTGAAGAAAACCCGAGCTCCGCTCAACTGATCAAAGAGATCATCGATCCGCGGCAGTGGATATCTGTTCTTGATCGTCAGGTTGTTGAGTGCCCTGTAGTCGATACACATCCGTACCGACCCATCCTTCTTGGGTACAAATAGTACCGGTGCACCCCAAGGTGAAGAACTCGATCGGATGAAGCCCTTGTCCTACAGCTCATCCACCTGCCTCTTCAGCTCTGCCAATTTACTGTTGTTCACTCGATAGACATGCTGAGAGATCGTCTCCGTGCCGGGAACCAAGTCTATCGAGAACTCTACATCTCTGTCCGGTGGAAGACCTGACAACTCCTCCGGGAAGACGTCCATGAACTCTGCGATCAAGGGATGTGGAGCCCCCTGCTCCTCAACTGAAGCTCTGTAGAAAAGTCCTCCGTCCTGCTCTGCCTACCGTCGGGTGTACTCGAACTCTGGCTCTCCTGGCGCCCCAAACAAAACTCTACCCCCTCGGCAATCAATGCTGGCGTGATGCTTTCTCAACCAGTCCATACCTAATACGATATCGTAGTTCGGTAGTGGCATTACGAGCAGGCGCACCTCCAACTCTCGGTCTCCCAAAATGATACTCTGCCCTCTGCAAACATCACTCACGAGGATAACTCCACCCCCGGTCGTGATCTTGCAGGTCCTAGATAATGATTCAGATACTAGGCCGTGTTTAATAGCAAAATATACTGATACGAAACTGTGGGAAGCCCCAGAATTAAACAGTGCAAAAGCTGGAATGGAGTCGAGAAGAACCGAACCTGCAATCAGCTCTCCGATGGCCTCTGCATCCTCGGCCGCCATGGCGAAAGCTTGCCCCTGCTGGCCTCCCCTGGCCTGCTACTGGTGCTGTAAGAACCGTTGCTACTCAGTCGGCAACGGTCCCTTCTACGGTCCCCTGGAGCCTTGGCTCCGGCTCCCTGAGCTGCCCTGCCTGCAAAGAGGGAACAATCCCTCAACTGATGCTCTGACGATCCACACAGGAGGCACTTTCCTAGCCTCTTTCTGCACTGAGTCCATCCGTACCTCGGCTTCTTGCAGAAACCACAACTGACTGGCTGCTGCCTAGGGCCCTGCTGCTGCTGTCTAGGCTGCTGATGCTGCACTGACTGATGCCTCGGCTGCTAAAACTGTTGCGGCTGGAACCTCTACTGCTGGTGGTGCTGCTAGTGCTGCTGCTGGTGCTGCTGCTGAAAGTGCGGCCTCTTGGCCGGTCCTCCGCTACCACCCGCACCCTGGATGTCTCGCCCCCTCTTGAGCCTAGGCTCAAGATTATCCTCCGCGGCTAATGCATCCACTAGGATCTCCTCAAAGGTAGTGCTGCGAGCACTCTTGGTATAGGACTTGACCTCCATTACCAATCCCTTCTTGAATCTTCGAGCCTTCGTCGCCTCGGACAGTCCCTCCACAAATCTGCCCAGACGGCAGAACTCCCCTGCGTAGTCCTCCACAGACTGGCTCCCCTGGACTAGGGCCTCAAACTGAGTCTCGAGGGCTCCTAGCGCTGCATCGGGAAAGAATTTCTCCTTGAACAGCTTCTTGAATGCTGTCCAAGTCTGCCCCAGAGTACCAACCCGCGGGTCGGTCTGGTATCATGTGCGGGCCAGATCCTGCATCATGCTGGCCGCTGCATCAATCTGAATCTTCGCCGAAATCTCTGCCAATCTGAATATCTCCTCCATGTGCTCTATCCACTCGTCGGCATACAGGATCCCCTCTGTCCCTCGGAAGTCCCTCGGGTGTATCTTCTGAAAATCCTGAATGCCCTTCTCCCTCGGAGGGTGCGGCTGCTGGACTCCCGCTAGATGAGCTACAACTCTCTCCACCGTAGTCACGGCCAGATCAATGCCCCGACTAAACTCTGCTGTCTGCCTCTGCTGCTGCTGTTGCTGCTGGCCCTCCATGAACTGCCGAAAGAATGCGAATAGCTGAGCTGCGTCAACTATCCCCGAAGGTGGCTGCTGCTGCTGAAGCACCTCCAGAATCACCGGACTCGGCCCATGTGCCACAGGTGGAGGGGCTCCTCCGAACGAAGCTGAAACGCCTACCCCAGCTGGCATGACTGGGGCTGCGGTACCAGGGGCTGGCTGCTGAGTATGAGAGGTGGCAGACCTCTCATCGGCGTCCCCCTGGCGATGTGATCTCGTCTCAACCATCCTGGAGACACAGATCAAAAGAAACAATTGCTGAGAATGAGTCGAAATAGCAAAGGAGGACAGTTTAAAGTCAAAGGAAGACAATAAGCAGCAAATTTAGATATACGAAATCTGATAAAGAGTTTTTCTAATGTGATTGATTACCTTCAAAAATATCCTAATTCTACTACAGGCTGCAGTGATACTCTAGTTCGAATACCACTGCATTTCAAATATAGGCCTGCATGGGCTACCACTAAAAACGTGTCACGACCCGCACCCAGTGCAAGGGTACGAGACGTGGGTACGTCCAGCCTACGTTGTAGTGTCGACGGTAGAACGCTATCCTAGGTCACATACATCTAACAGTTTATAAGGTACTTGTACAGTTTATACACTCCGAATGGAGGTGACATAAATAAGTACAACTCAATCACAGCTAAGGAAGATAGTACTGAAAGATAGGATAGATGAAACTCAGAATCCACAGAGTATAATACAAGACAGAGAGATAGCTGAAACTAAGATAACATCTCCAAATCCAGAGTACAACTCCAATATATACAATGTATCATAACATGAAGTAATAGAACTAGCCTAACTAACTAGCCTAGTCTACAGGGGTAATATCCTCAGCAAGTGCTGGGTCCTCCTGAGAGTCCAGCTCAAGTGTGTCATCTAAGCCTGCTCCGTAATAAGTGGGACACTGCTCCTCGAAGTCATCTGTAAAATTTTAACAGGTCCAGTCAGGACTGGAGTCAGCACAGTACATCTCACAAAGTTCATATCATGACAGGAATAAAATACAGGCAATAGAGTAAGATACATGAAACGCTTAAGAGTATACATGAGTAAAAAAGAAGACTGTAATGAAATATCTACTATAAGTAAAGAGCTACAGTGAACTAGTAATTTAGAGTACAAGCTAGACATGTGAACGGCTTGATAATAAACATGAGAGGTCGCACATGACTACACTACTTTAGAAATTGTCCATATGACTATTTATACTCTCCCGTACCCCAATCAATACACAAAGGTCCGTTCAAGTTATGTTATTGCATATGATATTCACATGGGGGCCCATAATGGGTGCACATGAATATAAACATGGGGGCTCCGTGATCATGAGGGTACATGAATCACGAGAGTACACATGTAAGGTGAAAGCACAAGAGTACATAATGAAAGTGAAACGCACATGACATGATGTATCTGATGCTCCCGAGGGGGATAACATCGTATAAAAAGATCCATATAGTACTAATCTGTGTTTCCATTGTGTCAGCATCAAGCAAAATAATCTAGAGCAAGAAAATACTCCTAGCAAGTATAAAACGGTCAGAGAATGTACTCGCCTGATATCCTGAATGTCCGGAAGAAAATACTGCCTGAGGAGTGGTGTCTGGCTCCTAATCAGAACAGCACAAATCACAACATGTCCAGGTAATAAAATAAGATACCATGATGCAGTCTACATGATACTAGGTCAAACCTAGACCAAGATCAACCCTGGTCAACTTCAGTCAACTAAATAGTCAAAGTTAGGTCAACTAGGTTAATCCTAGACTCAATGAAGTCTAACTAGGCCTAAACAATCTACATTAGCTAGTACATATCATACACTAGTCTATAAGGTATTACTCATGTGTGTATTTTATACACACAAATCACTCAAGGGTACCCTAGGCTATGTCATCTAGGTTATTGGCTATAGGCCCTGACCCATAGGCAATTAGCCATACACTAGGCCATATATCTATGTACACCTTACCTACATAGCCTATACCTATATTGAATCACAACCATATGTAGGCCATGTGCTAATACAAAACATATCACTATAGGCCAAGCACCCATATATATCTCAATACACATTATGCATAAACCCATAGGAATCTCATCCACACACTATATGTTCACACATTATCTATACATGTAATTATACATACACCTAGAGAGAGAGAGAGAGAGCTAAGAAAATAGGCAATTTGTGTGTGTATGTGTTAGAATTGTGTGTGAGGCATGTGTGAACATGTGAGAGTGTGGCATGTGTGTGTGCTCCTGTGTACAGGGAAGTGTTGTGAGTGTTCTCTGTTGTCAACAGGAACCTAACAGTGTGCATATGTGTTAAACATGTGTGTGTGTGCAATGTGAGAGTGTGGCATGTGTGTGAGGGTGTGGCATGTGTACAGAAATGTATAGGTGTAACAGGAAAGTGGGGGTAGGCTAGTGTGTGTGATGTATCAAGGTATCAAGTGACAGGAAACACATGTGTCCAAAGTGTCTCATGTTCAGTGTTCCTGGTTTTGTAACAGGGAAATGTGAAAACAGTGTACAGGTGTATAGTGTCTCAGGAACAACTGACCACAGGTTCAATCTCAGGATTTCAGTGTATGTGTGTGTGATATATTGACAGTGTACATATGTGTTAAACATGTGTGTGTGATTGTTAGGACAATGTGTCTCAGGAATTAAAGAATCAGTGAAAGCAGTAGTGTCCTGTGTGTGTGCACAGGAAAGTGAAAAACTGTGTATATATAGGAATATAGGTGACAAAGCTTCAGGTTTTTGTGTAGTATTTAGCTCCCAGGTTAACCCAGGTGACAGTGTGTAGCCTCCATTCCCGGAATTTTTGAAAATATTTTTTTTTGTTATTTATTTGATTTAAATGGTAATTTTTAGAATTTTATAAATGATTATTTAGGTAAGTATTACGGTAGATGATTTTAATCATGGTTGAGAATTGGAGTACAAGACAGCTAGGAATCATGGCACGGATAGTGCGGTGGCGTGCTTTGACTAGTGTTTAGCTATGGTAGCGGAATGCAAAGCTATAGAAGTGTCCCAACTAGGAAAACCAGACCAAGTTGCGACTTAACCCGTACCGAAGATTTTATTTATTTATTAATTATATTATTTGACGTTTAGGAGACCCGGTTGTACAAAACTAGTCAAACTGGAGCCGAACTGAAACCGAGCCCAAGTAATCTTGTAGAGAGACCAAAGGCGCCCACGTAGACGTGCATATTGCATTTATTAAATTTGATTGTCCAAATAGGCTTTCATATATCAAGGATTTATATGCATATAAATAATATATTTTATTATTACTAAAATTGACAGTCTATTTTTAGAAATAGGATAAATACTTTTATATTATTATATTGACACATTTTTGGATAATTGTATGTGTATACATTTATAATCCATTTTCACCTTATATATACGATTTTATACATATATGTGCTTATTATATTAGGATATATATTTACATAAGGTATATATTTGGAATTATACAAGATATATACTTATATAATATATGTGTATTAATAGCCAATCCCAACACCAGGAGAATATATCCCTAAGATTTATTTTGGACTCTGGGAGTATTTATGCATATATAGAAATATATGTATATATGTATAGATACAAGATATAGGTATATATATATATAATTGATTATATAAGCTTATAATAAATGTTATAATTTATTGAGGTATATACGTATATACGTGTTGTATATATATATATATATATATATATATATATATATATATATATATATATATATATATATATATATATATATATATATATATATATATATATATATTTTATATATATATATATATATATATATATATATATATATATATATATATATATATATAAAATATATATATATATAAAATATATATATATATATAAAATATATATATATATATATATATATATATATATATATATATCGGTTAATTGCTAATATATATATATATATATATATATATATATATATATATATATATATATATATATATATATATATATATATATATATATATATATATATATATATATATTAGCAATTAACCGATATATATATATATATATATATATATATATATATATATATATATATATATATATATATATATTAGCAATTAACCGATATATATATATATATATATATATATATATATATATATATATATATATATATATATATATATATATATATATATATATATATATATATATATATATAGGTGTGTATATATATGTAAATATTATAGGTGTGTAAATATGTGTAAGTACGTATATATACATGAGTGAATATATATATACAGATATATATATATAATTGCTAATATAAATAAAAAATATAATTGCTAATATAAATAAAAAAGAAAAAGAATAAGAAATAGCTAGCCCAGACCCAAAAACTATGCTCACCCATACCCGAATTCCCAACCCGAACCCGCTCAGGCCAAGCCCCAAACTCAGCCCGAGCGCAAGCCCTTCCCCGATACTGTTTCAACACAGTATATATACTAATGAAGAGATCGATAGAGGAAGAGACTTCATCGAAACCCTAACCAACACCCGTACCACCACCCTGACTCCCTGGCGAACCACCCTGCGGCCGTGCGCCACCGCCGTACGCCGGAGTCGGCCGGCCGGGAGCGAAAGCCAGCCCGCGCGCGCACAGGCGCGGAACAGCGCAGTGCAGCGACTCAACTTCGCAGGTATCCCACTCTCCCGTCTCATCCTCATTTTGTGAACCAATTGGTTCGATAGGAAGACAACCTATACGGCTTTCCACCACTTCAAATATTTTGAATTTAGAAGCTTTAGTTTGCTAGATAAATCGACACGAACAAGGCTCGAAAACCTGTTTTTGAACAGGACATAAACTGGGTCCAAACACCATTTTGGAAGGGGAATCCTGGATTAGATATTAGGAAATTTAAAAATATACTTGAATAGGTTTAAAGACAACCTATACGAGATTAGAACACTTTTTGTAGAACTATTTTCGTTTATTATACAGGAAGATAATTGATTCTAAAAATCAAGAAAAAAATAGGAAAAATATTTTTCGAAAACTAAAAATTGTTCGATACGACGTGCGTTCCGCCAAATCGAGCGACGTGGTCGCGAACCGAAAGCATCGAAAGCTGCGTATCGGCTTCGTGGTCGTGTGGGCTTTGACGGAATTCAAATTGGTCGCGTGTGCGCGACGAAGTTGATGCGTATCCGTCGATATTCCCCGTATCGGCCTCTGTGCAAATTTCCTAATTACTTCGTGCACTTTCGTCAGATTGAGACAAAACTTATGCCAATAGGACCGTATCATTTTTTTGGTCCTGTATGCCAAGTTTGGTCCGATTCTGAGACAGTTGATCGGATCGCCGTTTTGTGGGCTTTACGGTCCGACTCAACGTGTGATTTTGTGCACGGCCCGCCGGAATCCAACTTTGGACATACGGTTGGGTTTGTATCAGAAAACCGAATCCATAGACATATAATTTGATGACTTTAGAGACCATTGACCCTGGCATGATTTTCGGTGCAAAGCGGATCCAACGGCGGACACCGTTTTTGCCGAAATTACTGTTTTGCCCCTGTGTCTAGAATTGGACTTAAGGACATACAATCCTAGCTAATTTGACTATTCTAAGAACATTGGCAATATTTATTTCAGCTTTCGGAGACAGTTGTGATGACTTGGACTTTCTGCCTTATTGATTGGAGTTACATTGTTGGTTCTTCGTGCAACCCCCAGGCAAGGTACCTTGCCTCCCTCTACAGTTTATTTACATGCATATTTATATTATTATACAGTTTTAATAGTTGATTATTTATACGTGATTTGTATATCATGCCTGCTAGTATATATATAGCCTTGTTTATAATTAGCTTTGTAGTTCATATTGGATATACGTATATATAGTTCTTGTTCGTAGTTAACTTTGTAGTTCATATTGGATTAGTTTTCTCGTGTATCGTGATTGGGTCGTGTCGTGTCATCACTTGTACTTGGACTGAGTCGCATCGTGTCATAGGATGAATAAGTCATATCCGAACTGCTTTACCTCTTTGTCTTGAAATCTTGAAGCTAACCTGCGAGTCCACATCTGGGGCGAGGGTTAGTAGTTAAGCTAACCTGTGAGTCCACATTAGGGACGAGGGTTACTAGTTAAGCTAACCTGCGAGTCCACATTAGGAACGAGGGTTAGTAGTTATCTGTCCACACCTACGAGTCCACATTAGGGACGAGGGTGATGCTAGCCTGCGAGTCCACATTAGGGACGAGGGTTAGTAGTATATGGTCACACCTGCGGGTCCACATTAGGGACGAGGGTGATGCTAGCCTGCGAGTCCACACTAGGGGCGAGGGCTAGTAGTTGTTCAAACCTGCGAGTCCACACTAGGGACGAGGGTTTGAGTATTCGATTGGTTATCCATTGACATCGTGATATCGTGTTCTCTTGTTCTTCTCCAGCAGTTCGTTTAGGCGTAGTGGTTCTTCCAGTCGTGCATAGTCGTGTTTTCGTGCTGATTGGTCTTTCCCCGTTTATTTTCTGTATTTCCTTTATTGTATGATAAACTGCTAGATAGGCATGCTTTTATGTATCTTACTATGTCCCATGAGGACCTGATGATCTCTTCAGGTTAGTTATTGCGTGGAGTTAGTTAGCAGCTCGGGATGGCGGATGATTATGGCACTTGTGGGGTCCAGATGTGATGATATTGCTTGCGGGGTTCAGGTATTGATACCATGTTTATTATCCAGTTCATCCAGCTCATGTTTTCCTTTCATCATCATGATATATCATATTTATTGATTCAGTTTATAGACTCATGTTATTTCTTGGAGTCTAATCGGACATGCATGCTAGTGGGCTGCAGACCACGATCCATACTTGTTCATTCTTATTTATTATTCTTATTGTGAATTGAGATATAGTTTTGCCTTGCCTTGATTAGGCCCATTGCCATAGTGGTGACAACGTTTACGTATTCGAGTCGGGCTGGAGTCGGCTTGATGCGTAGCTGGCTTGCTCACGCTCTCACATCCGAAAAGCGGGTGCGGATCGTGACACAGTGTAATGTAGGAAACCAAAACAGTGTTATCAGGAATTGAAATCAGTGAATACAAGTAGCATAGTGTTGTGTACAAAATTTAGATAGGTGTGAGTTCTCAGGAATTAGGAAACATTCTCAGGAAATTGAAAATCAATGAATGGCAATGGTTCTCAGTTATCATGGTTTAAAACAGTTCCCATGTGTGATTTGCACATTTCACAGGTTAACAAACCAACAGTTATCCACAATTCCCCACATTCAAATCCCAATCAGTCAATCTCAGTCCAAAGTAAATCCTAACATAACATCTAATGCTCAAACAATTTAAACCATAGTTAATTTACATGATACTAAACATTTAATGTAATTCAAAAATGAAAAATCCAGTGAGCAACCTCACTGATACATCCCATGTATCAGTCGAATGGGATAGTTCCCATTCCATATTCAATTTAACAATTAATTAATAAAAATTAGGTAGGTAATTAATATACAATATAGGCACGTGTCACACACTCCATAATGTGTCCAAAATCAGGACACAAATGTATCCAACACCACACGAATCAGTGTACACTGCACTGGTCCAGTGTCTGTGCCCCCCGTGTCCAGTGCAGGTCAGTTTCCTCACCCGACACAAAACCAAGGGACACGAGACTTGGGGAGTGTCGTGTCAGACACTACCCCGAGCTCCAAGTCAAAGGATATGCGCCCACGTGTCCTACTACACCTGTACGAACACCCGAACAGCAAGGCACTGCTGTCCGCACGCGCGTGGCCGTGTCCATGGGTTCGACACGACTCTAAAACGACACGAAATCACCTCAGTCACTTAGAAACCCCTAAGCCACACTAAAACACGAATTTCTATTCAAACACATAATGAAAACACGATCAAAATGCCCACTGTGGCATTTCGTCGAACACCTACGACTGCTGACTGATACGTGTCCGATATGGATACGTAAAGGACACAAAAGTCTACAAAACCTATCCCTACAGTGAGAGGACACCTAGGGCTTCCTATCTATGCAAAGAAATCAAAATTTGGTGGAGGGAATAGAAAGTTACCTATGGGTGTTCTTCCACAATGAAACCTTCAAAAATGAGATCTCCACTAGCTAGCTCAAAGCCCCAAATTGTGTCAAACCTGTCAATAATCTCCATGAACAGTAGGGGGACACTAATTATGTCACCATGGAAGAAATTTCAATGAAAAAGGATCACTATTGATTAAAATAGGAAGAGTTTTAAATGGGAACAAACCTTGTTCTTACAAATGATGGAATGAACAAAGGAGGCTACTATTTTGGGAGGGATTATATAAGGTGTTGTTCCCTAGGGGGCCGACCACCAATGCTAGGTTTAGGGTTTTGGGGAAACAATCTAAGGGCTCTCATTACATCTAATCTATTCAATGGCTAAAAATCTAGGTTTCCCTTTTAGTTAAGTTGCAACCCATTTCATTCTAACTAATCATGACTTAACCCAACTAACCAATACTAACTAATACTAACCATGGCTAACTAGACTAACAATGACTAATCTAGGTTAGGTCCAAACTAGGTTAGGGCTAATATCAATCACATGACAATCAATTAAATAATATTTAAATCACACCATTCCAATAATCATATTAAATTCCAAATAATATATATTAAATTCAAATAAATTCAAAATGACAAAAATACCCTCAAACTAGAAATGTGGTAGTGACACATCCTCGAATCTTCCTCGTCCTGTCATTTGATATCATGTATCTTTCCCTATAGGGGTGCTTCTTTCTCAGTAGCTGGTGAAGCCAACATGGAGGAACGTTCAGTAGAGCATGGCTCGACGGGGCAGCAGCAGGAAAGAATACCTTCTCCTGACCACATCCGAGTGGAAGTGATATCCGAGCCAGTTGAACCACAGGTTCTAGAAACTCCTGCACCCACAGCGGTGCCGGTCGCGACGATAATACCTGATGCTGCAGCACTCCTGGAGGTCATCCAAGGATTTCTCGCCACTCAACAGCGTCAAGTGGCAGCCCATCAGCAACAGCAGACCCAGTAGTAGGAACATAATATGCTACTGAATTAGGGGTTATAATTAGCCCTTGAGAGAAGTGTCAGGAATGATTCGGGAGCGTCGGGGAGGTTCTGTCGACTTAACCCGAGATACTTTGACGGCATGGAGGATGCCATCACGGCGGATGCTTGGCTTCAGGATATTGAGGCCATATTGACCGCAACAAAGGTTCCAGCAGAAGAGAAGGTTGACCAAGTCAGACTGTTACTTCAGGATCTCGCCCGCGACTGGTGGGCATCGGAAGAGGTTGGAATGAGGCATCCTATTCCTTGGGATAGCTTCAGTGCCAGATTCAAGGCCGAGTACTTTGGCATGGTAGTGCGGTATGAGCTATAGAAGAGGTTTATCAGTCTCAAGCAGGCTGGTAAGGCAGTGGATGGATATGCAACGGAGTTCTGCAGACTGAGTCGGTTTGCACCGACGATGGTGGCTACGGAGCCAGAGAAGGCTATGAGATTCCAGCAGGGACTTCATTTGGAGATTCTATAGCTAGTAGAAGGGCACGACTATCAGACTTTTAATGCCGTTTTAACGAGCTAGGAGGCATGAACTCACCCAACAAAGGTTGGCGACAAGACATGAGGGCCAGAAGAGGTCTCTTCCCTAGAGTAGGGACGGAGGAGCAGTACAGCGAACATCGATACCAGCACCCGGCATACGTATTAATGAATCAGAAGTACCGCGGAGGATGGCGGTATCATAGATAACAGCACCAGCTCGGCATCAGCAGCCGAGGAATCAGCAGCAACGCCAGGAGGCGCCCATTGGATGTACTTACTGTGGCAAAGAAGGGCACACTAGGGATGTGTGTCGTTCAGCTAATAGTTTGTGCATGAGGTATGGCAGTCCAGACCATAGGATTGCCAATTATCTTATGATACAGATGCTAGGAGGGTCAGTTCAGCAGTTTCTGGCAATGCCAGCTCCGGAGGCAGCACCGAACAAAGGACCAGTATTGGCAGTAAGGCCGCTAGCCCAGCGTCTGTCGACGCAGGCTTAGATGTTTTCCAAGCACAGAACCAGGGAGGCTAGCATAGGCCACAGCAACAGCATGGACAAGGAAGACAGTAGCGGAGAGCTCAGCCAGGCCAGGGCCAGACCTGCACCTTATCATTGGAGGATGCACTAGCTTCAGGCGATGTGGTTGCAGGTAATATTTTTGTTACCTCTTTTCCTGCAGTAGTATTGTTTGATTCGGAGGCCACCCACTCTTTTATATCTGCACGATTTGTGACATGTATTGGATTGGAGTTCGAGGCATTGCCAGAGGGGATGAATATACTCACTGGTAATAGGAGCAGAGTGTGCTTAGCGTGTCCGATCTTAGTGTGTGTTCAATTATTGCCCGCATCTTTGATTGAGTTCCCTATAGAAAACTTTGATATTGTCCTAGGCATAGACTGGTTGAGAGACAGTCATACGATGATAGATTGTCGAGGAGGTAGGGTAGTGTTTAATATACCTAGCGTTGAGGAGTTTGTCTTTGTTCGATCATTGGAGGATCATCCCAAGTGCATTGTTGCAGAAGCATTGGCAGAGCAGGAGCAGATTCTAAGAGTGGTCAGAGAATTTCTTGATGTATATCCGGATGAGCTTCCTGGTTTACCACCGGTGAGAGATGTGGAGTTTTGTATTGAGTTAAATCCTAGAACGGAGCCTAAGGTCGATAGAGTCTATAGGATGTCGCAGTCAGAGTTGGACAAGTTGTACTAGCATAAAGAAGAACTGAAGGCGAAGCATTTTATCCGAGACAGTGAATCGTCCTGGGTAGCACCAGTGATTTTAGTACCCAAGAATGATGGATCGATGCGAATGTGCATTGATTATCGGCAGTTGAATGCAGTAACAGTGAAGAACAATTATCCGTTACCAAGGATTGATGACTTGTTTGATCAGTTGAGTAAGGCCTGCGTCTTCTCTAAGATTGATCTTCGATGCGGATATTATCAAGTGAGGGTCCGGGAGCAAGACATACCCAAGACAATATTTAGATCGAGATATGGGCATTATGAGTTTATGTTAATGCTATTTGGTCTAACTAATTCCCCAGCAGTATTCATGGATTTGATGAATCGCATCTTTATACCCTATTTGGATAAGTTTGTGGTAGTGTTCATAGACGACATCTTTATCTATTCCAGCAATGAAGAAGAGCATAAGAAACATCTTGGGACAGTTTTACAGACCTTGAGGGAGCATCAACTTTATGCGAAGCTTGGTAAATGTGAGTTTTGGTTGGATCGTATTTCGTTCCTAGGACACATTATTTCTGGAGCAGGAGTATCAGTAGATCCGAAGAAAGTTGAGACAGTAGAGAATTGGCCAGTTCCGAAGACGGTAGCAGAAGTGCGTAGTTTCTTGGGATTGACAGGTTACTACAGGAGGTTCGTAGCAGACTTTGCCAGGATTTTGACACCCTTGACACGTTTGACGTATAAGGATGTAGAGTTTGTTTGGTCAACAGAGTGTCAAACATCATTTGAAGAGTTAAAGAAGAGATTAACCTCATCCCCGATCTTAACACTTTCAGTAGGATCGGGAGGGTTTACAGTATTTTGTGACGCATCCGGGAAGGGACTTAGGTGTGTATTGATGCAGCATGGTAAGGTGATAGCATATGCATCTCGACAGCTTCGAGATCATGAGAAGAACTATCCGACCCACGATTTAGAGTTAGCAGCAGTACTGTTTTCGCTTAAGTTATAGAGACACTATTTATATGGGGATCGAGTGGAGATCTACACTGATCATAAGAGCTTAAAGTATGTATTTACCCAGAGGGACCTAAACATGAGACAAAGAAGATGGTTGGAATTACTGAAGGACTTCGATGTGAATCTTGAGTATCATCCAGGCAAGGCGAATGTGGTAGCAGATGCCTTGAGCAGGAGGGGTGGCACATTCATTTTAACCTCGCAGAGGCATATTTTAGAAAATCATCAGGAAATGGAAATTAAAGTGATCTTGCCATAAGATACAGGAGTTATGGCCAGTTTAAAGATTCAGTCTACTTTAGTAGAGAGGATCAGAACAGCCCAGGCAGAGGATCCACGGATCCAGAAGCTTCGATTAGAGTGTGAGTCAGGTCTCAGGAAGAAGTTAGTAATCCATGAGGATGGTACACTTAGGTTCAGAAACTGTCTTTGTGTACCAGGTGGAGACCTTCAACAGGAAGTTACGTCAGAGGCTCAAAGTTCTCCTTATTCCATCCATCCTGGAGGCACAAAGATATACCGGGATATAAAGCAGCACTTTTGGTGGAATGGCATGAAGAGGGAGAGAGCGAGGTATGTTTCTAAATGTTTGGTATGTCATCAACTCAAGGCAGAGCAGCAGAGGCCAGCAAGATTGTTAAAGCCGCTTCCTATTCCGGAGTGGAAGTAGGAGGATATCACAATTGAATTTGTGACCGGTTAACCTAGATCTCGGACCGATCGAAACACAGATTGGGTAATCGTGGATCGACTCACGAAGGTTGCTCATTTTTTTCCTTTTAGAGTAGGGTTGTCTACGGAGCAGTTGGCAGAAATGTATATGAAGCAGATTATGAGACAGCATGGTGTTTCAGTCAGCATAGTATCAGATCGAGACATACGGTTCACCTCTCACTTTAGCGGAGTTTGCATCAAAGTTTGTGTACCTAGGTGAGGTTCAGTGCAGCCTATCATCCACAGATGGACGGACAGTCAGAGAGAATCATTCAGACATTGGAAGATATGTTACGGGCTTGTACTTTAGAATTCGACGGAACTTGGGAAGATCATCTTCATCTAGTAGAGTTCTCTTACAATAATAGTTATCAGGCAAGTATACAAATGGCACCATTTGAAGTATTATATGAAAGAAAATACAGGTTCCCTCTAGCATGGGACGATGTGGTAGAACGAAAATTATTGGGACCAGAGATGATCACGTAGACCGTGGAAACAGTCAAGTTGATCAGAGAGCGACTTTGAGTTGCGCAGGACAAACATCGACACTGGGCAGATCAGCATCATAGGCCTCTAGAGTTTGGTGTTGGTGACCAAGTGTTTCTGCGAATTTCGCCTACTCGGGGTATCATCAGATTTTGAACCCGAGGAATGCTTAGTCCGAGATACGTTGGTCCATTTGCTATTCTCGCTCGGGTAGGCGATGTTGCTTATCGTCTTACCCTTCCGCCTTTGCTACATGATGTACATGATGTGTTTTATGTATCTCAGTTGCGTAGGTATATCCCGGATCTGAGTCACATCCTTGATCATTCTGAGCTGGTCGTCGGTACATACCTGACTTACGTGGAGCAACCCGTATCCATTTTAGATCGGCGAGAGAAGGTGCTCAAGAACAGGACTATTAATCTTGTCCGCGTTGCTTCGGGCCATCACTCTTCGGGGGAGTCGACATAGGAGCGCGAGAAACTACTATAAAAAGGGGACAATACAATGACTACGCAACCTGCTTGTGCCTACATCTTATGCGCCCAAAGCAGGACTATACGTCCACATGAAAACAAGCGTGTTTCCTCATATGGGTGCATAACATCATTCCAGCTCAGAAACTGTCACGTCCCAGAACCAGAATACTGGAGAGCAGGGGCGTACATAGCCAGCTACGTATAATGAAATGGAATCCACCTCACTATACGGTCACGGCTGTCTAGATATATGAGGGTTTAACTACAATCCAACAGTCTCCTATGGTCAAGAACAAGCCTAGTGTCTCAATCTCAAGCAAGCAAGTAAAGTTACAAGATATAAGATCACCAAATATACAATAGTAAGGCGTTCCAAACATTACATATTCAGCTGATCATGAAAATAGTCATTACAAAATGTGAGGACTAGCAAAAGTTTCAGTCATACATGATCAACCCTAGGATTTGTCAATCATGTTACAGCCCGTAGGCAGACAGTATGTAAAGAGCATCGAGCTAACACGTGCTCGTCGGCTAAACGCCTCAAAAGAATAATTTTACAATAAAGTGGTAGAGCAAAAATAAACCCACTCGTTGCCAGGATTCCGTCTAGTGGTCACCATCTGGCTGGAAAACCGGTAGATCCTCTGGAGTTGCTCCGGTATCTGGCTATACAAAACCAGCTCGGTCAGACCCCAGAAAGAGCAAGTGCCACAAAGGAGGCTTCATTTAGGAACTAAAACCTGCAATTAGCACAAAACATAATTACATAGTAAAAGACAGTAATTAAGAAAAAGCATGACAGATGATATACGATGAGATAACCATGTGACTATTAAGATAACTAGGTTACAACCCGTAAACCAAACAAGGACCGGGGTTGTAACCCTTCGTCTGAAAAGAACTTGATTTCTTCCACTATTTATCGGCAAGATAATATAAGAAATCAGGACATGTAACAATCTGGTGCAGGGATCAAGACAAGACTAGACTGGTTATTCCATCCAATCAATCACGGCCAAGCAATGAGTACGGCTTCATACATTAACTAACTAGGGTTATCACATGCCTAGTTACTAACAAGATGCAGCGAGATTATTCCACAGCCACAAGCCCTGTAGACCATCCAGGTATCCAGGTCGAATATTAAAGGTTAAATTCAGGTGGATACATCGTCCAGGAAAGGCATGTACCCTTAAGTAGCTTGAAAGGTGCAACACATGACAGTGTGCTGGAAATATGCCCTACTTGACGGCAGGCTACAAATCCCAGGCGCCCAGGTAACGGGATTGCCTGTAGCTGGGACATCTCTTCATGACTACTGTGTTATTTGTAGGTAAAAAAAATCAAACTGAGCCTAGTTGACTGCTTAAAGACAAACTGTGCCTAATTCATGAATCTGGGCAGACTGCGCCTAGTTTTCCGTCAACAGGGCAGACTGAGCCTAGTTTTCAGCCAACTAGATTAAACTGCGCCTAATTCATGAATCTGGGCAGACTGCGCCTAGTTTTCCGTCAAAAGG
The DNA here is from genome assembly GCA_029216955.1 of Iris pallida. Classification (NCBI taxonomy): domain Eukaryota; kingdom Viridiplantae; phylum Streptophyta; class Magnoliopsida; order Asparagales; family Iridaceae; genus Iris; species Iris pallida. The sequence goes on along the minus strand of JANAVB010031416.1, from coordinate 7,412,788 downwards.
GCAGACTGTGCCTAGTTCTCAATCAAACTCAAATAGCGCCTATTCAGTACTCAGAGAGGCGCGTTTCTCAAACCGCGCGTAGATCACATAATCATTATTATCTGATAGCACGTAAATCGAAATGACATCTCATCATTATTCTGACAGCGTAGCACTCGAGGAAGATATGATAGCTGTTTAGACAGATTGCACCTACATCGAAGAACCAGGCACTATCGACAGACTGCGCCTACTTTTGACTATATCAAGCACACTTTGCAGATTGCGCTTACGTCTCAGTGAAGAAGGCGCAGTTCAATACAACATCAATTCAGAGCTTGCCACGTGTCCCTGAAACAGGCGCGCTTTGACTAAATCAACGCCTAACTACCACTCTACATGTCCAACACGTGTCCCACTAACTGTACACGACCAAGCGCATGTCAATCAAATAATGCCACGTGTCTAGAGCAGTTGGTGCACGTTCGTGATAATGGAGTGAAAACAGGCACAGTTTGTCATACGTGCTCAAAACAGGCGCAGTTTGTCATACATGCTCAAAACAGGCGCACTTCAACCAGGTACTCTCCAGAATAACTGCCCAAAATAGTTATTTCAGAACTCTATAAATAGAGTTTCGTTTCCATTCAACAGAGGACAGATCAGAGAGATCAGATTACACACAGAGAGATTATTCTCTTCAGAGAATCCAGGAGTTCTTGCTAAAGTGCTGCTGCGTTCTTCAGAGGCTCTTCGCCTTCAGTTCATCAGAGGCTTCCTGCCTTCGTTCCATCAGAGGCTTCCTGCCTTCAGTCATCTTCAAAAGCTTTCGTCTTCAAAAGTTCACATCGTCCAAGGGATAAAGCGATCGTCATCCAGATCGGATTCCTATAGTTGTACTTTCCCAGAATTCTTGTAATATTCTTTACAAAGTTTGTGAAATAAAGATCATACTTTTGTTTTTGCAAACAAAATGGCGACTCTGCTGGGGACGACCTTTTTCTCTGATGAAAAGGTGACAACTCAATGTGACACGACGTCTATCGGCTCGACGCAGAAGACTTTGGTCGTGAAAGTCGACCAAACGGCCTACGAAGCACTGATTAATGCACAAAGCACTCCTCGCCGCACTACGACTTCCGTCAAGAGCAAGACTCGCTCAGTGTGGGCTCCCAAGAACTCTGCTCCTTCTCTGATGAAGAACGCTGCCACTTCCTTGGCACAACCTGCTGTTTCCAAAACACCAGTGCCTATCTCTGGTAACCTGGCGCAGTCTGTTCCCTCTTTAGGGAAACAGATTGTTCAGGCGCAGTCTGCGGCCAAACATGCCAACCAGGCACAGTCTGTTCTCTCCTTAGGGAAACAGACTAGAACTGTGAACCAGGCGCAGTCTGCTGTCAAACCATCTTCTGGCGCAGTTCATGCCAAAACAGCACAATCTCTGCCTCACAATCAGGTGCAGTCTATTCTCTCCTTAGGGAAACAGGCGCAGTCTGCCACCAAACCTTCTTCTGGCACAGTTTATGCCAAATTGGCACAAGTCAAATCTTCTGCTGCTGCCAAGGCTCAATCCAATACATCTGCTGCCCTGACTAAACAGGCGCAGTCTACTCAGGCGCAGTCTGCTCAGGCGCAGTCTACTCCGAATCACTCCAGAATCCAGAAACCCCAAACTGCTCAGGCGCAGTTTGCTGAGGACAGTCCTTTGGCTGTTCCTTCTTCCATTCCATCAAAAGGAAAAGGCCCTTTGGTCTTATCCCAATCTTCCCAAGCTCAAAACTTGAAAGATAACAGAGGAAAATGCTCTTTAGCTATCCCTTCATCTCAAAACAATGGGAAAGGTCCTCTGACCTTTTCCAAGTCTTCTTCGATTCTTATCGAGGAGGATCCAACTGATAGTGCCTCTGCACCTATTAGTACGAATATCCTCCTTAACAAGGGTTCTCGTACTAATCAGAGAGGTATTTTACCTACTCCCAAGGCAAATATTCAGGAATTGCCTAATTTGCGGATTTCACGATCCGAACAAGGCAAATTACAAGTTTCACAAACTGAGGTTCCCAGGGGCGGTTTAAATGATTTACGGGCATATCTTAATAGAAAACCCCAATCAAAACCTACCTCTGTAAAACGCAAGCATGCTAAGATCAACTTGCCTCAATATCAACCTTTAGAGGCAAGGAATCCTGACAATTACGCCAATCAGATGAGTACCTCTCTTTATACTCATGGAATCGAACGTTTACGAAATCGGAATCATGTTCCAAATGTCATCTATGAGTATATCCCTGCTACTTCTTCTCATCCCGTTGTCTCTGATCTTCGGGATCATCTCAGGCAGAAACGGAATATCACCCCCAGTTCTCCCAAACAATCACAAGTTCATCATTGCAATCATCCTCACGAAGTGGTTATCAAATGTTGTTGCCAAACAACCAAACATTCTGTCTTCGAGCGTCTGAATTTCCCTTATGTTGATCAAAAGAGTGATGATGAAGAAGAGGTAATGTTTGCCTCCGTCAACATGACTTCCAGAGACTCTGGGGGTAGAAAATGCAAGCATGGAAAGATCCGGAGACCTAGCCAGCACTATCTTGACCGACTTAGAGAATCAGATGATGGTGTTTACCAGCATACTCGATCTCGAAGCCGAGAAACAATCGGTCAAAGGAATCTTCCTTACAGTGATCGGTCTACTTCTCATGATGGGGGTAATTCGGACTTTGCTGTCGACAGTGATGGCTCTGAACAAACTGTGTCATCTATCATGGCACGAGAAGTGACAGCATACGTTACTGAAGAACAAGATGCTTCTGGTTCTAACAATCAGAATCAAAGGATTGTTGCACTAGAAGAACAATTGAAGACTATGGCCGAAATGATGGCTAAAATGCATGATGTTATTATGGCTCAGCACATTCCACCGGTCATAACTCCTGAACCATTGGTTTCTTCCACTCCTCAGAATCCTGGTCTGGGGGTACCACCTCCTCCAGTCACCACAGTACCAGTTCAGGTTACTCTTAGCCAAACTGGTGCTGGGGGTGATGCTTACCATACAGTTCCTCCTCTGGCCATCACCAATCAATCTAGTAATCCTCAATCTTCAGGGAACGCTAATGATGCTGTTGAACAATTACGGAATCAATTTGAAGCCTATACACAAAGGGAAGGCTTACAACGGTTGGGCATTAAACAACCCTATCCCGCCGAATGGAAGAAAATGCAGTTTCCGCCAAAATACAAATTCCCCACCATTATGCAGTTCGATGGCACTTCATCTCCCAATCAGTATATTAATCATTTTGAATTGATGACTGATCCTCTTCAGCCTAATGATGCCCTTCTTACTCGGGTATTCGTCAGTTGCTTAACTGGCGCTGCTTATGACTGGTACCGAAGTCTACCAGACGGATGTATCACTTCTTTTGTTGGTTTCAAACAGATGTTCCTTGAACGATTTTATGAAGGCGTCAATGACATGACTATGTCAGCCCTCATTAAAATTAAACGAAGAAATAATGAGCCTGCTGAGCAATTTATCGAGAGGTTCCGTCGCGAAGCTCTCAAAATGCCAATGGGAACACCATCTGCTGTTACAATCGATACTTGCAAGAATAATCTCTTGCCAATTATCAGTATGTGGACAGGGGCAACTCAATTCCAGGATTGGCCTTCTTTCATTATCAATGCTAAGGCAGCAGAACTTAGCGCTGAAAAATTCAAGACATTGGGAGTTCATATGAATCCTGACCAAGGCGATCATAGCTCAAACTCTAACAACAATCGCCAAAATAACAAGAGGGACAAAGATACATCTACTCCTAAAGAATCTTTGGCCATTGACTTGAGAAGCAAAGATGCACTGGCTGTTAATGTTGCTCAATCTGCACTTATTCCATCACAACAACCTCAAAGAGCACCACGTCCTAAAGAAGAGTACTCTTTCGATGAAGATGACATCATGGGTATCTTTGAATGTCTTACAAAGAGCAACAAACTGCAATTACCCGACCCTAAAAGGGCGGAAGAGGTTGGTAAGACTGACCATCCAAAATATTGTGTCTATCACAGGTTTGTTGGACATCCTACTCGAGCATGCTACGTGCTCAAAGGCAAGATCCAAGAGCTAGTCAACGCTGGGGTTATCACTCTTCAACAAGACGAAAAGACTGTGACCACAAACATGGTCTCAGTTCAATTTGGAGACTTTCCTCCTCTGATGGTGCAAGACGGCGTCATTCCAATCCCCAAAGCTACTCTTGAGATTGAGAATCTCCCTCTTTCTCAGAATAAAGGCCTTGTTCCATTATCTCTTGATAATGGTGAAATTATGTGGATCCATCCTGATCTCGCTTCAGAGTTTGAAGTCTCATATTCCAAGAAGAAAGATCGTTCTAAAGGCAAGATAAAGATTTGCAACATGGTGTCCTTCGACCCTACAAACGAAGAAGAGATCTTGATCGGCACCAGATCAGGAAAAACATATCAACGGGAAGTCCCAGAAGCTCCAGAGTCTTCTTCGGAGTCTGCTCCAGCACAACCTGCATCTATTGAGGAGAATCCTTCTACATCTGCACCAGTAGTGGTGTCTATTCCTCCCAAATCTACTGCAGTAGACAAGGGCAAGCAACAAGTCCGCTTCGACAAACCTCTGAAGAAATTATCACTCACAGGATTTGAGAAGCCTTACAATTTCGATATTTTGGTCCAATTAGCTAATACACCAGCCAGATTGTCAATCTTCGAGCTCTTGCGTCTTTCCAGAGAGACTCGGGAAACTCTAAGTGAAGCCCTGATGCAAGCAGAAACCTGCTTGACTTTCCTCAAGAAGCTGGAAGCAGAACCAGTTTCTTGCCTACACTGCCACAGTGTTCTGGACTTGATGCCGAACATCACTTTTACGCAGGACGATATGCTGCTAGAAGATAATCGACATGACCGTCCTCTATATTTTACGGGCTATATCGATTCCATGAAGGTTGATCGTCTATTGATTGATCCTGGGTCCGCTCTCAGCATTATGACGAAGACTATGCTAGATGCACTGAAAATACCTGTGCATAGTCTTTCTGTTACCATTACCACAATTCTGGGATTCAACCAAGGTAAAAGCGAACCTTTGGACAAGATTCGCCTAAAACTACAAATAGGCAATCTGCGCACTAAGGTTACCTTTTATATCATCGACAACCATGGCTGCTCATGCAATGCTATTCTGGGGAGGCCATTCCTGCATGAACATAACATCGTTCCTTCCACTCTTCATCAATGTTTTAAATACGTTGATGACAATGGAGAAGTCCATAAGGAGGTGGCTGATCTCCATCCCTTCAAAGGAGTTGAGGCATATTGCAATGACTTCGCATGTATAAAAAGGAATTCATGAAGATTGTTCTGTCTCTTGACACAGAAGAAGATCAGGAAGCAACGTCCAGTGAAACCCTCATCATACCTGTTAAAGGGCGGGTTTCTTATCCTCAGTCCTCTAAACTATTGGCTATTCACTTGCCAATTCAGAAACAGCCAACTGATGATGATTAAAGGGAGCTCACCTCCTCTGAGCCTCTTGTTATTTGACTTACGTCGTAACAAGATAAATAAAAAAAAAGCAGCTCACTTCCTTTGAGCCACTTGTTATCAAAGACAAGGAAAATAGGGAGCTCACCTCCTCTGAGTCGCTTGTTATTGACCTCCGTCGTAAACAAGTCTAAACTTCCTTCACGTTCTTCCTCTCCCCCTCTTGTAATCAATCTGACCAAGTCTGCTAAGGCTAAAGGTCCTGTTGTAAATACCACTGTGTATATCAATGAAGATGTATCTCCTTTCCAGTATACTGATGTCATCTACTATACTAAGTATTATTTGGAAATGTTAGATAGCTTCCAATCATTCACAATGGGAGTTGTGCAAGCTCTTCAGACGGAAGTCTCAAATGATCGGCTAGAGAAGTCCTGCTTTATTGTTCCTTCTCGAAAGAAAGGCGAGAGTCCAATACTTTTTAGTAAAGGACCAGAACAAAAGTTCAGCTATACGGATGACAGCAAAGTTAACGATACTGGACCTATTCAGCATCATCGTTACAGTCAGCAGTGCAAAGACATCCTCCGAAAGATGGGCTACGACTTCAAAAGTGGCCTCAACTACGGCAAAGGAAGGCGAACTCCTGTTCGTACAGCTGTTCCATATGGAAAGTCTGAAATGTACTACAGCAGGACTAACAGAGGGCTCGGATATGCTTCTCCGCAAGAGTTATCCCCAGCAGTCTCTAAATCTGATAGTGACGAGCGCTCCAATTCTTCTGATTCCAGATCATGGGATTCTGACACCAGTATTGGTCAAATTCATCGATTGACTATATCTTCTAAATGAACATCCTATACAAAATTATCCGACGGTTCATCCCGTTCATCATCATCATCTGACGGTTCATCCCGTTCATCATCACCATTTGACGGTTCATCCCGTTCATCATCATCATTTGACGGTTCATCCCGTTCATCATCACCATTCGACGGTTCATCCCGTTCATCATCATCATCTGACGGTTCATCCCGTTCATCATCACCATTTGACGGTTCATCCCGTTCATCATCATCATTTGACGGTTCATCCCGTTCATCATCATCATTTGACGGTTCATCCCGTTCATCACACCATTTGACGGTTTATACCGTTCATCTTCATCATCTGACGGTTTATCCTCTTCCTCACATCATCCGGTGGTTTATATTCCTCCATAAAGAATTGAATTCAATCAGTCTTGAAAAATAAAGATTCATCATTCGGATATTCATTAAATGTCTGAAACGTGAGGTTAATCCTTCCAGATCGAGCAGACAACTTAGCCTATGCGCAACTTGATTTTCAAAATTCAAAGTATTTCGAAATTTTGAATAAAATCAACTTTCGAAAACTTTGAAGGGGGTCTTGTAGGTAAAAAAAAATCAAACTGCGCCTAGTTGACTGCTTAAAGACAAACTGTGCCTAATTCATGAATCTGGGCAGACTGCGCCTAATTTTCCGTCAACAGGGCAGACTGAGCCTAGTTTTCAGCCAACTAGATTAAACTGCGCCTAATTCATGAATCTGGGCAGACTGCGCCTAGTTTTCCGTCAACAGGGCAGACTGTGCCTAGTTCTCAATCAAACTCAAATAGCGCCTATTCAGTACTCAGAGAGGCGCGTTTCTCAAACCGCGCGTAGATCACATAATCATTATTATCTGATAGCACGTAAATCGAAATAACATCTCATCATTATTCTGACAGCGTAGCACTCGAGGAAGATATGATAGCTGTTTAGACAGATTGCACCTACATCGAAGAACCAGGCACTATCGACAGACTGCGCCTACTTTTGACTATATCAAGCACACTTTGCAGATTACGCTTACGTCTCAGTGAAGAAGGCGCAGTTCAATACAACATCAATTCAGAGCTTGCCACGTGTCCCTGAAACAGGCGCGCTTTGACTAAATCAACGCCTAACTACCACTCTACATGTCCAACACGTGTCCCACTAACTGTACACGACCAAGCGCATGTCAATCAAATAATGCCACGTGTCTAGAGCAGTTGGTGCACGTTCGTGATAATGGAGTGAAAACAGGCGCAGTTTGTCATACGTGCTCAAAACAGGCGCAGTTTGTCATACATGCTCAAAACAGCCGCACTTCAACCAGGCACTCTCCAGAATAACTGCCCAAAACAGTTATTTCAGAACTCTATAAATAGAGTTTCGTTTCCATTCAACAGAGGACAGATCAGAGAGATCAGATTACACACAGAGAGATTATTCTCTTCAGAGAATCCAGGAGTTCTTGTTAAAGTGCTGCTGCGTTCTTCAGAGGCTCTTCGCCTTCAGTTCATCAGAGGCTTCCTGCCTTCGTTCCATCAGAGGCTTCCTGCCTTCAGTCATCTTCAAAAGCTTTCGTCTTCAAAAGTTCACATCGTCCAAGGGATAAAGCGATCGTCATCCAGATCGGATTCCTATAATTGTACTTTCCCAGAATTCTTGTAATATTCTTTACAAAGTTTGTGAAATAAAGATCATACTTTTGTTTTTGCAAACATTATTCTAGTTATTAACCTTAGTCCATTTCAGTGGGTACCCCTGACCGTGGTACTAAGGAGTCCCATCCTAAGCATGATGTAAGACAAGACAGGTTCATTTGTACAAGCACAATCGCCCACGGTGTCCAGGTTATTCATACTTGTTATGTCAAGTAGCCGTCGCAACAGCTTATCAAGATATATCATGTCAGGTTACTTGTCAGGAGTGCGCCACGGCGGGCCACTATCATGTCATATTACTTGTCAGGAGTGCACCACTATGGGTCACTGTCGTGTTCATGGTACAAGTACAGGATAACACAGTGCAAGCATTCCATCAAGAGACCCAACTTACAGGGAGGGTTGCAAGACATGAGTCCGATGGATAACAATTGAGCCATAAAATACAAGGTTATGGAGGAGCCATGCCGTTCGGGTATATGCGGCATCAGGATCACTGGATCCCCATGCGGCCATTAAGGGAGAGCGCATGCGGCTCAGGAGGGGCAGGGGCATGCGGCCAGGGAGGCAAGGGCGCATGCGGCTCAAGAAGTCGGGCCTCATACGGCCAGCGGAAGGGGAGGGCCTCATGCGGCAGGGTATGGATGGGCGCATGCGGCAGTGCGGGAAGATGTCCGTGCGGCCGGACGGGCATACGCTTATGCTTCTGAGAATGGGTTAGTTTCCATGCGGCTCGCGGGAGGCAAGGCCTTATGCGGCTGAGTAAGAACCCTCATGCGGCCAGGAAGGGACATGCACTTATGCGGCTGGATCAAGTGGAGTCCTATGCGGCTAGCAGGGGAAGGATCTTATGCGGCTCGCGGGGATGCAACTCATATGCGGCAGCAGAATTATCTTCATGCGGCTCGGGAACGATGAGTTTATGCGGCTCTAAATCAAATCTTCATGCGGCCAGGGAGTTAAGTCCCAGCGGCATAGGCCATGCGGCCAAGAACGCGACAAGGCTTATGCGGCTGAGGGATCTTACCGCATAAAAGCTACGCGGCTAAGTCCATGCGGCTATGTACTGTACTTCTTCTCCATTCTTTCGAGGAGGAGAACCCTTCAAGCCATGACTCCCAGACTCCATAAATATTTCATCTAGAGTCCAAATCCGAACTTCCATAGGTCGAATTGGGGCAGAATAAAATCCTCTACAACATGGAACCATAAAAACTTGAAAATAACAATGTTAAATAGGTCAAAACCCAGGAAATCCTAAAATAAAATAAACTTAGATCTACGAAAATTTGGCCATGGAAATTGAAAATGCCAAGCACTAAAGAGTCTTAGAATATTGCAAAGAAGAAAATGGAACAATAATTCTCGAGTTCCTCCATGAAGCAAGATGCACTTGCCTAAACCTCTCTTCCTGGTAGGTGGAGAGTTAATGGAGGAGAAGGAGAAGAGTAATGGGAAGAGAGAAAGGAGAGGGGGCTAATAAATGGGGATGGTGGTGGTAGGTAGGTGGGTTGGTTCTCCAATAAAATCGAACCAAGCCAACAAGCCAAATAAAACCGAGATGAACCAAGCAAAGAAATGCCCAATAAATTAAGCAGAGAAACATGCAAATACGAGTCTAAATACATACACATATACCGAGATACGTAATACGAACCACAGGCATTACAACTCTACCCACCTTAAAAGAATTCCGTCCCCGAAATTTAATCAAGAGACTAGGGATGTAAGGACAAGCTATACTAAGCAATCAATCAAACAATCAATCATGCAAGCAAGGAATTTGAAGACACGAGGAAGAGAAAAAATATTCTGCTAAGAACCTCTCTGCCGGTTCTGAATCTGAGCTTGGACCAGGGCATACTGCTGGGGTCTCTGATGCTGGAAGACTTGTCACTACAACAAAAAACCCTTTTAATGACGGCTAAAAAGCGTCATTAATGACGAACCATGACGCTTTTTTTCCACAGCAACCGTTATGAAAACGGGTGTTATAAATGTTTTTTAAAAGCGTCATAAAATAACCGTCATGAATAGTTTCTATAAAAGCGTTATGAATAGTTAATATATAGTGCACAATTCAGAACAATTTTAAAACGTCATGAATAGATAATATGTATAGGCTCAATGCAGCACATTTATAACACTTTATACTATTCAAATTAGCATATTTATAATGCTCTATACTGCACAGTATATATTACATTCCAAAAACTTAACATTATATATCACCATTTTTATTACATTTATCAAAATAGAGTACATATCAACATCTTCATTACATTGAATATCCAAATACAGAATGTACCAAAAAATAGGAATAAATCTCTCTTTTGCTAACCAAATTATTAGAAATATTTACTTAAGTAGATTCTGACCATGGATCTTCTCTCTGCCATCTCTTGAATATGCAGCATAATTTGCCAATAGTAGGCATCTCTTCTGCTAGCAAATCTTTTTGATGTTCAGCTTTTTTTTACCATGAGCCTTCTATCCACCTCCTTGACATCTATTTCAAGTTCATATTCCTTCAACTAGCTATCACTTGAAGTAGGCCCAGGCTTCGAAATACTAGCGTCGGTTGCAGAAAGATTAATTTCCCCTTCAGCAAGATACATGAGATATATAATGAACAAGTCCAAAAACTAGAGATCAATCACACATTAAGTTGTGTAAATTATGATCTCAAGATGAAAAGCTTAAAGAAACAAACAGGTTAAAAATATTGCAACTAAGTTCTTCCAATTGAAGGTGATTTTTGTAATGTATTTATAGTCCACCAAAGTTGCATTGAAACTAGTAGACCTTGTTAAGTATAGCAAGTTTGAATGTGTTTAACTGTGCTTCCTTAAAATCCCATCAAAATATAGAATACTGAGATATTAAATATTTGGTTTATGATAACTAATGAACTAATAATTAAAATTCAATCCAAGTACTTCTTTCTAGTTTCATACAAGATCCATATGTTTCTAAGGATGCTTAATTGCATCACCAGTTGTTCCATATATTCCAGGTTCTATATTTTTAACTTTTACCTTTTCTAACTATTATTTGGCCTTGATCCCATTGTTGAAAAAAAGAAATAGGAGTGACAAAAATTAGATTTGTAACAATTAATTCTATCACGATAGATCACGTAAACTTATTACTGTAATTAGAACTGATGGAGAAGTTCATACCGAGTTTCTTTATCTCCTTTTGATAACTTGCTCTTGCCCTTTTCCTGTGTTTGCTTACACTCTTTCAGTAAAGCTTCAGATATGGCGTCGGCCTCCCATTTTCCTGCCATTTTTTCAAGATTGCCACGATAAACTTGCAGTAATTTGAGTTTAAAAGCTTTCAAATAAGTTGTAAAGATAAACAAAGACCAGACACATTTATCCTCCAAAATCAGAAATATAAATAGTAATTTATATAAAAGGACGTCTACAACATGATAATATTAAGCAGAAGTAAAATGCTATTAACAGTTCAAATACCAATTGGGGAAATAAAAACATCTAGAAACTTTTTCATGTCTTCACCATAGCTGTAAAGTACTATGTCAATCTGGTGACCCATTAACACCTAAAAGGCAAGGCAAGGCAAGGCAAGGTTGTATAAAGGGGAGAAATGTTTTTTTTGTCCTATTGGATCCTCCTACACTTGCACTTGCCTTCCTCTAATAGATAACATTATCCCCATTATCACTATTTTGCTACAAACATATTCACTCTGAAGAGACTCAATAACATGGTATCAACTGATTCCTAAAAACCATCAAACCAAAAGTAAATAATACGATCATATAAGTTAAATGGCCAATAACAAGAAAAATACCTGAGCACCTTTCCTTGAGAAATAACAAGAAATAAAGTACAAAACAGACCTGGAAAGACAGAATACCGTAGCATAAATAAGTGGACGTCGAGCAAATATGCATTTAGCAAATTAAGCCTTGAACATTAAGCCACAATATGATGATAGACAGTAGTCATATGATATGAAGTGCCAGCATTAAAGATATATATTAATTATGAGAAAATAACATTAGTTAAACGAAAATAATGTGGCTAGATAATAGTAACACGTATTGCAGGCAGTAAGTAAGACTGTCAGAATATACATTTGACGGTTCTGGTAGAAGGAAATATCAGCATCACAAACTTTTCTGCACCTACATCTAACCAACAATAATGTTCAGACCAAATACAAGTTTGTAACATTTAAAACACGCGCACACACACATCCAGATTAGCGAACATTGACTATTCCGTTATATACGCAATTCTTGGCTTGGATTTCGATCATCTTGAGACGATTTTTATTCTATACTCCAGAGGATGATCTCATAGGAGTAAGCTATCACCAGCTTCCTTACTGTACTATTTTGTGGCTTTCGACTGTCAATAGCTTTTGACTCTCCCGGTACTGGCTCACAGGATGAGATCCCATATACATCTAAAATAAGATCATACACCATTGACTAATACACTTTTTGATAGTGGTACCACACAAAAGATCCCACCCTCAAAATATCATAAAATCAGCAAACATAGATCATTACCAAAGCCGATAATAAACTACTGAGTCATGACAGTGGATGCCCAAGTGGCAACATAGCTTTGAGCAAAACAACTCACGGAAGAAGCCATTCTAGCTCTGTCTTTTAATTTTAATTTTAATTTTAAAGACTTGCTTGGAAAAGTCCATCAAATTCTTCAGCTAGGTATCTAAATTTTTATTATTTAGAATTATTAACCATTATGATTGTTTTTGCACCGAAAATGCATTTATTGACAATCACGTTCATTCTAGTTCTAGTAAATGTTGAAGTATTAAGTGTGTTACCAGTTTCTTCGTCACTGAACACTTTGAGGTCCGCTGAGATGTCTTCCGACTGCGCCGTGAAGCCGGTGAAGGAGAAGGAGAAGCCGCGGCTGGTGCTGGAGGCCCGGCTGAGCGCGGCGCTGCTGCTGACGTCCTCCAGGTCCAGCTTCAGCTGGGCGCTCCTCGACTTGTGGATGTGGTGGTCCTTCCTTCCCGGGGATGAGCCCACCAGCTTCTTCCCCAGGCTCGCCTTCCTCGCGAGCCCCGACCCCGCGCTGAGCTCCCCGTTCGTGCCCAGGCCTAGCGCCTCGGTCGACGACGTGCAGCTCAGCGACTGCCTCACTGTCGCGGTCGCAGTCTCCAGCTGGTCTGACTTGGTTCTGGCGATCCCAGCTGCTGACATTTCTATCTGATCTATCCCCTACTCCTTGCTACTACTTCAAAACGAAAACAAAATTTGCTTCTACCAACATGTTTTATTCTACTATAGTGGCATATATATATATATATATATATATATATATATATATATATATATATATATATATATATATATATATATATATATATAATGGCATGACTTATATGGAATTTTTATGGGGCCGAGAAAGGAAGAAGAAAAAGAGGAGAGGAGGGTGTAAGGAAGAGGAACTGACCCATGAGGGCTTCGAATCCGAGGCCGACGCCGGAACCGATGAAGCGGCGGTGGTTGCGGACCCACGACATCGACGACGCCGGAGGAAGGAGAGGGAGAGCGTGGAGAAGAGGACGAGCAGAACCCTAACGCTCCTCCTTCGCGTTATTGTCGGTCGCGTGCGCGACGGCCTCGAGCTTGTCCTGGAGGGCGACGAGGAGCGTGAGGCCCTCCTCGAAGATTTTGGATCTAGGGTTAGGGTTTTGGAGTTGGGGGAGAGAAGGAAGAAGAAAGGAGGAGAAGAGAAGATCAGAATGTTTTGGGGGAGAGGCGGGCTATTGCAAGGATTTTGCCAAGAATTGAAGTTAAAAAATATTATAAGTTTGCCACCGCTCTAAACTATTAATAACGCTTTGTTTTATAAACGTTATAAAAAGCCCAGAATTAGCCCAAACCGTCATAGAACAAAGGTATTTTTCAACTTAATAACGCTTATGTATCAGCCGTCATTAAAACTCCTTGTCGAGCGTCATTAATAGGTCTTTTTGTTGTAGTGTGTGCCTAAGGCGGCAATGGCCTCGGTGGCTGGTACGGCTGCTGCTGCTGTACTGGTGCTGGTCCCCTTATCGAGGGCCTAGTCTGGGCCGATGATGAACTGGTCCTATTCGGACAGGACCCTATCTTTTGGGCCGATGCTCCATAAGCCAAGCACAATCCCTGAGCTCTGCGACACTCCGAAACAATGTGTCCTGGCTTCCCACAATGAGTACAGCCCATTGTGGAAGACTGCTCCTGTTTCTGTTGCTGAGGGGACGCCGGAGTCGAATGCTGAACCGACGTAACCGAATCCGTACTTCGGGGAACTCCAATAGTCAAAGCCCTAGCCGCCGGGGCTGGTGCTGAAGACTGGGTCATCTGGCCATGAGATCGCTTCCGACCTCCGGTCCTGTCCTCAATCCTCAGGGAGGTATACTCATGCCTCCTTGCTGCTCTCAATACTGCATCGAAAGTCTGATGCTCAAACTGCTCCACTACCTGTAAAATCTCTAGATGGAGCCCCTGCTGGAACCGCTGGGCTCTGTCAAACTCGGTTGCTACCAAAGTGGGAGCAAACCGACTAAGCCTGGAAAACTCGGCCGCATATCCGTCGACCGTCCTGCCTATCTGCTTCAGATTGGTGAACCTCGTTTGTAGATCGTACCGAGCTACAGCATCGAAATACTTGGTCTGGAATCTCTCTCGGAATACTGCCCAAGCAATAGGAGCTCTCAATCCTATAGCTTGCGCCGCCCACCAGCTGCAGGTAAGATCCAATAGCTGTAGGCGCACCATGGCTACCTTCTCGTTCTCTGGGGTCCTTGCTGCTTCTAGAATGACCTCAGTGTCCTGAAGCCACGCATCAGCAACAATAGCATCTTTGATGCCATCGAAGAAGGGAGGGTTCAGGCGCTTGAAACTGTTCGTTGCACTGTTCCCATGATGTCCATCTCTGTCCAAAGCATCTGCCACTGCCTGATGCAAGGCATCTCTTCGACGATTTTGCGATGCAAGCAACTCCCTGATAAGTCCAACCAAGGCTCCATCATCCTGCCTTGCGGGCTGGGCTGGTTGTATCGGGTGTTCTAGATCTCCGGGAGACATAACCCGGGAGGCTGCTTCTGAGTGCTGGGCCTGATCTTTTGGTTGCTGTTGGTCCACGGGAGGTGCTTCGCCTTGCTGATCGGCAGGTCCAGTAACAATACCGCTGAAGAAGACGACATAGGAAACAATAAGGAAGGACCAAGACAGATCAACGATACAAGCATGTGATCAGGTTGAGAATTTCAGGGATTCAAAAAATATGAGCAGGGATCAAGGGCGAGTACTGATTGAGACATCTATTCAGTAAACCCTCACATATCTTGATTTACAAGACCATGCATGGGCCACCACTTAAACGATGTCATGCCCCAGAACCAGAATACTGGACAGCGGGGGCGTACATAGCCAGCTGCGTATAATGAAATGGAATCCATCTCGCTATACGGTCACGACTGTCTAGATATATGAGGGTTTAACTACAATCCAACAGTCTCCTATGGTCAAGAACAAGCCTAGTGTCTTAATCTCAAGCAAGCAAGTAAAGTTACAAGATGTAAGATCACCAAATATATAATAGTGAGGTGTCCCAAACATTATATATTCAGCTGATCGTGAAGCTAGTCGTTACAAAATGTGAGGACTAGCAAGAGTTTCAATCATACATGATCAACCCTAGGATTTGTCAATCATGTTACAGCCCGTAGGCAGACAGTATGTAAAGAGCATCGAGCTAACACGTGCTCGTCGGCTAAACGCCTCAAAAGAATAATTTTACAATAAAGTGGGAGAGCCAAAATAAACCCACTCGTTGCCAGGATTCTGTCTAGTGGTCACCATCTGGCTGGAAAATCGGTAGATCCTCTGGAGTTGCTCCGGTATCTGGCCATACAAAACCAGCTGGGTCAGACCCCAGAAAGAGCAAGTGCCACAAAGGAGGCTTTACTTAGGAACTAAAATCAGCAATTAGCACAAAACATAATTACATAGTAAAAGATAGTAATTAAGGAAAAGCAAGACAGGTGATATACGATGAGATAACCATGGGACTATTCAGATAACCAGGTTACAACCCGTAAACCAAACAAGGACCGGGGTTGTAACCCTTCGTCTGAACAGAACTTGGTTTCTCCTACTATTTATCGGCATGATAATATAAGAAATCAGGACATGTAACAATCTGGTGCAGGGATCAAGACAAGACTAGACTGGTTATTCCATCTAATCAATTACGGCCAAGCAATGAGTACGGCTTGATACATTAACTAACTAAGGTTATCACATGCCTAGTTACTAACAAGATGCAGCGAGATTATTCCACAGCCACAAGCCCTGCAAACCATCTAGGTATCCAGGTCGAATATTAAGGGTTGAACTCAGGTGGGTACATCGTCCAGAAAACGCATGTACCCTTAAGTAGCTTGAAGGGTGCAACACATAATAGTGTGCTAGAAATGTGCCCTACTCGACGGCAGGCTACAAATCCCAGGCACGCCCAGGTAACGGGATTGCCTGTAGCTGGGAAATCTCTTCATAACTTCTGTGTTATTCTAGTTATTAACCTTAGTCCATTTCAGTGGGTACCCCTGCCCGTGGTACTCAGGAGTCCCATCCTAAGCATGATGCAAGACAAGACTGGTTCATTTGTACAAGCACAATCGCCCACGGTATCCAGGTTATTCATACTTGTCATGTCAAGTAGCTGTCGCAACAGCTTATCAAGATATATCATGTCAGGAGTGTGCCACGGTGGGCCACTATCATGTCATGTTACTTGTTAGGATTGCACCACTACGGGTCACCGTCGTATTCATGGTACAAGTACAGGATAACACAGTGCAAGCATTCTATCAAGAGACCCAACTTACAGGGAGGGTTGCAAGACATGAGTCCGATGGATAACAATTGAGCCATAAAATACAACGTTATGGAGGAGCCATACGGTTCGGGTATATACGGCATCAGGATCACTGGATCCCCATACGGCCATTAAAGGAGAGCGCATGCGGCTTAGGAGGGGCAGGGGCATACGGCCAGGGAGACAAGGGCGTATGCGGCTCAAGAAGTCGGGCCTCATGCGGCCAGCGGAAGGGGAGGGCCTCATGCTACTGGGAATGGATGGGCGCATGCGGCAGTAGGGAAAGAAGTCCATGCGGCTCGCGGGAGGCAGGGCCTTATACGGCTGAGTAAGAACCCTCATGCGGCCAGGAAGGGACATGTACTTATGCGGGTGGATCAAGTGGAGTCCTATGCGGCTAGCAGGGGACAGATCTTATGCGGCTCGCGGGGATGTAACTCATATGCGACAGCGGAATTGTTTTCATGCGGCTGGAGAACGATGAGCTTATGCGGCTCTAAATCAAATCTTCATGCGGCCAGGGAGTTAAGTCCCAGCGGCATAGGCCATGCGGCCAAGAACGCGGCAAGGCTTATGCTGCTGAGGGATCTATCTTGCCGCATAAAAGCTATGCAGCTAAGTCCATGCGGCTATGTACTGTACTTCTTCTCCATTCTTCCGAGGAGAAGAAACCTTCAAGCTATGACTCCCAGGCTCCATAAATCTTTCATCTAGAGTCCAAATCCGAACTTCCATAGGTCGAATTGGGGTAGAATGAAATCCTCTACAACATGGAACCATGAAAACTTGAAAATAACAATGTTAAATAGGTCAAAACTCAAGAAATCCAAAAATGAAATAAACTTAGATCTACGAGAATTTAGCCATGGAAATTGAAAATGCTAAGCACTAAAGAGTCTTAGAATATTGCAAGGAAGAAAATGGAATAATAATTCTCGAGTTCCTCCATGAAGCAAGATGCACTTGCCTAGACTGGTAGGTGGAGAGTTAATGGAGGAGAAGGAGAAGAGTAATGGGGAGGGAGAAATGAGAGGGGGCTAATAAATAGGGATGGTGGTGGTAGGTAGGTGGGTTGGTTCTCCAATAAAACTGAACCAAGCCAACAAGCCGAACCGAACCGAGATGAACCAAGCAAAGAAATGCCCAATAAATCAAGCAGAAAAACATGCAAATATGAGTCTAAATACGTACACGTATACCTAGATACGTAATACGAACCACAGGCATTACAAAAACTACTATAAAAAGGGGGTCTCATCTCTTTTCAAAGGACAGAACGAAGAGCATTTTAAGAGCCTAATTGCTGCACTTCTTGCCAGTGAGCCGAGAGTTAGCAATTTTCTTAGGTTTTCTCCAACTTTTGTAATCGGAGTGTCAACAGAGTAAAGGAGCAACTGCCGCTCGATCTCCATCGTCCCATTCCCCAAATTTTTTTTTGTACTAGGGGATCCTCAGCACAGGATCTCTCAGACGTACTCGATTTGCGGTGCCTTGCGCCAATAAAGAAAAGATAGTATTTCTTCTTCTTTTTGTGTGTGTCGACAAAAATGACAACTCTGCTGGAGATTACCTTTTTCTCTGACGAGAAGGTGGTGATGCAATCCGATACCGACATAGTGGGGAGCACTGAGAAGATGCTGATCGGAAAGTTCGATCAGCAGGCGTTCGAAGAGATGCTCTCGAGGGATGGCTCTACTCCCTCAATATCAGCAAAGTCAAACAAGTCTCGCAAGACTTGGCTTTCGAAGGCTCGTTGTGCGTATCCTGCTAGTGTCATAGTAGGTATGCAGCTGGAAGACTCTACCACGTGGGCGTATGACTCTGCCACAAAAGCTCCCCAAATGAAGAAGGCTTACACCGTTTCGGGCTCTACTAGCCTAATGACTTCTTTCCTGCGCAACCAACAACAGAGTGTTCGATACTCGAGACTTGGCTGAGAAAAGCACTACGATAACAAGAATCGGGGTGTTCGACACTCTGGGCAAACCTAGCGAAGCTCACAATCGAAGGAGGCAAAGTTGGAAGAAAACAGCGCTGCTCCACCAAGCATGCGCCCAAAGCTATGCACCCAAGGGGGTGTTTGGGCACATAAATCCAATCAGAATGCTTCTGTCTTCGACAGATTGGGCATTCAGGGTCATACGCCCAAGGCAATGCACCCAGGCTCACTTGATCCATACTATGCACCCATATCAAGGAGGCTCAGACATGCTGTCGAGAAATATATACCCAAGGCCAGTCTCCAAGGCCTATGCGTCCACAGCAAAAAGATAGGCCCCAACGCGTATAGCACGGGACTGTCTTCAAGGACTTCACAGAACATAGGTGTGGGGGTTGCCCCTGCACATGAACTAAGTTTGGATGCGCCAACTCTCCTTACGAACCCGTATACAAAGCTCGACGATTCATGCAACATGGGTTGTAAGGTAAAACTCCCTTCCGCTGACTTACGTGACATGATAAATTATAAGCGTAAAGCGAGGGAGGACATAACAATCCATAGTGCACATCCGCACACCAGTATTGTTATCAACTGTTGTTTCTCCAAAGTAACAAGAGTGCCTCAGAGAAAATCCGTATTTCGACGGCTACACTTCTCTGACGATGAAAAGCCGCTATGTGTCTCATCCAACATGGCTTCATGGGGTCCTCCTTATGGAAGCCCCAATCAAAGACGGTGGACCACGAACCCAACTTTCTTTTTCAGTTCCACGAGAAGAAGAAGATGAAGTCTACCAACAGATGACCAACAGGCTGTTACATCTGAAGAAGTCTATATGGGCACCCGGTCAAAGGTGAGATTTCGTACAGATAACGAAGGCTCCTAAGCTGGGGATAGTATTCCCTCAGAGTCTGAAGTGGATGACCTTCACACTGGGGGTAGCCTTCCAGAGGACAATGACCTCTCTGAGTCTGATGATGACTGTCTACCTTCTCTAACTGAAGACGAGGGACTTACCCCCTCAGAGACAGACAGTATCAGCACCAGTTGTACTATTTTCTCTGTTCATCCTTGCATGTTATCTATATAAATGGTGGATGAAGAAAGACCTGAAGAAGCTAGTGATCAGACTAGCAAACGACTAGAGGGCCTTGAAACAACATTCGCCAAGATCACTGATATGCTTAACAGTATTATGGCGGTCCAAGCTGCTGGGCAGTCCCTCCACCTCAACAAAACGTCTCGGCTCACGCTAGTCCGGTTCATAGCAACATCCTGCCTTCGCTACAAAAGGAGTATCATTTCGTTGTACCTCCTCCAAATCTTACAAATTCTGGGGGTGGTCCTTCGCCAACGACACCTGACAACCGTTCAGCAGATGTTTCTCAACACCTGCTCAATCAACAAGATGCAATTAATTTCCTGGTCGCCCGTCTTGACACCATCTCACACAATGACGAGCTGCAGAAGAGGGGGATATCTCTACCTTATCCCCCTGAGTGGGAGAATGCTACTTGCCCTCCTAACTATAAGCCGCTGACGCTGAATTCATTTGACAGATTGACTTCTCCTCGTCAACATATGACATACTTTAACACGCAGACTTTACACTTACCCAGGAACGATCCATTCTTGTCAAAGCTGTTTGTTAGCACCTTGCAGGGGGTAGCTTTTGAATGGTTCTGCAGTCTGCCCGACGGTTGCATCAACTCTTTTAAAGACTTGGAGAGGTTGTTCCTTAACAGGTTTTATGAGAGTGGCATACATATTAGTATGTCTACCCTCATCGAGACCAAGCAAAGGAGGACTGTGTCTATTATTCCTTTCATCGAACGCTTCAGGCGGCTAGCACTAAAGATACCCTTCGGCATACCGGATTCAGAACTTATGGATACTTGTCGACATAACTTCCTTTCTACAGTAAAGTTCTATCTAGGTATATATAAGTATGATACATGGCCCGCTTTCATTGGAGCCGCTGATGCTGTTGAAAACGACATCCCTAATCTGGAACTACTAGGGTTGAAAATACCTAAATCTGAAGACAAGGGCAAGCATCCTCAAACTATCCCTGTCCGTGAGGGTAAAGAAAAAAAGTCCTGAAGGTCAACACATCCAAAGGAGCTTCCAATTCTCTGGACGCCTCCGACAAGCCTGAGACCTTCTCCTTTGATGAAGACGATGTCATTACCATCTTTCATACATTGACAAAGGGTAATAAACTGATATTGCCTCTACCACGACGTCCTGCAGAGGTGAACCAGCTCAACGATCCCAAGTACTGTCTCTATCATCAGTACGTGCATCATTCCACTAAGGACTGTATCATCCTGAAGAAGAAGATACAACTGCTTATCGACAGCCAAGTGATCAACCTCAAAGCTGAAGATAAGGTCATAACTTCTAACATGATCTCTCTTCAGTTTGGTGACTTTTCTCCCACAGAAGTCCCAGACGGTGCGGTCCCAATTCCTAAGGCAATAATGGAAGTCGTCAACCTACCGCCAGCTTACAACTCAACCTTGGTGCCACTCACGACTGAACGTGGTGAGATCATGTGGGTCCATCCGGACCTTGTAAAAAAATGATGCGGGGGGTAGTACCTCCTAAAGCAAAAATAGGCAAGAAATACAAGTCATGCCATATGGTATCCTCTTCCATCTACGAGGTTCTATCTGGCGAGACACGATCAGGGAAGACTTATCTCCGGACATACGATCTCGCACAAGAAGAAGCAGTACATTCTCAAGCTCCTGCTACCCCTACAAGCTCAGAAGCTGGCCCATCTATGCCTTCAACTACGGACAAAACCAAGCAGAAGGAGACACAGTTTGACAAGTCTCTCAAGGCATCAGCTCCCGAGGGCATGGATCGGCCCTATAACTTTGATATACTGGCACAGCTAGCCAATACACCTGTCAGGTTGTCTCTGTTCGATCTGTTGCGACTCTCTAAAGAAATACGGAAGGCCTTAAGTGAGGCACTACTACATGCTGACTCTTACCTCGCTGAAATCAAAGCCTCCGCTGAAGACCCTGTCTCATGTCCTCACCGCCACAGTACTATGGAAGTGGTACCCAACATCCTTTTCACAGGAGGACATGTTGTAAAACCCCTAAAAAAAATTTACTATATTTTTATCAATTTTGGTACTGATTTAAAATTTTTGTGTTGTATGTCGCTTAGTCGTATTGTACGTTGTGCACAAATGGCGTATTTCATAAATTGCTCGTCGAGTGCGAATATGTGCGAGGTACATATTTTTGTAAAATATTTTTAGAAACTTGGTTTTTTTTAAATAATATATATTTTGATTATTTAAAGTGGTAAAATACGTCATATTGGAATTTCCAACTCTTTATTTTACATTATAAAAGGTTTTATAAATAGTAATTTTAAAAACGAGGTATTATGCAAATATTCATTTCATACGAGGTACATAAATTTAAAATTTATATATATTATTCCATTTTTCGAAACTAATAATATTAATATTTTATTATTCAAAAAGATATTTAAAAATAGTTATTATTTTTAAAATTATTATTATTGGCATTTTTGGAAAATATATTTGAAAATTATTATGGCCATTTTAAATTTTGATTTGATTTTATGGTTTTAATTTAAAAAGTTTAAAAGGTAGAATCTATATTTAATTTGAGCGTTGATTATCTAAGTTTAAATTGGAATTTAATTTAGATTTGATTTTTTTAATTATCTAATTGGGGAATTTAAACATCCCAATACTTATCCTAAAAGGAATTCCAACCTCCTATAAAAGGAGAGGTACTCCTCCATAATTCCACAACCAACATATGTGCATCGTGTCCGTGCCCAGCTTCTTATTCCAATATCCTCTACATATACATTTTTTTAAAGTGTCGACAACCCCGAAACAAATAATTCCTAAACCTACTACTGCCACTCCTCCTCCCTGTCGTCTCCAACTCCGCCGTCGCCATCTTCTCCTGACCTCTAACGGCCAGTACCAGCCTACATCATCCCTTCGACACCCCATCGGCCAAAGTCGGCAGCACCACTGCCTCGATAACCACCATCACCTTGCTCCACCTTCACCAACAGACTTCGTCGCCGCACAAACATCCGACCTCGTCCGCGGCAATCACCAGAACCCCATCACCGGATCCACCACAATCACCATCTTCCCCAATTTCCAGCCGCCACTCACCGGAAACTCCCATCACCACCACCGACAACCCAAAATCCCCTCTGACGAAGTACCACCACCATCACCCCAAGCAAGAAGAAAGAAACCATACCTCCAGTCGACGGCGTCGCCATTCCCTCCGATCTGCCACCCCGCCCACGTTCGTTCTACCATCCGCAGCCACCGCGGCCTCCAGGGCAGCGCGCCCCGGCACCCTCCGCCCTGCCGTGTCGAGTGCCGCCCATGGCGCACCACCGCACCGACCGCCTTGTCCTCGCGGTTGGCCCGATCTCCGCCCCGGCGCCGACCTCCGTCTTCTCCGCAGCGCCATCACCGCTCGAGAACCCCAGCGCCGACTGCCAGAGCCGACCGCCGCCGCCCACATCTGCCGTCGTCCCGCGAGCTCCGCCTCTCCCGGCCGCCTTCTCCTCCGCGGGGCTTCGTCTCCTAGCGCGATCCGCCGCCCGTGCGCCGACCTGTCTCCGATCCGCCGCCGTCTACTGGCGTGCAGCCGCCGCCCCCACTGTAAGCTCTCCCCCTTCTTCTCCCGCTCACTCCTTCCCTCTCTCTAAATCCCTCTCTCTCTTTCTTCCCCTCACTTGTTTCTCTCTTTCCTATTATAAATGCTTCCATTACTTTAGTTAATATGCTCTTGCTCGTGCTTCCCGAAGAAGCTGATGGACAAGAGGGGATAGGTTATTTTGTTTTTATTTGAATTTTCTTTATTATTTTAGTTGCTGCTAGGCAACAGTATGTTATTACTATTGTTATTATTATTAAATTATCATTATTATTTGTTATAATCATTTATATTATTATTATTATTATTATTATTATTATTATTATTATTATTATTATTATTTCTATTATTTTTAGTTATTAATATTGTTATTCTTTAAAGTAAGGTTACTAATACTAAATAGGATGTGGTGTTAATAGTACATTAGTGGTCTTGATGTTGTGTACTAAAGTAATTTCTTGTAATTATATTTTACAAATGGTAATAATGGTATTAGCACATTAATGGTATTAATGTCACTAAGCATGATATTTTAATATATATACACACTAAAAATTTCATATAATTATATTTTTGATAAAAAATATATAGTTTTTATTCTTGGACACTACTTGTAATTTCAAATAGAGATTTAAGGCCCTAAAATATTAAATTATCAGTATTTTACTATATTTATATATGACTTTTGCCTAAGTATATATATATATAAACAAAGTTTTGTTTTATCTCTATTTTAGTATTTAAACTTAAAAAAAAAATTCCTACGACGATTTTCAAATATTTATTATTTTAATTACTAGTTTTCTATCTATAAATTATTTTACAAAAATATGGTATTTTGCCTAAAAACGAGTTTTCATTTTTCTAAATATTTATCTAAAAACCTATTTCGGCTAATAAAATTTATTGTTTCAAGTAATGCAAATAATTTATAAAAATATTTTATAAAGTACATACCCTCCGTAAATTTTCTTTTCATGTCTATGACTAATCATCCATTCATATTTTCCCGCAAATTCGGACCATGTTACATCGACCATGGATATTGGACAAACAGGACTTATTGGATCATTGCAGCACACCAGGCGTAACACCAGGCAAGACACCTTGCCTTTACTGTTTAATTCCTTGCTCAATATCATGCATGCTTTTTCTTTATGTCGTTCTTTCAACACTATATATAGATGCAAATTATTATACATTATGCAATTGGCTTAGAGTTAAGGGACCACCGTATGTTTAGTGCATCTCATAAACTGTCACGATGTGCCACGGGTTGTGTGTGAATTGTGAGTCGCATATAGCTTCGAACTTGCGTACCGATCGTACATCGGTGCGTACAGGCCGTACGTTAGGATATGACTGGTAATAGATTTATGTAGAAGACTTGGCAGTTATTTAGGATTAAACAGTGTCGTGGAGACGACACATATACAGTATCATGGGAGGAGAGGACAGTTATTAGCGTAGGGGCTACATTTATTTTTACACACATTTTGGGCCGATAGTGTCTCGTATGAGCGCTACTTGACGGCCACTCTTTATTATTTGCTTGCGTGAATCCGTTACAGCCCCTGCGTAGAACGTTGTCCTCCAAGTGCATATCACATAGAATGGTTAGGAACCTTTACTCATGCATACTTTTTTGTTGAGCTTTATTATTCAGTTTATTGGCATGATATTATGTGTCTTGTTACGTCCCTCTGAGGACCTGGTGATCTCTCCAGGTGTGTATTTCATGATTTTTACAGGTGCTCTAGCTAAGGCCATGTCTTCCTTCCTCCGTGATAATTGCTCTTGGACTCGTCACTTGCTCTCGCTTGCTCAATTCCTTCTTGTATATTTTTCCATATTTAATTTAGTTGGTGGTGGATTTGTCTTCGCCCAACTATTGTGTACATGACAAAGTCAAAGATTGCTTTTATATCATTATTTATTTTCGTGGATGAGATTTAGTGTCTTGGCTTTCTACATTTTACAGCTTATGTATACATACGAGCCGTATATTTACTCGTATGTATACAGCTGGCATGATACGTATATAGTCTCAAGTATTTGGGACTGGGGCGTTATATGTTTTTGTGGTGGCCCATGCAGGTCAAGTTTGCCGTTTCGGTTACATGACTGTACCGAACGGGCCTACAATATAGGATTAGAATCTAGGAATCTCATCCACATACTTGATCACCTTCCTTAACCTTCCTTGATTTCCATATTCCGACTCCCGTGGCTTCCCTTGATTTTTGCATCTTGCTTGAACTCTTTCTACCAACACCCTATCATCTCGTGCTTAAAATATGGTTAGAAAGATGACTACACTACTATATACTTATTGGTCAACCCTATGGCTAGAAAGATTATATTGACAAATAATATCCATTGAGATTATATTTGAGTATAAAGGCATTTATTTTTCCTAGAGATAGGATCTTAAGGATTAGTTAATTTCAAGTTGGGTAGTAGCATATTACCGCCTTCAAAGGATGGTTAAAATTTTATTATTACAAGGTGGTATACACAAGAGGATAGCTAGATCGAGAAAACAAATTTTTGATTTACGAAATTTTTTGAAATGGTTATGATTTATTAGGGATATGAAATCGATTGGGAAATAACTTAAGTTTTTATATTGTGACGCATGATTTACTGTTAACTTTAAAAGTTTGGATTGTAATATTATAAAGTTTATCTCGAGATTATTTAAGGAGTTCTAATTATGATTTTTAGACAACTAGAGAAGATGAAAGTTTAGTTTGAGAGAGCTTGAGGTTTAAAATTGAGTCGTACGATTTATAAGTTTATTTAATTTGAGTTGAAGATGGTAAAATTTTGTTTAAATACTTGGAGGATATGAAAGCGACTTTGAAGGAAAATTTAAAATTTTAAATTGTGTCATATGATATATGATTTAAAAAGTTGATTAGATTTCAAGTTTAAAGCCTCGATTATGGATATTTAAATTTTGGAAAAAAAAGATTTAATTTGAGTTACATGATTTGCGAGTGATGAAACGGACTAAGAGTTTATCTCGAGGTACATTTGAGAATTAGAAAATTTTAAAAGCGATGACTTATAATGAAAATTTAGTTGTGCCGCATTAGATATGATGAAGGATTTTTGAAATTTATTTAAAAGAAATTAAACTTTAAGTTATGATTAAATACTTGATGGAGTATCTTGAGATTTTATTACGAAACTGTGGAGGAACTTAAAATTTGAAATTTGATCATATATTGGTAGAGAACCAAGAAGTAAGCAAGTCGCCCTAAAGGGATACACGTATTCCTCATTAATTGCCATAATAGTTGTATATACTCAAGTGTTGTTAGTCATCTACAAAATCATGTGGTTATATTTCAATTTTGACTCACTCGACATTCCCTCAAACCTAGATTTTATTGTGACTTTCTCATACTCCATCTAAGTGGCTATCACATCTTTAGAAACTGTATTCTAGCTTATTTTACCTTGATTTACTCGAATCCGAATTATCATTATTTCGTGCCTTAGCTTGGTCATTTATTTTGTGCATTGATCATTATCTCATGAACTCCCACTTTCTATTTTAAATTCTTTTGTGTTCTTTACCGTGACTTGGATATTTGGAGCACAACACAAGACTTTTCCCTCCAACAAATTCCATATGTAAAACCTAGACGAGTCCACCTTCAAGTAGGTATATCACGTGCCACTAAAACATGTCTCCTTGTATTCTATTTTCATGATATGACTTTTGGACCATAAAGACTAAATTGTAACCTTTACCATGGTCGATAAATATTATCGATATCATGGATCTCGACTCAATTCCTTCAACCCGATATGTGATTGTGTTCTACTTAATTCCTTAAATGCTTAGCCTGTGCTTATTGTTAACCCGTGTCTTTTATTTTTTGCGTTATCTTAAATTGCTTAGGCCCATAAATTTTAATTTCGTGCAGAAATTAGTAATTATTATCCAAACCCTATCACGACCATTGAGCCTAACCAATACTTCTAAATCATTTTGATTTTCTCTTCGAAAATTTTACTTTGCTCTTCTATTATTCATGCAACCTTGCTCTTGTGATTCCTTGGGCTTAGATAAAGATTTGATCATGACATCCTTTGGTTAGACAGGGGCTAGATTGGAAGGCATCATAAAGGAGATTAGTGGCTTAATCAAGTAAAATGATACGTGATTATAAGATATTAGTTAAATGTGCTATTTGATTAAGAGGTGTGATATTATGTTTTGGGGAGATCAAAGGATAGTATATTTGCGAGTGCCAAATGGTTTGAGATTAATCTAAAGTTGAAATGAAGTTTATGTTTGGTGCATAAAGGATAAAAAAAAATTGATGTTGCTAAATAAATCTAAATTTCCTAGAAGAGTTGACTTTTACTTCAACTACCTTGATTAAAGATTTTGAAATTTGAATTTCAGGGAAATTAAAGCTCGAGGAAATGTGCATATTTATGTTGGAAAAGAAGGATAAAGATTCATTGAATATCTATTTTGAGGAGAGTATGAATGGCAAATTCTAATTGGAGAATATCTATGCATATATAGATATGATTGAGAAAAGAAAATTTAAATTTATTTTGGGCTTATCAAATTTCGATCGTTCGGATAACGGATTCGATATATAAATATAGTAGGAATTCAAGATTTTACGAGTAAACTTTGGAGGTAAAAAAAGAAGAAGAAGAGAGGTGGGTTTATAAAATTTTGTGAAGAATAATAGACGAAAGGTTGAGTGCGAAAAGACATTGATGATTATATCGAGGGTTATGACAATATCGAAAACACAAGTTGAAATTTGAAGATTGAATATAGAAATGCCTTGATGATTATGCCAAGAATTATGGCAATATCAAAAGCAAATTAGATTTTGAATATATTGTAAGATCGTGGTAGAAGAGAGTCTTGCCTATATTGAGTACACATTTTGTTGATCGAAATTGATAGTTGTCATGAGATGTCTTCCAAACCATGCCCATGAATTCATTTTTCCTAGCTATCGTAATATTCGATTATACAAATCAATTCCATTGTATGCCTTTTAACTTGATCAAATTTTTATTACCTCAACACTACCTATCCTATCTATTCCTAAATTTCGAGGACAAAATTCTTTTAAGTTGGGTAGGATGTAAAACCCCTAAAAAAAATTTACTATATTTTTATCAATTTTGGTACTGATTTAAAATTTTTGTGTTGTACGTCGCTTAGTCGTATTGTACGTTGTGCACAAACGGCGTATTTTGTAAATTGCTCGTCGAGTGCGAATATGTGCGAGGTACATATTTTTGTAAAATATTTTTAGAAACTTGGTTTTTTTCAAATAATAAATATTTTCGATTATTTAAAGTGGTAAAATACGTCATATTGGAATTTCCAACTCTTTATTTTACATTATAAAAGGTTTTATAAATAGTAATTTTGAAAACGAGGTATTATGCAAATATTTATTTCATACGAGGTACATAAATTTAAAATTTATATATATTATTCCATTTTTTGAAATTATTGATATTAATATTTTATTATTCAAAAAGATATTTAAAAATAGTTATTATTTTCGAAATTATTATTATTGGCATTTTTGGAAAATATATTTGAAAATTATTGTGGCCATTTTAAATCTTGATTTGATTTTATGGTTTTAATTTAAAAAGTTTAAAAGGTATAATCTATATTTAATTTGAGCGTTGATTATCTAAGTTTAAATTGGAATTTAATTTAGATTTGAATATTTTAATTATCTAATTGGGGAATTTAAACATTCCAATACTTATCCTAATGGGAATTCCTACCTCCTATAAAAAGAGAGGTACTCCTCCATAATTCCACAACCAACATATGTGCATCGTGTCCGTGCCCAGCTTCTTATTCCAATATCCTCTACATATACATTTTTTCAACGTGTCGACAACCCCGACACAAATAATTCCTAAACCTACTACTGCCACTCCTCCTCCCTGTCGTCTCCAACTCCGTCGTCGCCATATTCTCTTGACCTCCAACGACCAGTACCAGCCTACATCATCTCCTCGCCACCCTATCGGCCAAAGCCGGTAGCATCACTGCCTCGACAACCACCATCACCTTGCTCTGCCTTCACCAACAGTCTTCGCCGCCGCGCAAACACCCGACCTCGTCCGCGGCAATCACTAGAACCCCATCACCGGATCCACCACAATCACCATCTTCCCCAATTTCCAGCCGCCACTCACCGGAAACTCCCATTACTACCACCGACAATCCAAAATCCCCTCCGTCGAAGTACCACCACCATCACCCCAAGCAAGGAGAAAGAAACCTTACCTCCAGTCGACGGCGTCGACATTCCCTCCGATCTGCCACCCCGCCCACGTCCGTTCCACCATCCGCAGCCACCGCGGCCTCCAGGGCAGCGCGCCCCGGCACCCTCCGCCCTGCCGTGTCGAGCGCCGCCCATGGCGCACCACCGCACCGACCGCCTTGTCCTCGCGGTTGGCCCGATCTCCGCCCCGGCGCCGACCCCCGTCTTCTCCGCAGTGCCATCACCGCTCGAGAAGCCCAGCGCCGGCGGCCAGAGCCGACCGCCGTCGCCCACATCTGTCGCCGCCCCGCCAGCTGTAAGCCCCTGTTTTTCAAAAATTATTTAACAGTGTTAATTAATTATTAATGTCATTTTTAGTCTTAAAATATTTATTATGATTTTTAGAAAATTTTCTAGAATTTTTAAATGAATTTTAAATGAGTTTTAAATACTAAAATATCAATTTATAATTTTCTAAAATGTTTTAATATCATTTTGTAATTATTAGAATTGTTTTAATATAGTTTTTTAATAATTAGAATTGTTAATATATCAATTTGTAATTTATAAAATGTTTTAAGTGTGGAATGCAAATTATTATTTGCATTGATTAACTGTTAGGGCCTTTCTGTCATTTCCTAAACTATAGGGGCCTAGTGCTAATTTTCCCTCACCCACTCCCTGCCCGACGACCGACGGCTGACCAGCGACTGCCCCCGCCATTTCCGGCCAGCGCACAGCTCCCCGACCGCCTCAACCCCTCTATAAAACCCCCTCTCACTCCCCTCAGCCCAGCCACCACTCTCCCCGACCACCATCGACGCCCCCAGCCCCATCTCTTCCCCCATTTCTCTTCACCGTAACCCTAACTCCGGCCATACCCCACCGCCACCTCCACAGCAACTATCACCACCATCCACCGCCACCACTAGATGCGCCCCGACGAGCTGAGTGCAGCGCCACCCGAGCGCCACGACGATGACGCCTCTAGCCGCCGTTAGCACCCTCCACGACCCCCAGTTCACCGGACACGTACGTGTCAACCCTATTTTCGTGTCGTATGTGTCGTCTTCACATATATGACTCGTCAGGACACGCGCGACGTAATGGTGAGTCTGGACACGTAAAACTCGTGTCGTGCGTGTCGAAATCGACCCGGACACGTAGATTCCTGTGTCCCTAACTGTCAGGACACAGGACTGTGTTTATATATTTTTATTATTTAAATGCTTAAAACCTAAATAAAACTAATCTAAATCCTAATCCTAACACAACCAGTGAGCTGACCCCCTGGCCAGCCCGACCCGACTTAAACCCCCCTCCCCGCGCGCTCTAGCTCGAGTTCGAGCCCCCTTGCTGTTCTTTTATTTTCTTTTTCTTTTTTCTTTGTTTTTATTATTTATATATATATACTTATATATATATATGTATACATATATTTGTATATATATATATATATGTATTATTATATATACTATATTTATATATATATGCTGTATTTTTTATATATAAATATATATTTGTGTTTATGTACATATAGGTATATATGTATATATTTTCATGTGTATATATATTATTATATATATACCATTATATATATGTACACAATATTTGTATATATATATATATATATATATATATATATATATATATATATATATATATATATATATATATATATATATATATATATATATATATATATGTACTTTTAACATATGTACGTATATATTCACTATGTATAATTTTACCTTAATAAAATATTAATATTTATTTTGCACTTTTACCAATTTGTATTTTAGTGTATTTAAATTACTGCAACCATTTGGTGTCCAAGCCTAGCATGGGTTTTTGGGCCCAAATGTGTTTTCACACATTCAAGACCTGTACGAGTCATATTGGACTTGATTCATGGCCTTGGGTCCTGTATTTGAACTTTGGTTCTAATTATATACATGGACAAAATACGCAGATAATTAATTATTTAATTTCAATTGTGTGCAATGTTGTTTTTGATTTTCTAAAAAATACTTAAAGTACTGTTAAATTTCTGGAAAAATAGTATTTAGATACTATGTTAATTTAGCTAATTTTGTATAATTTTTATAGTATTTAAATTATAGTTTTGCCACTAGTTTGGAATATGAAACCAAAACTCATTATCTGTATACTTATGAAAACTGATTTTTTTATAAATACTTGTACTGGTTAATAAATTTCAGAAAAATTATAATAAATTTCTGTAATTAACAAGGATCTTTTTGGTACTTTATTTTAAGTAAAAATAAGTTTTTTGTCTATCTCAAAAATTGTTGGAACATAATGATCATTTGATTTATTTATTGATTAATTACGACTTGTAGCTTTTTGTGTTATTTTGAGTTTTAGCCGTATTGAACCCCACCCTTCACTAGTGTAAAGACCCTAAAAAGTTAGTTAAAATAGTGTGTCACCCCACATTGGTCTCATATGCTAAAATCATTATTTTGGCTAGGTGCCCAATCACAAGTCGTATTTCACAAATTAGTGTCTTAGCGTTTTAGCTTAGTGTAAAAACTAAGTTTATGCATTTATTTCTACAGTGACGAGTTACCGGACATCTATAGCACTTTTATCGCAGCTTGCTTTGCTTTGCTTTACTAGAGGCAAGTACTTTCTACAAACTTTACATACTGTTACATAAATGAACTGCTAATCCAACCATGTTAAATGCTGATCATTGGGGTAGCAAGTTAAAATATCACATATTGTACTTTCCATTACTACCATGCTTAGAATAGTTTTTATGTATCTCTCACATGATTAGAATATGGGTTATGGGGAAACTGACAGTTGAGTACGTGATCATGACCCCCCTATAGTAGCGAGCGAGGTCGCATTTTATATGCATACCTTGCCGCAGGCCATTATCCCGCATTTCTGTACGAATGTACACCTATGCTTGTTAACTTGTACGTATGTACATTTTATTTACATGTACCACAGCACATTGTACATCTATTGACCGATCACGTACCTGCTACAGTTTTAAACATTACATATATATCTGTCTCTATGACATATGTGTCCTTGCCATGATAGATTATGTGATGCCATGTTTCCAGTTATTTTCTCTTATGTTCATTTCCATGTTTCATATGCTAGTTTGCTAGATTCAGTACTTGCTCCCGTCCTGACAGGATAACGTTGTAGGTGTCCTTACTTAGGAGGAGTTACTCTGCGACTCATATTATAGGGATACTGCCGAGGACCCGGCTTTGCTTTACGAGGATGTTTCTGCGGGGAGACTCGTCTAGTTTGCATAGCTGTTTGGGATGTTTAGTGTAGTCATGTATTAGGCTACATATTTTGTAACTGGACATGTATCCAGTTTTACATTTCAGATCACTTGTACTTTGGACTTATTTCCATATATGAGACGACTTTTGTGTTTGGAGCATTTATGACTTTTATTCACTTATAGAACTGTTAGCACATTTAGTCTTATCTTGTTATCTCTAGAACAGCTTACTGCATTTTATCCCAAATGCAGGCTGGACAAGACTCGGCCCGGCCCAACAATTTGGGTAACGGGTCGTGACATGTTTTTAGTGGTGGCCCATGCAGGTCCTGACTAAATTGTTTGGTTACGTTATTGTACCAAGCATGCCTGCAATTAGGAACTTAAGGTAATTAGACAACATTAGGAATGACGCTTAGAACACCTAGAGGAATGCTAGGATTGCAACATAGGAAATACATCACATGCTTGCTATTATAACTAGATTTTCTTGTCTATAATTGCTTACTTTAACAAGTCCTTATAAGTCCTTTTTATTGTAATTAGATGGTGCTTACACGTTCGTCCCAGTATGTTACACCTGAGAATGGTGCACTTCCTATCCAGTCAGCTGACCAGTTGACTGATACACCCCCACCTCCACCTACCACATTCTCCCACTCCACAGATCCACAGACCCAGATGCCTCCACCACCTTCCACATCCCAGGCCCAGCAGGCCCCGATACTTCTACCACCCCCTATCATCATACCTACCCAGGCTTCCGTCACACTCGACGGGAACCAGCTGTTCACTATGATCCAGGGGTTCCTAACAACCCATCAGGAGCAGACTGCCCTACTCCGCCAGAGCATGGAGCGTTCTGAGGAACGTCCCGTGGTCCCACCACCTGTAGAGCCACGGTAGAGAGCGGGGACGATCAAGGACTTCATGGGTCTGAATCCCAAAGAGTTCTCAGGGACTGAGGGTATAGTAGTAGCAGATGACTGGCTAGACTCGGTGGAGAGGAAGCTCCTAGGAGTTAGGATGCCGGGTGACCTCCAGGTCGAGGCAGCGGGATTTCTGCTGATAGACTTGGCAGGAGTCTGGTTCCAGAATGAGCTATTGTTTGCGAGAGGGAGAGCCACTTGGGATCAGTTCAAGACCCAGTTCAAGAAGAAATTCTTCTCGACCACTGCTAGAGTAGCCATGGGGCTACGATTCCAGAACATCCAGCAGGAGAACCTTTCTGTTGACGACTATGCGGCAGAGTTTAGTCGCCGAGCCGTTTTGATCCTAGTCTGGTTGCAGATCCAGAGGAGATGACCCGTAGGTTTTGCCATGGTCTAGTTCCAGACATCGTCATTCTTATAGTGGCGAACGGTACGACTGACTACTACCAGAGCCTAGAGTTGGCCCGGAGCATTGAGGAGCGTCTTCTGTCTAGCAAGAGGCCGGCTTCTGTACATCATGAGGGACAGTCCAAGCGTCAGGCTTTCCAGCTGAAAGCACCGACGTCGCCCCAGCAGACTTACTGTCCCCCTACACCACATCATCAGACCCTGCCAGTTAGAGCCCCGGGACCCCGACATCAGCACCAACAGCAGAGGGGAGCTATATGTTCTTTCTGCGGAAGACCAGGGCACGACAGCTCCATTTGCAGGAAGTGGTTGAAGCAGTGCTTAGTCTGTGGGTCTGCCACCCATCAGATTCGGGACTGCCCTGTAGCGAAGACTAGAGGACCGCTTCCGATTCAGTAGCAGAGATTTGGACAGCATCTGCAGCAGCAGAAGGGACCTCAGGGGAAGGTTTATAGCCTAGCCCTTGAGCCAGAGCCGGAGCAGGTTTCGGAGCCAGATTACTTAGCTGACGTCATCACAGGTCATGTTTATTTACATACTTTTCTAGCTGTATGCTTGTTTGATTCTGGTACATCTCATAGCTTTCTATCATTAGAGTTTATGCATAGACACCATCTGGTAGCTACACCTACTGCGGAGATTAGTAGAGTGATGACGGAAGGAGGACCAGTGCCTATTAGATTTATCTATACATGTTCTATTTTTATAGTCGGGAGAGAGTTCAGGGGACGATTCTTTGTGATGCCACTCCCCGGTTATGATATCATATTGGGGATGGACTGGCTTAGCTATGCCCATGCATCTATAGATTGCCATGAGGGTAGTATTTTGTTCAGTCCCCCAGGCACAGCACCATTCAGTGTCAGGAGGACAGGGCCGGAGATCAGCCTAGAGCCGAACTGTTATGCGACAGTTGGGGACGTAGCACCGCCATACCCTATCATTAGAGAGTTTATGGATGTATTCCCAGAGGATCTTCCAGGGCTTCCGCCAGACAGAGATGTGGAGTTCACCATAGATTTAGTGCAGGGTTCATCACCAGTATCCCGGGCTTGCTATAGAGTGAATCCCAAGGAGGCCGTAGAGATAAAAGAGCAGATTGATGACCTGTTGAAAAAGGGTTTCATTCGATCCAGTACTTCTCCATGGGGAGCACCAGTGCTCTTTGTGCCTAAAAAGGATGGTACAGTCCGGTTGTGTATTGACTACCGGGCCTTGAATGCCATCACCATCAAGAACAAATATCCTCTGCCCAGGATAGATGATTTGTTCGACCAGTTGAGCGGGGCGAAGGTGTTTTCCAGGATAGACTTGAGATCCGGGTACCACCAGGTGAAGGTTAGGGCAGCAGACATCCAGAAGACGGCGTTCAATACGAAGTACGGGCAGTACGAGTTTCTGGTGATGCCATTTGGTCTCACAAATGCGCCAGCTGTCTTTATGAATTTGATGAATAAGATATTTCACCAGTATCTGGATAAGTTCGTCGTAGTGTTTATCGACGACATCATGATATACTCGAAGACGCCAGAGGAGCATGCAGAGCACTTGCGGATAGTTTTGGGGATTCTGAGGCAGGAGAGATTGTTTGCCAAATTGCCGAAGTACGAGTTCTTTTTAGACCGAGTGGAGTTTCTCGGCCATGTAGTCACTGGAGATGGAATCTCGGTGGACCCCAGGAAGATTGCTGCAGTTGAGACATGGAAGGCTCCGACGTCAGTTTCAGAGATCAAAAGCTTTCTGGGTTTAGCAGGCTATTATAGAAAGTTCGTCCAGGACTTTGCTAGGATAGCTGAACCCATGACGAAGCTGACGCGGAAGGACACAGAGTACATCTGGTCAGAGGACTGCCAGGCAGCATTTGAGGAGCTGAAGAGGAGGCTGACGACCGCTCCAGTTCTGACATTACCTTCAGGTTCTGGAGGTTTCACCATTTACAGTGATGCTTCTGGGAAGGGGCTAAGATGTGTCCTACAGCAGCATGGGAAAGTGATTGCTTATGCATTTAGGCAATTGCGGACTCATGAGCGGAATTATCCTACCCATGACCTAGAGTTAGCTGCGGTGATCGTTGCACTCAAGTTATGGAAACATTACTTATACGGAGAGCGTATGAAAATCTTTACTGACCACAAAAGCTTGAAGTATGTGTTTACGCAGAAAGAGCTGAACATGAGGCAAAGACGATGGTTGGAGTTGATGAAAGACTTCGACATCGATTTACAGTATCACCCCGGGAAGGCAAATATGGTGGCGGATGCGCTGAGCAGGCATCCGATGGCATGGTACCTGATGATTGATCGGCACTTACAGGAAGATCTGGAGAAGCTCGGCATCGAGCTAGTTCGGCCAGGATCAGTGATACAGATGATGGCGCTTGACATTCAGTCAGGTTTGATAGAGCAGATCAGGGAGGCACAGTCTACAGATGAGAGCCTTGGCAGACTTCGAGCCCAGGCGTTAGCTGGATTGCTGGATGACTTCACTATAGCAGAGGATGGATCCCTGAGGCATGGCAGCCGATTGTGCGTGCCGAAGGGAGAGCTGGTAGAGGCAGTCTTACAGGAGGTGCACCGATCGAGATATTCTATTCACCCTGGTGCTAACAAGATGTATCGTGACTTGTGAGAACATCTTTGGTGGCACGGGATGAAGAGGGATGTATCACGTTTCATCTCGAGATGCCTAGTTTGCCAGCAGGTCAAGGCGGAGCGCCAGAGGCCAGCTGATTTATTGCAGCCGTTACCCATTCCCGAGTGGAAGTGTGAACATATTACGATGGACTTCGTCTCAGGGCTTCCTCATTCCCAATGAGGGAAGGATGCCATTTGGGTCATCGTGGACAGGCTGACGAAGTGTCCGCACTTCATACCCTTCAAGGTGGAACTTTCTACCGAGAAGTTGGCAGAGCTATACATGCAGCAGATAGTTCGCCTACACGGAGTACCGGTGAGCATCGTGTCGGACAGAGACAACAGATTCATATCCTACTACTGGAGGAGCTTACAGGAGGAGTTGGGCAGTAGGCTCAAGTTCAGTACGGCGTACCACCCGTAGACAGATGGACAGTCCGAGAGGACGATATAGACACTGGAAGATATGCTGAGGACCTGCGTGCTGGACTTCGGAGGATCATGGGAGAGCCATCTGCACTTGGTAGAGTTTTCATACAACAACATCTACCAAGCCAGTATCGGTATGTCTCCTTTTGAGGCACTTTATGGACGAAGATGCCGCACACCGCTCTTTTGGGATGATGTCGGAGACAGAGTTATGCTTAGGCCAGAGATGATCACAGATGCAGCAGAGAAGGTCGGGATGATTAGAGACAGGCTCAGAGTAGCTCAGGACAGACAGAAACACTGGGCTGATGCTAGTCGCAGACCGATGGAGTTCGCAGATGGTGATATGGTGCTAGTGAAGATATCACCTACTAGAGGGACGATCCGGTTCGGACGAGGAAGGAAGCTGAGCCCCAGATACATCGGGCCGTTCGAGGTACTTGGCAGGATCGGAGAGGTAGCTTACAGGGTTGCACTTCCACCCAACCTAGCAGGAGTTCACGATGTCTTTCACGTATCTCAGCTGAGGAGATATGTTCCAGACCCAGTCATGTGCTAGATCATTCAGAGTTGGAGGTCGGACCGAGCCTTACAATTTCTGAGCAGCCAGTGGAAATATTAGATAGGAGAGAGAAGAGGCTGAGGAACAAGGTTATACCCTTAGTACGAGTAGCTTGGAGCCGTCACTCCCCAGGTGAATCTACTTGGGAGAGGAAGTCGGACATGAGGGAGAGATACCCTTACTTGTTCGATACAATCGTTGCGAGGGAACCACCCGTTCCCGCTTGATACCTTAGAGGTTAGTTTCGATCGCAGCCTTAGTCATTTTGTTGCATTGCTTGCTATGTTAGAATATTGTAGGGTCTTCAATCCTTGTGAATTTCGAGGACGAAATTTTTCAAGAAGGGAAGACTTGTAAGCCCCTGTTTTTCAAAAATTATTTAATTAGTATTAATTAATTATTAATGTCATTTTTAGCCTTAAAATATTTATTATGATTTTTAGAAAATTTTCTAGAATTTTTAAATGAATTTTAAATGAGTTTTAAATACTAAAATATCAATTTGCAATTTTCTACAATATTTTAATATCATTTTGTAATTATTAGAATTGTTTTAATATAGTTTTGTAATAATTAGAATTGTTAATATATCAATTTGTAATTTATAAAATGTTTTAAGTGTGGAATGTAAATTATTATTTGCATTGATTAACTGTTAGGGCCTTTCTGTCATTTCCTAAACTATAGGGGCTTAGTGCTAATTTTCCCTTACCCACTCCCTGTCTGACGACCAACGGCTGACCGGCGACTGCCCCCGCCATTTCCGGCCAGCGCACAGCTCCTCGACCGCCTCAACCCCTCTATAAAACCCCCTCTCACTCCCCTCAGCCCAGCCACCACTCTCCCCGACCACCATCGACGCCCCCAGCCCCATCTCTTCTTCAATTTCTCTTCACCGTAACCCTAACTCCGGCCATACCCCACCGCCACCTCCACAGCAACTATCACCACCATCCACCGCCACCACTAGACGCGCCCCGACGAGCGGCCACCCGAGCGCCACGACGACGACGCCTCTAGCCGCCGTCAGCACCCTCTACGACCCCCAGTTCGCCGGACACGTATGTGTCAACCCTATTTTCGTGTCGTATGTGTCTCGTCTTCACATATATGACTCGCTAGGACACGCGCGACGTAATGGTGAGTCTGGACACGTAAAACTCGTGTCGTGCGTATCAAAATCGACCCGGTCACGTAGATTCCTGTGTCCCTAACTGTCAGGACACAGGACTGTGTTTATATTATTTTTATTATTTAAATGCTTAAAACCTAAATAAAACTAATCTAAATCCTAATCCTAACACAACCAGTGAGCTGACCCCCTGGCCAGCCCGATCCGACTTAAACCCCCCCTCCCCGCGCGCTCTGGCTCGAGTTCGAACCCCCTTGCTGTTTTTTTATTTTCTTTTTCTTTTTCCTTTGTTTTTATTATTTATATATATATACTTATATATATGTATACATATATTTGTATATATATATATGTATTATTATATATACTGTATTTATATATATATGCTGTATTTTTTATATATAAATATATATTTGTGTTTATGTACATATAGGTATATATGTATATATTTTCATGTGTATATATATTATTATATATATACTATTATATATATGTACGCAATATTTGTATATATATATATATATACTTTATAATTAAGTATTTTTCTTATATATATATATATATATATATATATATATATATATATATATATATATATATATATATACTTTTAACATATGTACGTATATATTCACTATGTATAATTTTACCTTATTAAAATATTAATATTTATTTTGCACTTTTACCAATTTGTATTTTAGTGTATTTAAATTACTGCAACCATTTGGTGTCCAAGCCTAGCATGGGTTTTTGGGTCCAAATGTGTTTTCACACATTCAAGACCTGTACGAGTCATATTGGACTTGATTCATGGCCTTGGGCCCTGTATTTGAACTTTGGTTCAAATTATATACATGGACAAAATACGCAGATAATTAATTATTTAATTTCAATTGTGTGCAATGCTATTTTTGATTTTCTAAAAAATACTTAAAGTACTGTTAAATTTCTGAAAAAATAGTATTTAGATACTATGTTAATTTAGCTAATTTTGTATAATTTTTATAGTATTTAAATTACAGTTTTGCCACTAGTTTGGAATATGAAACCAAAACTCATTTTCTGTATACTTAGAAAAACTAATTTTTTATAAATACTTGTACTGGTTAATAAATTTCAGAAAAATTATAATAAATTTCTATAATTAACAAGGATCTTTTGGTACTTTATTTTAAGTAAAAATAAGTTTTTTGTCTATCTCAAAATTTTTTGGAACATAATGATCATTTGATTTATTTATTGATTAATTACGACTTGTAGCTTTTTGTGTTATTTTGAGTTTTAGCCGTATTGAACCCCACCCCTCACTAGTGTAAAGACCCTAGAAAGTTAGTTAAAATAGTGTATCACCCCACATTGGTCTCCTATGCTAAAATTATCATTTTGGCTAGGTGCCCAGTCACAAGTCGTATTTCACAAATTAGTGTCTTAGCGTTTTAGCTTAGTGTAAAAACTAAGTTTATGCATTTATTTCTACAGTAACGAGTTACCGGACATCTATAGCACTTTTATCGCAGCTTGCTTTGCTTTGCTTTACTAGAGGCAAGTACTTTCTACAAACTTTACATACTGTTACATAAATAAACTGCTAATCCAACCATGTTAAATGCTGATCCTTGGGGTAGCAAGTTAAAATGTCACATATTGTACTTTCCATTACTACCATGCTTAGAATAATTTTTATGTATCTCTCACATGATTAGAATATGGATTATGGGGAAACTGACAGTTGAGTACGTGATCATGACCCCCCTATAGTAGCGAGCGAGGTCGCATTTTATATGCATACCTTGCCGCAGGCCATTATCCCGCATTTCTGTACGAATGTACACCTATGCTTGTTAACTTGTACGTATGTACATTTTATTTACATGTACCACAGTACATTGTACATCTATTGACCGATCACGTACCTGCTACAGTTTTAAACGTTACATATACATCGGTCTCTATGACATATGTGTCCTTGCCATGATAGATTGTTTGATACCATATTTCCAGTTATTTCCTCTTATGTTCATTTCCATGTTTCATATGCTAGTTTGCTAGATTCAGTACTTGCTCCCGTCCTGACAGGATAACGTTGTAGGTATCCTTACTGAGGAGGAGTTACTCTGCGACTCATATTATGGGGATACTGCCGAGGACCCGGCTTTGGTTTACGAGGATGTTCCTGCGGGGAGACTCGTCTAGTTTGCATAGCTGTTTGGGATATTTAGTGTAGTCATGTATTAGGCTACATATTTTGTAACTGGACATGTATCCAGTTTTACATTTCAGATCACTTGTACTTTTGACTTATTTCCATATATGAGACGACTTTTGTGTTTGGAGCATTTATGACTTTTATTCACTTATAGAACTGTTAGCACATTTAGTCTTATCTTGTTATCTCTAGAACAGCTTACTGCATTTTATCCCAAACGCAGGCTGGACATGACTCGGCCCAGCCCAACAATTTGGGTAGCGGGTCGTGACATGTTTTTAGTGGTGGCCCATGCAGGTCCTGACTAAATTGTTTGGTTACGTTATTGTACCAAGCATGCCTGCAATTAGGAACTTAAGGTAATTAGACAACATTAGGAATGACGCTTAGAACACCTAGAGGAATGCTAGGATTGCAACATAGGAAATACATCACATGCTTGCTATTATAACTAGATTTTCTTGTCTATGATTGCTTACTTTAACAAGTCCTTATAAGTCCTTTTTATTGTAATTAGATGGTGCTTACTCGTTTGTCCCAGTATGTTACACCTGAGAATGGTGCACTTCCTATCCAGTCAGCTGACCAGTTGACTGATACACCCCCACCTCCACCTACCACATTCCCCCACTCCACAGATCCACAGACCCAGATGCCTCCACCACCTTCCATATCCCAGGCCCAGTAGTCCCCGATACTTCCACCACCCCCTATCATCATACCTACCCAGGCTTCCGTCACACTCGACGGGAACCAGCTGCTCACTATGATCCAGGGGTTCCTAACAACCCATCAGGAGCAGACTGCCCTACTCCGCCAGAGCATGGAGCGTTCTGAGGAACGTTCCGTGGTCCCACCACCTGTAGAGCCACGGCAGAGAGCGGGGACGATCAATGACTTCATGGGTCTGAATCCCAAAGAGTTCTCAGGGACTGAGGGTATAGTAGTAGCAGATGACTGGCTAGACTCGGTGGAGAGGAAGATACTAGGAGTTAGGAAGCCGGGTGACCTCCAGGTCGAGGCAGCAGGATTTTTGCTGATAGACTTGGCAGGAGACTGGTTCCAGAATGAGCCATTGTTTGCGAGAGGGAGAGCCACTTGGGATCAGTTCAAGACCCAGTTCAAGAAGAAATTCTTCTCGACCACTCCTAGAGTAGCCATGGGACTACGATTCCAGAACATCCAGCAGGGGAACCTTTCTGTTGACGACTATGCGGCAGAGTTTAGTCGTCGAGCCGTTTTGCTCCTAGTCTGGTTGCAAATCCAGAGGAGATGACCCGTAGGTTTTGCCATGGTCTAGTTCCAGACATCGGCATTCTTATAGTGGCAAACGGTACGACTGACTACTACCAGAGCCTAGAGTTGGCCCGGAGCATTGAGGAGCGTCTTCTGTCTAGCAAGAGGCCGGCTTTTGTACATCATGAGGGACAGTCCAAGCGTCAGGCTTTCCAGCTGAAAGCACCGACGCCGCCCCAGCAGACTTACCGTCCCCCTACACCACATCATCAGACCCCGCCAGTTAGAGCCCCGGGACCCCGACATCAGTACCAATAGCAGAGGGGAGCTATATGTTCTTTCTGCGGAAGACCAGGGCACGACAGCTCCATTTGCAGGAAGAGGTTGAAGCAGTGCTTAGTCTGTGGGTCTGCCATCCATCAGATTCGGGACTGCCCCGTAGCGAAGACTAGAGGACCGCTTTCGACTCAGCAGCAGAGATTTGGACAACATCTGCAGCAGCAGAAGGGACCTCAGGGGAAGGTTTATAGCCTAGCCCTTGAGCCAGAGCCGGAGCAGGTTTCGGAGCCAGATTACTTAGCTGACGTCATCACAGGTCATGTTTATTTACATACTTTTCTAGCTGTATGCTTGTTTGATTCTGGTGCATCTCATAGCTTCCTATCATTAGAGTTTATGTATAGACACCATCTAGTAGCTACACCTACTGCGGAGATTAGTATAGTGATGACGGAAGGAGGACCAGTGCCTATTAGATTTATCTATACATGTTCTATTTTTATAGCCGGGAGAGAGTTCAGGGGACGATTCTTTGTGATACCACTCCCCGGTTATGATATCATATTGGGGATGGACTGGCTTAGCTATGCCCATACATCTATAGATTGCCATGAGGGTAGTATTTTGTTCAGTCCCCCAGGCACAGCACCATTCAGTGTCAGGAGGACAGGGCCGGAGATCAGCCTAGAGTCGAACTATTATGCAACAGTTGGGGACGTAGCACCGCCACACCCTATCATTAGGGAGTTTATGGATGTATTCCCAGAGGATCTTCCAGGGCTTTCGCCTGACAGAGATGTGGAGTTCACCATAGATTTAGTGCCGGGTTCATCACCAGTATCCCGGGCTTGCTATAGAGTGAATCCCAAGGAGGCCGTAGAGATGAAAGAGCAGATTGATGACCTGTTGAAAAAGGGTTTCATTCGATTCAGTGCTTCTCCATGGGGAGCACCAGTGCTCTTTGTGCCTAAAAAGGATGGTACAGTCCGGTTGTGTATTGACTACCGGGCCTTGAATGCCATCACCATCAAGAACAAATATCCTCTGCCCAGGATAGATGATTTGTTCGACCAGTTGAGCGGGGCGAAGGTGTTTTCCAGGATAGACTTGAGATCCGGGTACCACCAGGTGAAGGTTAGGGCAGCAGACATCCAGAAGACGATGTTCAACACGAAGTACGGGCAGTACGAGTTTCTGGTGATGCCATTGGTCTCACAAATGCGCCAGCTGTCTTTATGAATTTGATGAATAAGACATTTCACCAGTATCTGGATAAGTTTGTCGTAGTGTTTATCGACGACATCATGATATACTCGAAGACGCCAGAGGAGCATGCAGAGCACTTGCGGATAGTTTTGGAGATTCTGAGACAGGAGAGATTGTTTGCCAAATTGCCGAAGTACGAGTTCTTTTTAGACCGAATGGAGTTTTTCGGCCATGTAGTCACTGGAGATAGAATCTCGGTGGACCCCAGGAAGATTGCTGCAGTTGAGAGATGGAAGGCTCCGACGTCAGTTTCAGAGATCAGGAGCTTTCTGGGTTTAGCAGGCTATTATAGAAAGTTTGTCCAGGACTTTGCTAGGATAGCTGAACCCATGACGAAGCTGACGCGAAAGGACGCAGAGTACATCTGGTTAGAGGACTGCCAGGCAACATTTGAGGAGCTGAAGAGGAGGCTGACGACCGCTCTAGTTCTGACATTACCTTCAGGTTCTGGAGGTTTCACCATTTACAGTGATGCTTCTGGGAAGGGGCTAAGATATGTCCTACAGCAGCATGGGAAAGTGATTGCTTATGCATCTAGGT
Source organism: Iris pallida (assembly GCA_029216955.1). Classification (NCBI taxonomy): domain Eukaryota; kingdom Viridiplantae; phylum Streptophyta; class Magnoliopsida; order Asparagales; family Iridaceae; genus Iris; species Iris pallida. Next base: position 7,368,093 of record JANAVB010031416.1, on the reverse strand, counting down.
AATTGCGGACTCATGAGCGGAATTATCCTACCCATGACCTAGAGTTAGCTGCGGTGATCTTTGCACTCAAGTTATGGAAATATTACTTATACGGAGAGCGTATGAAAATCTTTACTGACCACAAAAGCTTGAAGTATGTGTTCACGCAGAAAGAGCTGAACATGAGGCAAAGACGATGGTTGGAGTTGATGAAAGACTTCGACATCGATTTATAGTATCACCCCGGGAAGGCAAATGTGGTGGCGGATGCGCTGAGCAGGCATCCGATGGCATGGTACCTGATGATTGATCGACAATTGCGAGAAGATCTGGAGAAGCTCGGCATCGAGCTAGTTCGGCCAGGATCAGTGATACAGATGATGGCGCTTAACATTCAGTCAGTTTTAATGGAGCAGATCAGGGAGGCACAGTCTACAGATGAGAGCCTTGGCAGACTTCGAGCCCAGGCGTTAGCTGGATTGCTGGATGACTTCACTATAGCAGAGGATGGATCCCTGAGGCATGGCAGCCGATTGTACGTGCCGAAGGGAGAGCTGGTAGAGGCAGTCTTACAGGAGGCGCACCGATCGAGATATTCTATTCACCCTGGTGCTAACAAGATGTACCGTGACTTGCGAAAACATCTTTGGTGGCACGGGATGAAGAGGGATGTATCACGTTTCTTCTCGAGATGCCTAGTTTGTCAGCAGGTCAAGGCGGAGCGCCAGAGGCCAGCTGGTTTGTTGCAGCCGTTACCCATTCCCGAGTGGAAGTGGGAACATATTACGATGGACTTCATCTCAGGGCTTCCTCGTTCCCAAGGAGGGAAGGATGCCATTTGGGTTATCGTGGACAGGCTGACGAAGTGTGCGCACTTCATACCCTTCAAGGTGGGACTTTCCACCGAGAAGTTGGCAGAGCTATACATACAGCAGATAGTTCGCCTACACAGAGTGCCGGTGAGCATCGTGTCGGACAGAGACAACAGATTCACATCCTACTACTGGAGGAGCTTGCAGGAGGAGTTGGGCAAGTAGGCTCAAGTTCAGTACGGCGTACCACCCGTAGACAGATGGGCAGTCCGAGAGGACGATATAAACACTGGAGGATATGCTGAGGACCTGCGTGCTGGACTTCGGAGGATCATGGGAGAGCCATCTACACTTGGTAGAGTTTTCATACAACAACAGCTACCAAGCCAGTATCGGTATGTCTCCTTTTGAGGCGCTTTATGGACGAAGATGCCGCACACCGCTCTTTTGGGATGATGTCGGAGACAGAGTTATGCTTGGGCAAGAGATGATCACAGATGCAGCAGAGAAGGTCGGAATGATCAGAGACAGGCTCAGAGTAGCTCAGGACAGGCAGAAACACTGGACTGATGCTAGTCGCAGACCGATGGATGTTCGCAGACGGTGATATGGTGCTAGTGAAGATATCACCTACTAGAGGGACGATCCGGTTCGGACGAGGAGGGAAGCTGAGCCCCAGATACATCGGGCCGTTCGAGGTACTTGGCAGGATCGGAGAGATAGCTTACAGGGTTGCACTTCCACCCAACCTAGCAGGAGTTCACGATGTCTTTCGCGTATCTCAGCTGAGGAGATATGTTCCAGACCCAGTCATGTGCTAGATTATTCAGAGTTGGAGGTCGGACCGAGCCTTACAGTTTCTGAGCAGCCAGTGGAGATATTAGATAGGAGAGAGAAGAGGCTGAGGAACAAGGTTATACCCTTAGTACGAGTAGCTTGGAGCCTTCACTCCCCAGGTAAATCTACTTGGGAGAGGAAGTCGGACATGAGGGAGAGATACCTTTACTTGTTCGATACAACCGCTACGAGGGAACCACCCGTTCCCGCTTGATACCTTAGAGGTTAGTTTCGATCGCAGCCTTAGTCATTTTGTTGCATTGCTTGCTATGTTAGAATATTGTAGGGTCTTCAATCCTTGTGAATTTCGAGGACGAAATTTTTCAAGGAGGGAAGACTTGTAAGACCCTATTTTTCAAAAATTATTTAGTTAGTGTTAATTAATTATTAATGTCATTTTTAGCCTTAAATATTTATTATGATTTTTAGAAATTTTTTTAGAATTTTTAAATAAATTTTAAATGAGTTTTAAATACTAAAATATCAATTTGCAATTTTCTAAAATGTTTTAATATCATTTTATAATTATTAGAATTGTTTTAATATAGTTTTGTAATAATTAGAATTGTTAATATATCAATTTGTAATTTATAAAATGTTTTAAGTGTGGAATGCAAATTATTATTTGTATTGATTAACTGTTGGGGCCTTTCTGTCATTTCCTAAACTATAGGGGCCTAGTGCTAATTTTCCCTCACCCACTCCCTGCCCGATGACCGACGGCTGACCGGCGACTGCCCCCGCCATTTCCGGCCAGCGCACAGCTCCCCAACCGCCTCAACCCCTCTATAAAACCCCCTCACTCCCCTCAGCCCAGCCACCACTCTCCCCGACCACCATCGACGCCCCCAGCCCCATCTCTTCCCCCATTTCTCTTCACCGTAACCCTAACTCCGGCCATACCCCACCGCCACCTCCACAGCAACTATCACCACCATCCACCGCCACCACTAGACGCGCCCCGACGAGCTGAGTGCAGCGCCACCCGAGCGTCACGACGTCGACGCCTCTAGCCGCCGTCAGCACCCTCTACGACCCCCAGTTCGCCGGACACGTACGTGTCAATCCTATTTTTGTGTCGCATGTGTCTCGTCTTCACATATATGACTCGCTAGGACACGCGCGACGTAATGGTGAGTCTGGACACGTAAAACTCGTGTCGTGCGTGTCGAAATCGACCCGGACACGTAGATTATTGTGTCCCTAACTGTCAGGACACGGGACTGTGTTTATATTTTTTTATTATTTAAATGCTTAAAACCTAAATAAAACTAATCTAAATCCTAATCCTAACACAACCAGTGGGCTGACCCCTGGCCAGCCCGACCCGACTTAAACCCCCCCCCCCCCCCCCCCCCGCGTGCTCTGGCTCGAGTTCGAGCCCCCTTACGGTTCTTTATTATTTATTTTCTTTTTCCTTTGTTTTATTATTTATATATATATACTTATATATATATGTTTTTTTTTTTTTTTTTTACTTATATATATATGTATACATATATTTGTATATATATATGTATTATTATATATACTGTATTTATATATATGCTGTATTTTTTATATATAAATATATATTTGTGTTTATGTACATATAGGTATATATGTATATATTTTCATGTGTATATATTATTATATATATACTATTATATATATGTACACAATATTTGTATATATATATATATACTTTATAATTAAGTATTTTCTTATATATATATATGTACGTTTAACATATGTACGTATATATTCACTATGTATAATTTTACCTTATTAAAATATTAATATTATTTTGCACTTTTACCAATTTGTATTTTAGTGTATTTAAATTACTGCAACCATTTGGTGTCCAAGCCTAGCATGGGTTTTTGGACCCAAATGTGTTTTCACACGTTCAAGGACCTGTACGAGTCATATTGGACTTGATTCATGGCCTTGGGTCCTGTATTTGAACTTTGGTTCAAATTATATACATGGACAAAATACGCAGATAATTAATTATTTAATTTTAATTGTGTGCAATGCTGTTTTTGATTTTCTAAAAAATACTTAAAGTACTGTTAAATTTATGGAAAAATAGTATTTAGATACTATGTTAATTTAGCTAATTTAGTATAATTTTTATAGTATTTAAATTACAGTTTTGCCACTAGTTTGGCATATGAAACCAAAACTCATTTTCTATATACTTAGGAAAACTAATTTTTTATAAATACTTGTACTGGTTAATAAATTCCAGAAAAATTATAATAAATTTCTATAATTAACAAGGATCTTTTTGGTACTTTATTTTAAGTAAAAATAAGTTTTTTGTCTATCTCAAAAATTGTTGGAATATAATGATCATTTGATTTATTTATTGATTAATTACGACTTGTAGCTTTTTGTGTTATTTTGAGTTTTAGTCGTATTGAACCCCACCCCTCACTAGTGTAAAGACCCTAGAAAGTTAGTTAAAATAGTGTGTCACCCCATATTGGTCTCCTATGCTAAAATTATTATTTTGGCTAGGTGCCCAGTCACAAGTCGTGTTTCACAAATTAGTGTCTTAGCGTTTTAGCTTAGTGTAAAAACTAAGTTTATGCATTTATTTCTACAGTGACGAGTTGTCGGACATCTATAGCACTTTTATCGCAGCTTGCTTTGCTTTCCTTTGCTAGAGGCAAGTACTTTCTACAAACTTTACATACTGTTACATAAATGAACTGCTAATCCAACCATGTTAAATGTTGATCCTTGGGGTAGCAAGTTAAAATGTCACGTGTTGTACTTTCCATTACTACCATGCTTAGAATAGTTTTTATGTATCTCTCACATGATTAGAATATGGGTTATGGGGAAACTGACAGTTGAGTACGTGATCATGACCCCCCTATAGTAGCGAGCGAGGTCGCATTTTATATGCATACCTTGCCGCAGGCCATTATCCCGTATTTCTGTACGGATGTACACCTATGCTTGTTAACTTGTACGTATGTATATTTTATTTACATATACCACAGTACATTGTACATCTATTGACCGATCACGTACCTGTTATAGTTTTAAACATTACATATACATCTGTCTCTATGACATATGTGTCCTTGCCATGATAGATTGTGTGATGCCATGTTTCTAGTTATTTCCTCTTATGTTCATTTTCATATTTCATATGCTAGTTTGCTAGATTCAGTACTTGCTTCCGTCCTGACAGGATAACGTTGTAGGTGTCCTTACTTAGGAGGAGTTACTCTGCGACCCATATTATGGGGATACTGCCGAGGACCCGGCTTTGCTTTACGAGGATGTTCCTGCGGGAAGACTCGTCTAGTTTGTATAGCTGTTTGGGATATTTAGTGTAGTCATGTATTAGGCTACATATTTTGTAACTGGACATGTATCCAGTTTTACATTTCAGATCACTTGTACTTTGGACTTATTTCCATATATGAGACGACTTTTGTGTTTGGAGCATTTATGACTTTTATTCACTTATAGAACTGTTAGCACATTTAGTCTTATCTTGTTATCTCTAGAACAGCTTACTGCGTTTATCCAAACGTAGGCTGGACATGACTCGGCCCGGCCTAACAATTTGGGTAGCGGGTCGTGACACCTGCTTCGCCTCCCCCGGCCGCCTTCTCCTCCGCGGGGCTTCGTCTCCTCGCGCGATCCGCCGCCCGCGCGCCGACTTGTCTCCGATCCGCCGCCGTCTACTGGCGAGCAGCCGCCGCCCCCACTGTAAGCTCCTCCCCCTTCTTCTCCCGCTCACTCCTTCCCACTCTCTCTAAATCCCTCTCTCTCTTTCTTCCCCTCACTTGTTTCTCTCTTTCCTATTATAAATGCTTCCATTACTTTAGTTAATATGCTCTTGCTCGTGCTTCCCGAAGAAGCTGATGGACAAGAGGGGATAGGTTATTTTGTTTTTATTTGAATTTTTTTTATTATTTTAGTTGCTGCCAGGCAACAGTATGTTATTACTATTGTTATTATTATTAAATTATCATTATTATTTGTTATAATCATTTATATTATTATTATTATTATTATTATTATTATTATTATTATTATTATTATTATTATTATTATTATTATTTCTATTATTTTAGTTATTAATATTGTTATTCTTTAAAGTAAGGTTACCAATACTAAATAGGATGTGGTGTTAATAGTACATTACTGGTCTTGATGTTGTGTACTAAAGTAATTTCTTGTAATTATATTTTACAAATGGTAATAATGGTATTAGCATATTAATGGTATTAATGTCACTAAGCATGATATTTTAATATATATACACTAAAAATTTCATATAATTATATTTTTGATAAAAAAATATATGGTTTTTATTCTTGGACACTACTTGTAATTTCAAATAGAGATTTAAGGCCCTAAAATATTAAATTATCAGTATTTTACTATATTTATATATGACTTTTGCCTAAGTATATATATATAAACAAAGTTTTGTTTTATCTCTATTTCAGTATTTAAACTTAAAAAAAAAATTTCCTATGATGATTTTCAAATATTTATTATATTAGTTACTAGTTTTCTATCTATAAATTATTTTACAAAACTATGGTATTTTGCCTAAAAACGAGTTTTCATTTTTCTAAATATTTATCTAAAAACCTATTTCGGCTAATAAAATTTATTGTTTCAAGTAATGCAAATACTTTATAAAAATATTTTATAAAGTATATACCCTCCGCAAATTTTCTTTTCCTGTCTATGACTAATCATCCATTCATATTTTCCCGCGAATTCGGACCATGTCGCATCGACCATGGCTATTGGACAAACAGGACTTATTGGATCATTGCACCATACACGGCGTAACACCAGGCAAGACACCTTGCCTTTACTGTTTAATTTATTGCTCAATATCATGCATGCTTTTTCTTTATGTCGTTCTTTCAAAACTATATATAGATGCAAATTATTATACTTTATGCAATTGGCTTAGAGTTAAGGGACCACCGTATGTTTAGTGCATCTCATAAACTGTCACGATGTGCCACGGGTTGTGTGTGAGTTGTGAGTCGCATATAGCTTCGGACTTGCGTACCGACCGTACATCGGTGCGTACAGGTCGTACGTTAGGATATGACTGCTAATAGATTTGTGTAGAAGACTTGGCAGTTATTAAGGATTAAACAGTGTCGTGGAGACGACGCATATACAGTATCATGGGGGGGAGAGGACAGTTATTAGCATAGGGGCTATATTTTTTTTACACACATTTTGGGCCGATAGTGTCTCGTATGAGCGCTACTTGACGACCACTCTTTATTAATTGCTTGCGTGAATCCGTTACAGCCCCTGCGTAGAACGTTGTCCTCCAAGTGCATATCACATTGAATGGTTAGGAACCTTTACTCATGCATATTTTTTGTTGAGCTTTATTATTCAGTTTATTGGCATGATATTATGTGTCTTGTTACGTCCCTCTAAGGACCTGGTGATCTCTCCAGGTGTGTATTTCATGATTTTTGCAGGTGCTCTAGCTAAGGCCATGTCTTCCTTCCTCCGTGATGATTGCTCTTGGACTCGTCACTTGCTCTCGCTTGCTCAATTCCTCGTATATTTTTTCATATTTAATTTAGTTGGTGGTGGATTTGTCTCCGCCCAACTATTGTGTACATGACAAACTCAAAGATTGCTTTTATATCATTATTTATTTTCGTGGATGAGATTTAGTGTCTTGGCTTTCTTCATTTTACAGCTTATGTATACATACGAGCCGTATATTTACTCGTATGTATACAGCTGGCATGATACGTATATAGTCTCAAGTATTTGGGACTGGGGAGTTACACATGTTACTCAAAAACAATCGTCATGATAGACCCCTGTACTATACAGGGTATATCGGGGAGATCAAGGTGGACCGCATGCACATCGATCCAGGATCCTCCCTCAGCATCATTCCTAGAAGTTTGCTTCAAATTCTGGGGATCCCTCTGCACAAGCTATCAGCAACCAACACAACTATCATAGCTTTTAATGCGGGTCGAATCCACCCGCTAGGTAAGATCCGTCTCAAGTGCCAGATCGGTGATCTCCGAACGGAGGTTTCCTGCTATGTGATCGATGCCAATGTATCCTACAACATCTTGTTGGAACGTCCATGGATACACGAGAACATGATCGTTCCTTCCACACTTCACCAATGTTTCAAGTACATCAACAGCGACGTTGTCGTGAAGATGGAGTTTGTCGATGTCGATCCTTTTTAAAGCATCGAGACCTACTACGGAGATTCGGTACTTTACCAATCTTAGCCCCCCAAGGATCACGGCAACGAAGCTGACAATGAAGCTGAAGCAAGTTCATCCTCCAATGATGGTTTCCTGATTATTCGAGTCAAAGGATGTACTACTCCAAAAAGTACCCCGAAGCCTCTCACAATCTGGGTGAAAAAGAAGAACCCTGACAAGGTCAAACCATTGACCATCACTCTCAGCAAGACACCCCGGAAGGAACTTGCTGATGTCCATCCTCCCAATCCTGAAGAATTACCCTACGTGGTGAACTTGGCCAAGACCGTGGCCCCCTTCCGGATGTTGATCCTCTCAATGAGTCTATTAATACTCATAATAATGTACCTTCAGCGGATGATGTTATCCCTGAAAAAGAACTTGCGTATTTTCTTAGTAAAGGTTTATCTTTGAATTACCCCGATGTCTATCAATCTGTAAACCACTACATAGATACGATATACGCTCTAGAGAACGGCATAGGACCACACCTCTGCATGCCGGTTACGACGCCTCACCTGTGGGAAAACGTTTACCCAGAAGATATCCACTAACTCATCGTTCCAGCCATAAAGAAGGATGAAGAACTAATCATCTTCGGTCGTATAATTGGCGAGAGAAAGTTCATTCCAGACTCTACTTCTCCCAAGCATAACACATAAGCAGACTATGACTCTGAAAAAATATAACTTTTCCGATATAGTTGGCAGGCCAAGAATATCATCCAGAACATGGGATATGACATTAAAAGCGACCAGGGGCTAAATTACGACCGGGGACGACGATTGCCAATACGACACTTTGCTCTCCCGACAAACCTGAGAACTACTATCAACGAAACGGTATTGGTTTGGGCTATGTCACTCCTCCAACAACTCCCGAAAGATCAGATGATGAATCAGATCATTGTTCTCATTCTTCTGACTCCTCCCTCTGGGACTCAGACTCCAGCATTGGCGACATATTCAAAGCAACTCTGTCCGTCAACATGGTTTCCGTTGACCAAATCACGGATGATATCCAATCGATCGAGCTTGAACAATGGGCTTAAAAGATGGATACTAGGTGGGAGCTGCACTTCGAACAACGTGAACCACCTACCGAAGACGAAGTCATCCAAGTCAATTTAGGAGATGAATCATCTTTTAAACCAATCTACATCAGTAAAAGTCTATCTGACGAGGAAGGCCAATCTCTTATACATCTTATAATAGAATACATCGACGTCTTTGCATGGAGCTATGAAGTCATGCCAGGTCTGCATCCTAAAGTCGCCATGTACCGCCTGAATATTTTGTCTAAAGCTAAGCCAGTAAAGCAGCAACAACGACGATTCCGATCAGATGTCATGAATGCCATCAAAAATGAAGTCAAGAAGCTCATTGCCAGTGGATTCATTCGCGAAGAACAACACCCTGACTGGGTTGCCAACATAGTTCCGGTCATAAAAAAGAACGGTAAAGTTCGAGTCTGTATCGATTACCGTAATTTGAACTCTGCATGCCCGAAGGACGAGTTCTCTCTACCGATCACTGACGTAATGATCGACAATACTTGCGGCTTCCAGCGGATGTCCTTCATGGATGGGTTCTCAGGCTACAACCAGATCAAGATGTTCCCCGACGAAAAGAAGCACACATCTTTTCGAACACCGTTGGGGGTATACTGCTATACGGTGATGCCCTTCGGATTAAAAAAAGCAGGGGCGACATACCAGCGAGCCAAGAACACAATTTTTTGTGATCATTTGTGCAAACAGTGGAGTGCTACGTAGACGATATCACAATAAAAAGTCGTCTTAAGGGCAATCACCTCCAAGACTTGAGAACGGTGTTCGAACTAATGCGTGCACACCAACTCAAGATGAATCCAACCAAGTCTTTTCTGGGAGTCTCCAGCGGCAAGTTCCTTGGTTTCGTTATTACTTCAAAGGGTATACATCTTGACCCGGAGAAAGTGAAGGCTATCCTCGATATACATCCTCCAAGAAATCTCAAAGAGCTACGCGGACTGCAAGGCAGGCTAGCGTACATCAGATGATTCATTTCGAACCTTTCTGGAAGGTGTCAACCATTCACTCCGCTCATGAAGAAAGGTGTATCTTTCGTGTGGACGAACAATGTCAACGTGCATTCGACGAAATCAAGGCGTGTCTCACAACCCCACCAGTATTGGTAGCTCCAATAATGGGGAAGCCTTTCTTACTATATGTTCGCGCTATGGACCATTCTCTTGGCGCCCTATTAGCTCAGAAGAATGAAGGCGACCATGAACAGGCAATCTACTACCTCAGCCACACAATGGTGGGTGCCGAGCACAGATACACACCTGTGGAAAAAGAATACCTTGCACTGGTATGTGCCATCCAAAAGACATGCCACTATGTGTCTGGGCAGACTATCCACATCATATCTAAAGTCAATCCTCTCAGAATACTCATGACTAAATCAGGTTCTCTCAATTCCCGTTTAGCTACATGGGCAATGCTATTGACTCGATACGATATGCTCTTCGTTCCTCAGAAGGCAGTAAAGGGCCAAGCATTAGCTGATTTCCTGGCAGCTCATCCGGTGCCAGAAACTTCCAAACTCTACGACGAAATCCCCGATGAAGTAGTAGAGTCTAATACTGCAACTGAAGAAATTCTCATTTTGCGAATGTTCTTTGACGATGCATCAAGAACAGGACCCAAAGAAAATATTGTGGCTGGAGTAGGTGTCGTACTCGTGTCACCTGATCATCTGATTATACATTGTGCATATTCTCTCGTGGAACCATGCACCAACATGGCCGAATATAATGCCCTATTAATCGGCCTGCAACTAGCAAAACAACTGGGTTGACTATCTAGAAGCGTACGACGATTCTAAGCTAATAGTTAGTCAAGTTCGAGGGGATTGTGAAGTTCGTCACGATGATCTCATCCCCTATCACAGAGCAACAACCGAGTTGGCTTCTACTTTTGCTAGATTTTTCATCGAGCATGTACCTCGACTACAGAATATAGAAGCAGATGCTCTAGCCGGTCTCGCTGCTTTCTTGACCGTTTCTACCAATACTCTGCAGTCGATTACAGTGTCTAGTCGAAAACTATTCTGTATGAAAGATGCCTTATATATTCATCATAGTTACACAACGGAAACAAACATCGATGTTAAAGACTGGAGATTCCCTTTCATAGACTATGCTATCAATAAATCCTCCCGAGGACCCGAAGGAAGCAGTGTCCATCCAAAGGCGATCCCCCAGATTTTACTACGATACAGCTACCAAGATGTTGTACCGACGCTCTTACGACGGGCTACTGTTACGATATTTATCAGACACAGAAGCCAAACATGCACTCCGGGAGGCTCACGACAAAATTTGTGGTGCACATCAACCTGGACCCAAACTACAAGATTGCCTCAAACGAATGGGTTTTATGGGCCCACGATGATAGTAGATGCTGTTGAATATGCAAAAAAGTGTAGAGCTTGTCAGTTCCATACCGATTTTATTCATCAACCTTCAGAGTTTCTACACCCGACGGCAGCATCTTGGCCTTTTGAAGCCTGGGGCATAGACGTCATAGGACCAATCAGCCCGCCATCCTCCAAAGGACATCGGTTCATCCTAGCCATAACCGATTACTTCTCCAAATGGATGGAAGCTATACCGCTCACCAAAGTGAAGGCATCAAATGTGATCAATTTTATCAAACATCACGTTATCTACCGCTTCGGCCTACCTCGCAGGATCATCCATGATAATGGTCCATAATTTGTAAGCCATGCATTCTATCGGTTCTGTGATAGGAATCGAGTCCAGAATGTAGCCTCTACTGCCTACAATCCAGCGGCTAACGGGCTAGCAGAAGCCTTCAATAAAATCATCATTAAATTTCTCAAGAAGTTTGTGTCTTCAAACAAGCACGATTGGAATAGAATCTCGGCGAATGTTTATGGGCCTATTGTACAACGGTCCGGACTTCAACAGGCAGTTCGCCATTCTCTCTGGTTTATAGGAGCGAAGCAGTTCTTCCTCTAAAAATTCAGATTCCTTCTCTTCGAGTAGCCTTAGCTTGCGAGTTGACTACCGAAGAAAATTATCGTTTGCGTCTACAGGAGCTCAAAGCACTAGACGAAAAAAGTTTGTTAGCTCAGCAGTGTATTGAGCTATACCAAGGACGTCTTTCCAAAACCTTCAATAAAAAGATAAGAAAAGAATCTTCCTAGTCGGTGATCTAGTCTTAGCAGTGAGAAGACCAATGGTCATGACGCACAAAACAAATAAAAAATTTCAGCCTAAATGGGAAGGTCCTTTCATCATAGTATCAGTGTATTCTAATGGTGCGTACCGACTAACCAGGCCGGACGGTGACTTGCTCATGATACCTATCAACGGCAAGTTCCTGAAGAAATACTATGTGTAACCTTTTTCTTCATAATGTTCACATATGTTCAGTCATATAAATGTACAGTGCGATGTTTATGTGATTCAAAAATTATCTAACTATTATCCGTATTTCAAGAGTCTTGAATACGCCTTGGATAATAGGTCCTCCAAAATATTTCTCCAGTGGAATCATTCCCGTTTTTGACTCTGCCAATCTCGGTTTGATGAAAACAAGTCACGTCCCTATTACCTCTGAATTGTTTTTCGCTAATTATTTCCCCAGTAAAATGATTATATTTTTCCATGTCCATATACCTCTGAGCAAAGCATTCGTCAAGGATAATCACGTCCTTACTACCTCTGAATTATCCACTCCCACCTAACGTTATATATCTTTCCACGTCCATATTACCTCTGGTCAGATATAGAACATCCTCTGCTATTACGTCCATATTACCTCTTCTAGCAGCTTCGTTCAACTTATTATCTATATTTAAAAAAAACTTGAATATAAAACGGATAATAGGTCCACATCAAAAGTCCCCTAACGGATACCTTTACACAAATGCTGTATTAGGCCCTCTAGTACAAGCACCAAAAATACTACAAGCAAAGAATGGAGTGAATGTATTCTGTTTATTCAAAATCGGTTACATTCATAGGACTACATCTCATGAGCAAACCAAAAAGTTCTCCATCTCTTCATCTGAACATGAAGTAAAGGATTACATTGGTGTCCAAAAGAAGTGAAACAGAAATACCAAGACAAAGTACGGACATTTAGGGGAACCCACGGATCCTAGTTGTGGTGAGGCATATACCATTCCCTCAACCATTTCGCATAGAAGGATCTATTTGAATAAGGTCCTCGATCGGGGCAGGAGGGTCAGAACTCCTAGTGCTACTACCCTCTGACTTGGGCTCCTCCTTCACAGCAGCTTCAATCTTGGGAGTAATTCCCTTCCCATGGACGTCAGCTCTTCCTTTTTTGGTATCACCTCCTATTTAACAAACGTTAACTCCTGTCTGACAAAAGGAGGTAGCATTTCCTTCTTCACGACGGTCTCAGCCTTCGGCGTGGATGCTGCAAGAATCAATGTTAGAAGAGAAAGTCAGATTCAAAAAACCACAGGAAAAGCTAAGTGCTGAAGGACTCCTATGCGCCCAAACGACTATGCACCCCAGACAAGCACGTGGGCGCATAACGTATAGCAGTACGTGAGCGCATAACATGCCACAGCATGAGGGCGTATAACATGGCAACATGTGGGTGCATAGCACACCACAGTTTTGGCGCATGACTTCTGTGGCCATAATGATGCTCACAGAAGTATGTTGCCTTAGGCGCATGCGTCCAGGCAGAAAAAAAGTCTGAACGTCACAAATTAACGCTTAAGACTTTGTTTTTGAGGCGTGCCCTCACCCAGAATCGGGTCCTGAACTTGCATGATGCTGCCGCAGGAGGAGAGCCACTCGGTGCAGTCCCCTTATCCTTCGCGGATCTCTTGGCGACCTTGGGAGACATGATTCTTAAAGAAAAGAGATGAAGAGTCTTCTTGAAAATTCTAAGAGAGGAGAATAATAAAATTTCTCTCTCTTTCAGAGCCTATTTGTAGGCACGGGCCACTTTCTCGTGCCCACTATATTTATGTGCCTATGCGCCCATTGTACATTATGCGCCCACCATAGCCTATGCCCACATGGAGATCCAACCTTTTGTACTCTAAGCGACTGCCGCTTGCTGACGTGGACAACGTATGAAAGATGAACCTCTTCAAATTCCACCCCATGAATCTGTCAGTTCAGATTTTCGAGGAAGATCTCAACGTTATCTCTCTGACAGGCAGGCCAAACACTATGCGCCCAAAGATAGCGTTGTGCTATGCGCCCGAGAAGATAATCCATGCTTCTTTCAAAGTATTTCGAACTCGTTCAAGTATCGAAAACTTTGAAGGGGGTCTTATAGAAGCATGAAAAAAATTTAGCAATGAAGCTCTATGTGTCCAGCTAGTGAAACTATATGCGCCCCAGCCAGTGAAGCTCTATGCGCCCAGCCAGTAAGCTCTATGCACCCAGCCAGTGAAGCTCCATGCGCCCAAGACAAGCTCTTCCAAAAGGAGGGCGCATAGCCTGAGACATGGTTATGCGCCCAAGCCTGACTCAGTCAAAGCCTTGATCAAAACGTGTACCGAAGCATACGGTCACGTCAGTCTCTACGAGCAATCATGCACCGAAGCATGTGGCCACGTCAGTACCACGATCAACCCACGATTACGTAACCTGCATGCGCCTACATCTATGCACCCAAAGCAGGACTATGTACCCACATGAAAACCAACGTGTTTCCTCATGTGGGTGCATAACATCATTTTGGCTCAAAACTACTATAAAAATGGGGTCTCATTCCTATTCAAAGGACAGAACGAAAAGCATTTTCAAGAGCCAAATTGCTGCACTTCTTGCCAGTGAGCCGAGATTTAGCAATTTTCTTAGGTTTTCTCCCACTTTTGTAATCGAGTGTCAACGGAGTAAAGGAGCAACTGCCGCTCGATCTCCATCATCCCATTCTCCATAATTCTTTTTTGTACTCGGGGATCCTCCGCGCAGGATCTCTCAGGCGTACTCGATTTGTGGTGTCTTGCGCTAATAAAAAAAGACAGCGTTTCTTTTTTGTGTGTGTCCATAATGGATACAACATATATAGGCATGGGTAGGAAGGACAGTTCTTTAGTATATGGGTATACCTTTTTGTGACCGTACACTCTACCGGAGATACAGGTTACGACCCTATATTTACTGATGGCCTCTAACGTTCGAGAAAATATTATGCTTTGAGGCCCCTGGTGTTGTGCCCCGTCCCACAAAGTCAATCGGATGAATCAAAATGCCGACGGCGTTCAGACTTAGCCTTGCAACAGCTACTCGAAGACTCACTCTGTCGAGGCGACTCCTCGTTCAGTTGGGGTAGTTTTGATGAACTTGTCTGATCTTAGCCTTTACTTAATAACTCGTATGTTTTCAACTTTCACAAGTTAGGCTTGATATAAAAGAGACGCATCCACATAGCTAAGGAAATAATTCGACGGGTCGAATGTATTACAACATGGAAAATGGTCCCACGGTCTGCTTAGAAGTTGGCTCAGCATGCATTTAAAATGGCACTCATCCTTCGTTCCCGTGGCTTGGGAGAAGGAAGTTGGCCTAAGTTGCTAAGTTGTTCCAATGCTCGAATTAGCCTAAGTCATAGGCGTCACCCGCGTGAATGCTTGATAAAGCATGCACGGCCCCGTCGTCCAAGGCTTGGCATAGCCTTCGCATGTCCCGTGGGTTAAGTCTATTGCACGGCTTGTGGCCTAAGTCTAGGAACCCGAAAACTTGGTTGTTCAAGTCGAACGCGTGCACGACACGTTCTCTCGATACGAAGCTTGGCGTAGCCTTTGCTCGTCAAGCGTTACACAAATAAGTTAGGCAAAGTTATGCCGGTCGGTCTAAGACATTTTTAGTATGTCCCGATCTATCTGTGGTTGTCAAGTCACGTAGTCCCTCGAGAACAAGGCTCATCGTATAAAGTATATGACTTGAGCGATAGAGTCGCCTAGAGAACCAGGCCTGTCTAAGGCACGAGCCATGGTAGATTTAGTAAAGTGTATACCACGGACAAGGAACACGTTATGTTCAAGTTAAGCTAGAAGACTACTTAGTAGTCGTTCCCTGGGTACAAAGGATAGAAGTCCATGCGACTGGTTGTCGCCGAGATCGGTCCCACTACTTGGGAGTCTCGACAAGCATGTTCACGCGAGATCGGTCCCGCTACTTGGGAGTCTCGCTAAGTCTCATAAGTCTCGCACACGAGATCGGTCCCGCTACTTGGGAGTCTCGCTATGTCTCGATAAGTCCCGCACACGAGATCGATCCCGCTACTTGGGAGTCTCGCTATGTCTCGAAAAGCATGTTCACGCGAGATCGATCCCGCTTTTTGGGAGTCTCGCTAAGTCTCGTACACGAGATCGGTCCCGCTACTTGGGAGTCTCGATAGAAAATGGAAAGCATGGTCATGGCTAAGAAAGGACAAGATAGATCGAGTTGAGTTCTGCATGGTCATTGGACAACTTTTCGACTAGGTGTAGTCTTTTCGAATGATCGCTGGGGTACCGGGAACATGTCGGCCCGGAAAAAAGGGGCTCAAAGCAGGATGCTGGATAACCGCATGGGAGAGTCGACGCTTCCGGGCTAGCTACCCGCGGAGGGGCGGGCCGATATCCCTGAGCCAGTCCAAGATAGCTTGACATTGCTAGTGACCACTCATATAGATGGGTCGGCAGAATAGCAGCAAAACTCGTGTATGCCTTTAGATTGAGTCTAGCTTGAATGTATATCCAGTCGGTAACACAATATCTGGGCCTAAGATTGGGCAGCAGTATAGGCACCGTACTTGGCACGATACTAGGTGTCGGGATATTCATGAAATTGACACTATGTTTCATCAGTTTTGTCTAAGTTGGTTTATGAGTCGAACAGGAAGGCCGCAAGGTGGTAGCATGGATAGGTCTTGATAAGTTACGAGGCACGACCTTGACTTCACGGCACGATCAAGTCTACTGGCACGACCTGTACGAGTCACCCCTTGACGTCGTGGACACGAGAATTGGTCTAGAGGCACTTGAGTTTAAGTGAAAGTCTTGGTATGGTCGAGATCGCATAAGTTGCTCCTCGACAAGGCACTGTCTTGAATATGCTGAAGTCACGAATAGAGTATGGCACGACCCTGCCGTCCCTAGTTGAAGTTCGGTCAAGTACATAAGCGATGACACCGTCTCGATCGAAATACACGTTGGCATTATAGCACGACCATGTCGTGGCACATCGGTTTGGTCAGGCATCGTAGTCTTAAAACTGATCCTAAGGCAAGACTAGAAAGACAATCGTAAAGGGACTTTTATTGCACAAAGTAAATGAACGTGTCGATTTTGTATGGGGGCGAGGAGCTCACTCCACCAGTACAGTTGAGTACTGACACCCACACAGTCTTCATGTGCAGGCACATGTAGAAGCTCGTGGCACAAAAATCGCTTAGATGCGTCGAGGCACGGAGTTCCTTGGCTATTCGAAGCATACGTCCGCGAGAAGTCAAGACTTATACGGACCAGACTATGTTATGGACATTGCCTTCCGAAGCTTCCGCTGGCTCAAGTATTGTATCGAGAGATGAGAGAGAGCAGAGTGACTTGTAACTTGAGAAAAAAGTGAGCTTGAGAGACTTGTAATCATGGCCTTGCGCCCCAATGTAGTTTGATTGTTCAATATCAATAAAGAGCACTTTTGAATAACTTGTGTGTTGCTTAAATTTCTGCTGCATGTTTCAATATTTCTGCTTAGAACTTCTGTACGACGACCCCGTCATAGCCGCTGTAATCGGCCGTTATGGAACCTACCTTGCATGAGTACAATATAGGCTCGTACGGCATCACGTCTTAGCGAGGACGATCTCTACGGAGCGGGGCGTGACATAATGGTATCAGATCACGGCTTTACGTCCTTGGACTTCATGTCGATTTCTCAGTTTTGAAAGCTCGTCGTTGATAAAGAAGTGTGCGCTCTCTCTCAAATGTTCCACGGCATGTCCATACAATAAGTCTAAATATTTTCAAAAGCTCGTACAAGCGTTCAATCGAACACATCGATAGGCGGGGGCCTTTGTGCCGAACGGTGTCAAACTTGACTTGATAGAAAATACGTGCTAAAGTTAGCACGTCGTGTGCGTGCCCAATTAGTCCTACGTCGACATTAGCAAATGAGCGTGCATACTCGGATATAGTACGTACGGAATGGCTACGCACACGGCCTTTTGGCTAAGTTGTGCCGCGAGTCGTGCACCTCGACCCTTTTGGTGCAAACGAATCACGAGCGATATCAAGTATCGCTCAGTCGAAACGGAGATACACTTAGAGTGTATATTGATATAAATGCTATCGAGCTAACGCTTGGGCGTACACGGAAGACTGGATTAGATTTTAAGGATTAGTGCGAACGACTTAGTGTGTCGACACGACGTGAGCGATTATGCTAGAGATTCGTCGAACGAATCTGAAAGATATGTTAGCAAGTAATGTGAACATGATTTGGACTAGATCGGATGGCTCGAATCCTGAGTGGTGTATGGTTTGTCTTGGAATTCATTCAGCAAAAAATTGAGGACATGAGGTAACAACGAGTATATCGGCGAGGCGATACGATCGCACAAAGCTTAGAACGCGTCACGCTTAGTTGATCGTGGCTTCGAGTGTCCCGAACGAGATATCGTTCAGACAACTTGTGAATAAAATGCGAGTTAGAGAAACGATTCGGAATGATGAATAAAAGCGAATGTCTTGATCGAGGAAGCCTAGAGGATCGCACTTGTGATTTTAGATTTAATCGAATGTAATTGTGGTATATCCAGTTTGGACAATAGAATCACTTGTACGACTCAGAGTTCATTGTAAAGGAAGATCGTCAGGTTACGTACATCATCGTTGGTATTGAGGCGTATCAAAGATTGATGTGCGATAACTCGAGGGTACTCTGATTCGAGGAACGATGATCGTGTAAAATGTTATTGTTCCGATGGATGCTATACTCGGGATATTGAAATGTAGAGGAAAAGATAGACTTGGCTCGAGGATTTTCTAGTTGAACGAATGACGATCAGACTATCGAACTTGGATTGGATGAAAATGAAATGTTTGGATTGCTTCAACGATAACCCCAACGTCGATATTCTTGTCTTATACGAGCGCAACTCTAGCCTCGCACATGCGTCATGCCGGATTAGGGCGATCACTTCACATGAGCACTGGTATGGTGATTCATACAGCGGGGTGATCGAACTTGCATGGCATGGCAATTTGATTGCTTCGACTTATGGTTTGACGCGAAGGTGGATTCCAAAATGAGTATGCTTGACGATTGAACTTGAGGATTGACTAGGTCTAATCCACGTATCGAGAATGAATTAGTCTAGACTCAAATAAGAGTTACGCCCCGATGAGAATAATTATTCTGTGGGAGCATTGTATGGTGATTCATGAACCACCATAGATAATTGGACTAGTGTAGATTGGAGCGTAACATATTGTCAAGCTAGATGACCTCGTGATTGAATACATGAATTGGTTAGAATTGGTGAATTGAACAGAATTGAATATGCGCAACGTATACCTCGATATGAATTAGGTGATCGTGCTCGATGTTTAGAAATCTGAGTGACACGAGCTCGGGTAGAAAACCTCGTATTATCGACTTTGGTTTGACCCTAGGATTGGGGTCAGTTGGCATTATTGTTGGGGAACTATGATTCCAATCCTGACATTGACTTAGCCATAAAAATGGCCTAGCGGTTAGGCGAGACGCCCCTGTTTCAAGAGTTAGCAATTGAAAGATTGATCTTGAGGATTGGTATGGATGGATAGAGTGAATCAAAAAATATGTGAATACCCCTTACGAGATTCGGCTGACATACATATATTTCAGGGACGCCTGAGTATGTGCACGATAGACTCGAATAGAATAACGAATTCTCTATCATGCGACTTGGCTGAAATACATGTATTTTGGGGACGCCTGAAATGCGTGCATGATCCAACCAAGTGATACATTGAATTCGAACGAGACTTGAGGAATGGAAAGTGTGGAGGATTGAAGATTGTGTTAAAGGGAAAGATTGATAATAGTGCGAGCGTGGCTCAGAATCGAAGAAACGCGTAGGCGGAGTGTGTACGAGAGTCCTTGGATCAAAGTGGTCTAATCGTAAGTACTCAGTTAGTTTCGAGGACGAAACTTATTCTGAGTGGTGTATGATGTAGTATCCCGTCCTACAAAGTCAATCGCATGAATTAAAATACCGACGGCGTTCAGACTTAGCCTTGCAACGGCTACTCAAAGACTCGCTCAGCCGAGGCGACTCCTCGCTCAGGTGGGATAGTTTTGATGAACTTGCCTCATCTTAGCCTTCACTTAATAACTCGTATATTTTTACTTACAAGTCAGGCTTGAGAATAAAAGAGACACATCCACATAGCTAAGGAAATAATCGACGGGTCGAATGTATTAGAACATGGGAAATTGTCCCACGGTCTGCTTATAAGTCGGCTCAGCGTACATTTAAAATGACACTCGATCCTTCGTTCCCGTGGCTTGGGAGAAGGAAGTTGGCCTAAGTTGCAAAGCTGTCCCAACGCTCGAATTAGCCTAAGTCATAGGCGTCGTCCGTGTGAATGCTTGATAAAGCATGTACGGCCCCGTCGTCCAAGGCTTGGCATAGCCTTCGCATGTCCCGTGGGTTAAGTCGTGTTGCACGGCTTGTGGCCTAAGTCTAGGCACCCGAAAACTTGGTTGTTCATGTCGAACGCGTGTACGACACGTTCCCTCGATGCGAAGCTTAGCGTAGCCTTTGCTCGTCAAGTTGTTACACAAATAAGTTAGGTAAAGTTACGTCGGTCGGTCTAAGCCATTTCTAGTACTGTCCTGCTCTATCTACGGTTGTCAAGTCGTATAGTCCCTCGAGAACAAGGCTCGTCGTATAAAGTATATGACTTGAGCGATAGCGTCACCTAGAGAACCAGGCCTGTCTAAGGCACGAGCCATGGTGATTTAGTAAAGAGTATGCCACGGACAAGGAACACGTTATGTTCAAGTTAAGCTAGAAGACTACTTAGTAGTCGTTCCCTGGGTACAAAGGATAGAAGTCCACACGACTGGTTGTCGCCGAGATCGATCCCGCTACTTGGGAGTCTCGACAAGCATGTTCACGCGAGATCGGTCCCGCTACTTGGGAGTCTCGCTAAGTCTTGATAAGTCTCGCACACGAGATCGGTCCGCTACTTGGGGGTCTCGCTATGTCTCGACAAGTCCCGCACACGAGATCGATCCCACTACTTGGGAGTCTCGCTATGTCTCGACAAGCATGTTCACGCGAGATCGGCCCCGCTACTTGGGAGTCTCGCTAGGTCTCGATAAGTCTCGTATACGGATCGGTCCCGCTACTTGGGAGTCTCGATAGGAAGATGGAAAGCATGGTCATGGTTAAAGAAGGACAAGATAGATCGAGTTGAGTTCTGCATTGTCATTGGACAACTTGTCGACAAGGTAGTCTTCTCGAATGATCGCCGGGGCGCCGGGATCATGTCGGCCCGGAGAAGCGAGGGGCTCAAAGCGGATATTGGATAACCGCATGGGAGTTGGCACTTCCGGGGCTAGCTACCCGTGGAGGGGCAGGCCGATATCCCTGAGCCAGTCCAAGATAGCTTGACATTGCTAGTGACCAATCATATAGATGGGTCGGCAGAATAGTAGCAAAACTACGTATATGCCTTTAGATTGAGTCTAGAACTTGAATATATGTCCAGTCGGTAACACAATATCTGGGCCTAAGATTGGGCTGCAGCATAGCACCGTGCTTGGCACGATAATGGGTCGGGATGTTCATGAAATTGACACTATGTTTCATCAGTCTTGTCTAAGTTGGTTTATGAGTCTAACAGGAAGGCCGCAAGGCGGTAGCATGGATAGGTCTTGATAAGTTACGAGGCACGGCCTCGACTTCATGGCACGATCAAGTCTACTGGCACAACCTGCATGAGTCATCCCCCTTGACGTCATGGGCACAAGAATTGGTCTAGAGGCACTTGAGTTTAAGTGAAAGTCTTGGCACGGCGAGATCGCATAAGTTGCTCATCAACGAGGTACTGTCTTGAATAAGCTGAAGTCACAAATAGGTATGGCACGACCCTGCCATCCCGAGTTGAAGTTTGGTTAAGTACATAAGCGATGAGGCATCGCCTCGATCAAAATACACGTTGGCATATAGCACGACCATGTCGTGGCACATCGGTTTGGTCAGGCGTTGTAGTCTTAAAGCTGATCCTAAGGCAAGACTAGAAAGACAATCGTAAAGGGACTTGTATTGCACAAAGTAAATAAATGTGTCAATTTTGTATGGGTGGGCGAGGAGCTCACTCCACTAGTATAGTTGAGTACTAACACCCACACAGTCTTCATGTAGGCACAGGTAGAAGCTTATGGTACGAAACTCGTTTGGATGCGTCGAGGCACGGAGTTTCTTGGCGATTCGAAGTGTACGACCACATGAAGTCAAGACTTATACGAACATAATGTATGGACATTGCCTTCCGAAGCTTCTGCAGGCTCAAGCATTGTATCGAGATATGAGAGAGAGCAGAGTGACTTGTAACTTGAGAGAAAAGTGATCTTAAGAGACTTGTAATCATGGCCTTGCTCCAATATAATCTGATTGTTCAATATCAATAAAGAGTACTTTTGAATAAATTGTGTGTTGCTTAAATTTTTGCTGCATATTTTAATATTTCTGCTTGGGACTTCTGTGCGACGACCCGTCGCAGCCGCTGTAATCGGCCGTTATAGAACCTGCCTTGCACGAGCACAATCTAGGCTTGTGCGGCATCACGCCTTAGCGAGGACGATCGCTCCTAAGGGACCGGGGTGTGACACCTGGTGCCCAAGAAGGGACTATGCCAATTCCATTTATAGCCAGAGAATCCATGCGTTGAAGGTTGTCCTTAAATTGTGTATTCACATATAATGGTTAGGTGACCTTTATTCATTCGGGTATGCGTACGTTTCTGTACGATTCATGTACTTATGCCCGATCATGGCATGGAATAGTATTTTATTGCGAACTAGTGTTCCACCCCTTGTCTGTGTTTTGTTGTAGGGGTGGTCCACTATTTCGATGATAGAATATGAACCATGTTGTGATCCTAATTATCTATGAGCAGTTTATACTCAATTGTATGGCATGTTTTTCTGTATGTTGTTACGTCCCTCTAAGGACCTGATGATCTCTTCAGGTATGAAAGATCGATAGTATCCCAAGTAGTACAAATTTTAGACTAGACTCTTCCTTGTATTCCTTTGTCGACCATATAAATTTTTTTTAGATGCTGGAGTTATTTAGTTAACGTATTATTTTATTTTGTATTCCAATATATTCTTTAGATTTCCTTGGTAGTGGATTTGCCTCCATCTAGTAACTTGATCATTGACATTTTTATATTTAATTTAATGATATGTTTCTCTTTATGTTGTAGATGAGATTTAGTGAGCCATGACTATCTATATACTGACAGCTTACGTATATTTATTATATGGTTGGCATGTTACGTACCTAGTCCTACGTATTTTGGGACTGAGGTGTTACATGTTTTTGTGGTGGACTATACAGGTCAAGAATGCTTCGGTTATGTAACTGTACCGAGCAACCTGTATATAGCATTAGGAAAATAGCATCTCATCCACATGTTTAATCACCATCCTTGACTCTATTTTCAAACTCTCGTTTGACTGCTTGACTTGCATCTTGCTTGATCTTGTCCTAACTTAAATATTGTTTACTCGTGTTTGATGGAGGGTAGAAAGACGATTAGCATTAGTACATGCTCCTAGATCAATTACATGGTTAGAGAGAATATCTTGTTAATTGAGGATGTGTTATAGAAATGATTTCAGTTATAAATGCATTGAAATATATCGAGGAATTGATTAACACATTGAATGATTTAAGGATTTTCCTTAAAGGGATATAGTCATGCGTAAAAGATTAGTATATTTCAAGTTGGGTTGTAATTGTATTATCAAAATCATGATTATAGTTAGAAATTTTCCATACATTTTGCTAGTGGAATTGTTAGATGGTCAAGAAGATATGTATGTGAGGTTGAGAAGCTAAGCAATTTTAACCTTTGAGAAACTACGGGGAATGATTGTGACTCATTTGGGTTAATGAAAATTTTATTAAGGATATCGATTTACTATGAGAATAAGATAATCTTGATGATACAAGTTAAATTTTATATAGGGATTAAAATTATTATGGGTTGAGGATTGATTTAGTTTGTTAAGGGTTGATTCATCGCTTTAAATTTTGAAGATATAATTTAATTTAGAATTTGAAGGTTGCAAAATTTTAAAGTTTAAATTGGAATGAGATACGATTTTGTCTATTTAAATTTTGAAGAGATTACTACAGATTGATTTGGATTTAATTTTATACTTGTATATGATTTTGAAGAAGGTAGATATAGATTTTGAGAAAATTATTATGGTAGATTTGATTTGATTTTAATTTTAATTTGGGGTTGGATTTAGATTTAAACTGTGGATATTAACTATTTTGATACGATCATCCTTTCATTGAAGTGCCTACGTCAACATCTGGAATCACCCCCGCTATGTGGCTTACCTAGACACCGTGCTTAAGTTCTCCTAACAACTTTAAATCGATGTTGCACAAAGGAAATAATCTACCCGACACAAGAGTTCAACTCGAGTTGACAATGATCAAAGGCAACAATTGTTTGACACAAAGGTCTTCTTACGACGCGGCTTATGTTAATCCTTATCGATTAAGAATTTCTAGCCAAATTTTCAATCCAAAAACTCACTTGTCCATCTCGCAACATCTATTATAAGTTCGATTCACGTAAGCTCAATTGCTATATGAATCCAAAATCTATTGACACAACTCGTGGGTCATTCTCTTATCGATCGCTCTCGCATATACCACGATTCTCGCAATCACATTCCGTATCATCTAAGTTTGTTCGTAAATTATTTTTCATCATCGACCCACATATCCATTCGAGTATTCGTCCGACCAATCATCAAACTCTGACAATATCATTTTCAACCGAATGCTATTCCATTAAGTCTTGAAATAAATATTCATATCGCCTAGACATCTTAACATGCACCACTCAATATTCATTCTCGACATAATTTCTTATGTGGCATCATTTGGGTCATCTTATGGGTCTCTAACATTTATTTTAATTTGGCGGTCAAGTCTTTTAGGGTCAGCTGCCTCGAAGATAAGCTTGATAATTGTAGATCATCAACAAAGGACAATTACTACGAATTATGCTATATCCTATTTCGGAGACAAATCACGTTTCGATGAATTTTATGGGACTCTGGTCAAATCCAAACAAAATCATTTTGACCTGTGTAACTAAGGCACATCTATTATTTAATAATTTATGCACTATCGTTGATGATTTCGCAAATCAAAGAAACATATGCTAGTATAGAATCCACATCTTTCTGTCCACGTAAATGCTGGAGATGCTATACACATCGAAACAATCATCATTGACTCTATAGTCTTTTCCAGAATCAATCATAAAGTTTGTGATCAACCATTCGACATTCTCGTAACTTACAAAATCTCGACATCGTAGGTTTGCTCCATTTTGTAGCCTCATATCATGCTTACGTTTCTCGTACATTAATTCGACATTCCATATCAATTTCGATAGCACGAGGTTCAACTTTGAATTGTATTAAGATCAACTTGATTCGCATCGCACTAATCCACATTTATTTTCTATATCCATCACACCATTTAACAAATGGGTCATATCTCGCTATACCACATCGCGTAACTGAGTTACAAGTTATCCGACATCAAGTGCTCGAATTACACGATCGTACCCTCTAAGTTTTATATGACTCAATCATACTAAAACGAGTTTCCTCTCCGCACAACAAACTATTTCTTTAAGCACGATTATCTGCATCAACCAAAATTTTATCGAACTCACATTCGTGCGACCCGATTATAAAGTTCAAGATACCTATCCAATCGATATGATTATTGCCTCAAAGCATAATCATTTCGCTAGTCTTAGTCACTCGAAAAACTTAAAATTCTAAATTCTCGTCCATCGTATAACCATTGACACGAGACCACACCTGATCATTCTAACTAAACCTATCGAGGAATACTTGCCTCAAAATATTATCATATAAGTTCCCAATCGAGTCTTGACACTACTACTCTGTGTTGGACAAATCTATCGCAATTCACACAATGTGTCCAACGCATCTATCGCATAAGTGGTATGGCATATACCACTCAGAAATCGAGTTTTTTATTGCATAAGTAGTATGACATATACCACTCAGAAATCGAAACATTCCTCTCACATCATACTCGATATGAATCAATATTATTCTGAACTAAGAATCCCATGGGGATCATGCCGATCATAAATGTAAATTTTGATTAATAAAAAATTTGACACAACTCGGCCAATGTACTCAAGTTCGACGCACAACCGAACCTACTCATTCTATGATTTACTATTTCTCGATCCTATCCGTTGCATCTATGCAACATTTCATTTTCGACATTTCAAACCTGTTACTTGAATCTGTGAAACACATTCGTTATTCATCTATATACTAATATGCAACGCATCAATCACAAATCAACTCATTGCACTTGATGCAACAGACATCCCACGACTTTTGCTATATTGATGAAACCGACATCTTTCATATCGACATTGTTGCATTAAAACAATAAACATTCCAATTCAAATCTCATGACTTGCTGCACTTGATGCAATAAATATTTTATAGTATTACTGGGGATATCATGTAAATTACGAAAAACTGTGGCATAAACGTGCAACTTTATATGAACTAATTGTATAGAACATCTAGTGTGACATCGAGTAGAGTCAAGAGTCATTTGATCACGAAAAGTAACTTCGAATTGAAACGAAATAAAATGTCCTAAGAAAATTAAACCTAGAGCTTTGATACCACTTTGTCACGCCCCGACCCACCGAGTCGTTCGTCCTTGCGTTGATTCATCCAAATGGATTGTCCGTGATGGAGTGTGATGTCGTACGAGTCTTGAGTTGTACTTGTATAAGGTAAAGATGATTTATCTTAAAATGGTTATCTCAAACCATAACATTTTGCACCAGAATAAACCGATAAAAATAATCTCTTTATTGAATAAGCAACAGAATTATAAAAACTTTCAAATAGCCCAAAATGAATCATGCCAAATTGGCTTATAATACTCATGATCTCTCTAGCCCAAAAAGGATCTCAAGGTTCCAAATATTATGACTTCTAATATCTCGACCACATCATCCTATTTCAAGTCCGAGCATCAATGCAGATCGTACGACTCGAAATGCTAAGGAACTCCATACCTCAGTACGTTCAAGCGAAGCTTCATCACGAGCAAACCATTCCCTGCATCTGCAAGCAATCTAGTGGGGATCAATACTAATCCTCTCGTGTACTGATGAGACCCACTTGCCTAAACCAACATTAAGTAAACTTATGAACCATGCAGCTTAATTTGCATTTTTTATCTTTGCCATACGATATGCTTCATGGCATATTGTAAGCAGTAAATCATGTACGCATGGTAAATATGTTTATTTGATTCGCGTAATAAGCATGCAGCATAGATCTAACTCGTGTTGTTTCGTAGCACTTCTTATAAACTCAATACAGTCATACTTGTACCGTTATAAGGTGAATGCCTACATCTTTCTCGTTATTTTAAAAGTGATATTTGTGCAGATCTGTGTACCTGCACCATTCAGTCCATCGGCCCCTATTGATATGAAGGTCTCTGGCATTTTCGAACTTAGAATAGACTATATTCAATAGCATTGCGATCCTACCCATTAAGCCTAGGATACAATTCTTACTGGAGTTTCTGTAATGTCGTGCACTTTTGGCACTATAACTTGCTCTTAAGCCGAACGATCTCGGTGTCCCAGTGAATACACGTACGAGGAAAGCAAACCCATGCACGGGCTATATCCATGTCCATTTGACTATGCAATACGTGTCTAACTCAGACAACTAAACGTAGTCTGAGTCTAAAACTCAGAATTTGCTTCAACTCATATTATCGTTCTTCATTCAACATTACATTGCCTCAATACTATGTTCCATGGCACGAAGCCCCAATTTAATGTTCAAATGAACGACCCAAAGGTCCTAAACATTTCCAAGGCAACATGCCACATTCAACAGTTCTATGGCAATTGTGGCACAACTACTCACTTTACATATGAAGCCATATTCCGTAAGTCGGTGCACATATGTATCTTACAATACAGTTATTCAATATGTTACATACCTGTGCAATTGATGCACACCTTGATACGGTGTTTAAATGTTATAACTTAACGTTCATTGTATGCCATTCGTGTGTTAGATGCATGCCTCGATACAATCCTTTAATATTCTAAGACTTATATTCATTCCCTCCGACTCATGCACTTGAGGCCTCGATAGAGTATTCAATATTCTACGGCTCGTTCACTATTGCATTCGCCTCAAGGTAGTCTTTCAATTTTCTAACCCTATAACTCATGCATAGTGGCATGGCTTGATAGATATTCTAAGATGCATACCTAGAGGCATTCGACATTGTAGTGATTCGATGTTAGACTGCTCGTGCACTTGATGCACTCATCATGTTCGATGTTATATTATGATTCGTGCACTTGATGCACTTTTTCCTCAATGTCCTATCATAGTGCTCAATACGCACAATGACTTCTCTTATTCTAGCCATGCTCATGAAATCGATCGGTTAACTTAGATACAAGTAAATTTTAATTACATATAATGAGTAGGAAAGAAGGGTTAGAATCCTCCACCTTTGTCGATTTGCCTTATCGTTTCGTCGAGCAGATCCGGCTCGATTTCTTAACTTCATTGTACGACCAACTCATTTGACTTATCCATTCAAGCACTTCAAGCTCCGTTGAACTACCAACTGATTCGGCCTACCGTGCCCATGTCTCTGCCAGTTGTAAGGCAATACTTTGGTTTCTGCGTACTCTGTTGCAAATGAGAAAAAATGTTGACCTCTTAGGTTAAAAGCCTAGCCTGCATATAAAACCAACTAAAATCAATACTTGTTCCAGTCAAACTTATCATTTCATCGGTCAACTTAGTTGTATCGATTTGCATAGATACTTCTTCGGGTCAAAAAACTCTTTATTCAAAGACTCAGCGTAATGTACCATGCTATGTGGGGCATACACACAAAATCGGCCAAATATGGTTTAGGACATTCTCATCAGCCGAATAGTCAATTTCTGACTCGTCCAAACAGTTTCTGTTTGTTGGACATCCTAGGTTGCATACTATGCTAAAGTTGGACATCCTAAGTTGTTGAACCCTAACAATCGAAGGGATGGAATTGTGCGAGTAGCAGCACCTCTTCCCGCAAAATCAGTCTTATATTCGTATTGTCGAAGATGGTGAGAAATAAATTGTTAACTTTCAATGATTCTAAATGTGTATAATCTAACATTATTTTGTTGTGTCAAAAAAACAAAGGACTTGGGAAAAAGTCTCGTCAGGTGCATGGTCGAGAATTATTGAAATAAATGAGCAGTTACAAAACATCAACAACAATGAAGATTTCTCGATCGAAAATATGGAGCAACGTACGAAGAGACAACATGATCAATAGGCCATATTGTTGGTAGAAATTGGATGTTGTTATGAAATGTTTGATGTGTGTTTTGTTAAAATTTATTTTTATGAAAAGTTTGAGTTGTAACTTTGACTTGTGTATTAATGAAACATTATGAAACATTGTTTAGTAACACTTGATGTGTGTTTGTTAAACTTTGTTTGCATGAAAAATTGGATGTTGTTATTTGATATATGAATTGTATGTATCAGTGAGTATCTTATTCATATATATTGTAAGTATGAATGAATTATTCATATATATACATAGTGAGTCCGAAATAGGACTGTCAAAATTTTGACAGTCCTATTTGGGACTCAGTCTTTGAATATACATACATATATATATATATTATATATAATATATATATATATATATATATATATATATATATATATACAGTGAGTCCCAAATAGGATTGTTAAAATTTCTTACAGCCCTTGCCACAGTTATGACTGTCAAATTTTTTAATAGTCCTATTCGGACTAACTGTTTGTGTGTGTGTATATATATAAGCAAAAAATTTGACAGTCCTATTTGGGACTTACTTTTGGTATATTATATATATATATATATATTATATATATATATATATATATAGAGAGATAGATAGAGATAGAGAGAGATCTTGGGTACTCAGTGGGACAGAGAGGCGAGCCGGGGGTGAAATGCAGTCGGATCATCAGGATGGGAGCTGGAGGCCCGGGAGTATCCATTCATGGCTCAGTTTGTGAGCCCTTGACCCGAAATCCCCAATTATTATTATTTTTATTTATTTTATTTCTATTTTAATATCGCTGCATATTTGTAATTAATAATAAAGTATATATGTAATACATAATACTAATACTTAATTGTAAATGGGAAGGAGTTTTTACCAAATATCACAGTTTAGGGGGGAATATGCAATTTGAATTGTTAGAGGGCTTGAAGGGAAAGTTGAGATTCAAACCTCAACTGTTTCGCCACTTCTGTGTTGAACTCGTAGCCGACCTAACTCCTGTTCTCATAGAGGAATTCAAATCCATGCAAAAATTCCTTTAGATAAACATATAGAAATTCAAATCGATTTCCTTTTATCTCCTCCGACCAAAGCAAACCCTATATATATATTATATATATAGATATATATATATATATATATATATATATATATATATATTATATATATTATATATATATATATATATATATATAAAGGATGGAAGCAGCCGACTCTTCCTCCTTTTTCGAGTGTTCGAGACGCCGTCGCCGTCGTCACCATCAGCGAGTGATCGCCAACCGGACACTGCGCACCCTAGCAGCCGTTCGGCCTTGCTGCAGAGGCGCCGTGCCTACGACCCTTCCCGACGACTGCGGTAGACTTTCTGTCGCAGATAGCGTCTCGTCTCTTCCAAAGCTCGTAGGAGCGTGACAGCTTGCATACCACCGTTGAACGGGATATCCTTCGTCTCGACCAACCATCTCCCTTGGGTATCCCTCTCACTCATTCTCTAATCTTCTCCTATTATTTCATTATTTAGCAGATATGAGTCGTAGGTATTTTGCTGGTGGACATTTGATCTCGTCTTTCGTATTATAGTCAGCCATTGCATTGGAAAACTTGATTCAAAATCTATAAACTGCAAGTTGAATGCTGTGTTCTAGTGCTCTGGGTAGTCTAATGCATTTTGGACTTCACACATATTATTCAAGGGACACTCTCTTCGGAGGAATTTTAAGAAGTCTACCTATATATCATTCATTACTTTGTTACCTTTTATTTTGCCCTTTATTACATTTATTAAATGCTTACTGAAGCCTTAGGGTCTGCTTGGCAATTATGGGGCGGTTATGAGGTGTTTTTAGAGTACCGGTTATGAGCGGTTATGAGGGGTCCGGTTTTGGATGGTTTTTAAGTAGCGGCTTTTAAACCAGTCCAATCCATGCTTGGTAATTCACTAACGAGCGGTTATGAAAGTTTTTTACACGAATAAATTAAATAGGGAAGGGTATCGGTAGTTATAATTATATCTATTTTTGTGAGGATATAATGGAATAAAAAAATAAAGCCGCTCAAAACCCGCCGATTTGGGGTGTTTACAAAGCCACACAAAAATACATTACATCGGTTTTGGAGGGTTTTTGAGCCGACGGAAACCAGTGCCTCAAAAAATTAACAAGCAGGGTTTTTATAACCGGTCGGTTCAAAAACACCCCAAAACCGGTGAAAACACCATTACCAAGCAGACCCTTAAAATACTTGGCTTTGCCACATCAACTCATATTGTCTCCTTTGATGAGTAGGTTTTACTTTTGTTTTCAGTAACATGGGAATGTGAGAGTTGATAGGTAGCATATCACAAATCTTTTTAGGCTGTCCTCGCATTTTGTTTGTGGAGCCTACACTTCAGTCATATTATAGATCAGTAGAGCCAGAAGGAAGCTCTATTATTCATCCTCTCGGGGAAACCGAACATTCAAATCCATATAGTAGCAGTAGTAGAGATCAAGCTATGGAGAGTTTTGTGAGGGTGCAAGGAGAAGCATCCTGCTAATATGGACCCATGTTATATGAGTACGAATTATAGGGAGAGAAGGTTGTGGGGTTATATGGAGGGAGGATTCTAAGGTGGTGTGATTATGTATGATACTACGTACGTGAACAGCAGTAGGTTGATTAATTAGGAAGGGTGGTTTCAGGATATATAGAAGCGAAGAGCCATATCTTAACAGAGTTGTGCGTTAGCCCACTTGGTTGAGATTGGGATGGTAGAATGAGAGGGCTTGTGTTCGTTCATTTGGCCGATGGATTTTGTGGGTTTTTGGTGTTCTCTCTCACAGAACTACCTAGAGTAGACAACAGGGAGAAAATCTAGTGCTGCCAATATCTTAGACAGGTGAGCCTTAGTTTAGTTGGTTGTATAAAGGGGGTTAGTGAGTGGAGGTCCTAGGTTCAAATCTGGGCTTCGGCTTTGTGGGATGTTATGTGAAGTTGTTTCCTTTTGTGTGTTCTTTTTGGCAATGCCAACAGAAGGTTAGTTAGGAGGTTTTCCCATATACCTACAGAAGTGAGCAACAGTCACTTTGTTGTTTGCATGTGTTTGTTTAGGAGAGGGTTAGAGTTGAAGCCATTAGTTGGGAGATTTCCTTATTGTAGTCTTTTGTTAATTTGTTCTTGCATCTTTGGAAGAACTTAATGTGGGTTGAGTTAGTTAGCCTTAATACATATTGCTAAACAATTCTAGTACTTTTTGCCATCACTTAAATATAATTTTGGGGCTATCAACCATAATAAGCTATCCTTAGCGACTAGGGCCTACTACCCATTGGTAGGGATAGTCATAGTATCAATTTTTCCTCCACTTAATGTGGGTTGAGTTAGCCTTAATACATATTGCTAAACAATTCTAGTACTTTTTGCCATCACTTAATATAATTTTGGGGCTATCAACCATAATATTAGCTATCCTTAGCGACTAGGGCCTACTACCCATTGGTAGGGGATAGTCATAGTATCAATTTTTCCTCCTTATTTGATTATGAGTATGGTTACAATAACCCTAGTAGCCGGTAGTTAATTCATTAATTCCTAAATTATTCTATAGGTTCATTGGATTACTTGGACTCGATTTTAGTGCCAGACTTTCAAACTCGGCTTCCAGGGACAGGCAAGTATACCTTGCCAACTTGTACAGTATAATTTATATGCATGTTCATCATCTCGCTGCGGTTCTTTTCCTTACTTTCGTGGTTGCTTATTCCATGTCTTGTACACTCATCCTGTTATAGTTTTACTTTATATGTTTCTAGTTTCTTGTTCCTTTTCGGTTATGATATTTCTACCTGTTACACTGTAAGCCCCCTGAATTTTTCGAATTATTTTTCAAATTTTTTAATGAATTATTTTCAATAATTCATTTCTAATAATTAATTTTGATCTTTAAATGCTCTTTACCGTGACTTGGAATTCTAGAGCATCAGGGACGCCAGTCTCTGGAAACTTCCTTCTTGAAGTTTGTAGACGAGATTATCTTCATATTGATATTTCGTGTCCCACTCGAACTTGTTCCCTTGTGCTCCATTGATTCGCACAACTTCGGGTCAATTTAGACCAATTTATCGTCTGCCGTAATTTGTGATTTAATTTCCAACTTAATTTTCGGGCCCACATCGGTCCAATCCAGTCAACCCAATATAGGCCCTGGCCTGTTTGGCCTGTTTTGAGCCTATGCACGTGCCACTTGCGCGCTATCAAATTGATCTCTCTTGTGCCCCCAATTCATCCATGAATAAATTGATTTAAATTTATTATTTTTAATTAAATCTTGGTCCCGAACTTGTCCAAACTTGGCCCAACACCCAACCCAATTTGGTGTAGGCCCTATCATGTCTGTCCATATCCCCCACTGATATTTTCTCATTTTTTCCTACTCTAAAATATCCTCTTTATACAAATATCTCTATTTCTCTCTCTTATGTATATATTATACATATATAATATATGTGTAAATATCTTTTTCTCTCCCCACATCACACTACCTCACCCCCTCCCCCCTATTCCTGGCCGAACCCCCCTCTCTCTATATTTTCTCTCTCTCCTCTCTCTAAATATCTCTCTCATTCTTTCTCTCTCTCTCTCTTTTCTATATACATATATATATATATAATCATCTCTCTCTCTCTTCATTTAAATAATCCTCTCTCTATCCTCACATCACTCCCCTCTCCCATCAGGAACACACCCTCCCCCCATGTGTGCCGACACCCCCTTTCTCTCTCTCTATTTTCTCTCATTCTCACTCTCCCCCTTTCATTATTTACTTACCACACACACACACATTTAAATCTCTCTCTCCCTCTTCTCTCTCACACACATACACCCTCTCCTGCACCACCTGCCCCACCTGCCCGACCACCCTCCTTCCGGCCCAGCTTCGCCTCCGGCCACCGGCCTCCGCCGCCATCCGGCCTCCCCCACAGCGACCTCTCCTCCTTCTTCACTATCATCACCATCTCCAACACCAAGCAACCACCACCATCATCTCACCTCTACCACCACAACCCGAGCCACCTCGACCCCCGCCACGCCGCCTTCGCCGCCGCCCTGCCTCGTCGGGCTAGGGTACAGCCTCCCCGCACCGCACAGTGCCGGCAGCAACTGCTGCACCGCACACAGGCGCGCACGCGGCACGCGCGCGCCGCCGTCGTGCGCCGCTGCGCCGTCGCGCGAGCCGCCGTGGCTCCGGCGACCTCCCCCTGTGTAACACCCTATTTTCAGAATTTAGAGTATTTTTGAAAATTTATTATTTATTATTTATTAGTGGTATTTTAGTCATGGTATGATTTCTGGTGATTTAATTAAGTTAAACCATTTTCTAAGTCATGACTTATGACTTTGTGACTTTGTTAGTATAACCCTAGTGTAAATCCTAGATATTTCAAACCTAGAGACTAACCATGATCATGTGAGCCTAGCCATAGGTTTAGAACATCAAATTAGGGCTTTTTGGCCTAAAGGGTATTTTGGTAATTTTCTAGGAATTATTTGGAATTATTTGGATTATTGTATATATTTAATTAGTGATTAGTGTCATGTTAGCTTCTAACCTAGTTTAGCACTAATCTAGAGGTTAGTTACTAACCTAGAATGATAAGGGAATAGATTAGTCATAGGATTAAAGTGGGTTTAATATCTAGATATTACTTTTAGATATTTTACCAAAAACACTCAAAATATCCAACCCCTTTACACAAGTCCAAGCCTTAGCCTAGAAGAAAGCCAAGGACACCTCCCCTACCCCCATGGCAGCCAAGGACCCCCCCTTTGGCAGCCCACAAACCTATAAAATCCCATTGAATTAATTCATGAATGATTACATGAATTTAATTCCTAGAAATTCCATTTCTCTTCAAACCTACATAACTTGAGCTATATTGATCCAAATTCACCCTAGTCTTTTGCATTGGGTTCCTACAAACCTAGAGGGTGCTAAAGGAGGCTAGCAAGCTGGACACAAGGACTTGGACACCAACAAGTGGATAGGACACCCCCCTCTTATTGAGTTTTCCTTAGAAATTGCATCAATAGGTAAATGCTCTTAAACTTAGTTAAAACTCTGATTTTCTTCATGTATGCATGCATCTAGGTACTAGGGTACTGTGAGTAAAATTTGGTGAAGGTTAGAGTCGGTTTGGTGTCCGTATCGGACACGTATCCATGTTTGAAAACCTATGTTTGGTGAAATGCCACTTAGGATTAAACCTTGTTATTATGTGAAACAAAATATGTTTTTGGGTAGCCCTAGCACCTAGGCACAACCCCACTGGACTGAACACAAGACTGTGTCGTGTTCGTGTCCAAATCGGACACGAGCTCACGGATTTGTACTGAACACTGTCACAAAAAAATCCCCTGCTACACCCCCTTAGTTCTCACTACACAGGCCACTAGGACACACCAAAATTGGTGGACACAAGGGGGCTGTGTCTGCGCACACACCCCTAAACTTCAGGAAACCTCATGCGTAGCGAGGACACGAGGACACGTGCACTGGTCGTGCACTGACAGTGCACGCACGCATAGAGTCCACTTCGCGGG